>CP092876.1:61561269-61687997 GCA_030710605.1 Cordylochernes scorpioides | reverse complement strand
ATTAATCCATTTCTGCCAACACATTTATAAAACGCATTCATCCATTTAACTTTTCCAGTTGAATTGTTCACTCAATTATTTTCTTTAATAATAAAAAGGAAAAGCTATTTCTCCAAATAATATCCCCTAATTATTCTAACTTATAGGAAAATATGTTTCAGAACCTTATTGATACCTCTTTTAAAGATTGTTTATGTGCTATTGCAGCCATTCATATTTTCCAATTTCATCTTGCATTATATAGTTTATAATGGTCATTATTAAGAATGTAAAGATTAAAAATCATACACTTAAAAACATTTTTTCAGGAATTTTGGAAGACGCGTATAGAAGAGTTTAAATCCGAGTCTATCTTAGAAAAGATCCAAGCTGAAGTACACTCATGGACAAAACCTAAGAAAGTAGAAAATATTTTATGTCGTAGAGTGTCTTATTTTTTTTTAAATACAATTATGTTCATAACTGGTTATATCATGCCTTTAATGGAGACCATATATTTCAGAGTTATTGCCTGAATCTGGAAATGTTGCAACTTCCTTAGGTTTTGTCTATAAATGTGAGTTGTTGTAGTTCCTTACGCCTTGTGTCGCAGGTTGTCTATTTCCTTTAAGAGACAATTCTGTTAATAACTGGTTATATAATGTCTTTAATGAAGGTCACTGCATTAAATATTGTTGCGTTGTTGGTTAACAAAGAATAACTTCCGTGGGTACAAAGGATCTTTAGGACTTTATTTAAGCCTAATCGATAAAAAAAAAATACAGAGGAGCGCAAAAATATTAGGAGTACAAATAAGTTTTGAGGGATTTTTTTATAAATTCGAAGCTTTATTCAGAGAAATCAGTACAATATATTTCATTTAAAGTATTGTCCATCTTTAGCTACGACTTTTTTCCATCTTTCAGGCAGCATACGGATTCCGTGTCGAAAAAATTCCTCGTCTTTTGAGGCGATCCAAACATTGACCCAATTTTTTCGCCTCTTCGTAAGAAGTGAAGTGCTGCTCGGCCAGGCCATGTGTCATCGAACGGAACATGTGGTAGTCTGAAGGAGCAATGTCTGGTGAATACAGCGGGTGGGGTAGGACATCCCATTGAAGCGTCTCCAAAGTCTCCTTGACAACTTTTGCAACATGTGGCCGAGCGTTGTCGTGCTGATAGATCACCTTGTCATGTCTTTTGGCATATAGTGGGCGTTTAATCTTCAATGCTCGGCTTAATCGCATCAATTGTTGTTGATAACGTTCTCCAGTGATGGTTTCGTTAGACTGAAGTAGCTCATAGTAGATCACTCCGAGCTGATCCCACCAGATGCACAGCATTAGCTTCTTGCCATGAATATTCGGTTTGGCCGTTGAAGTTGATGCATGACCGGGCTTAACCGACGATTTTCTGCGCTTTGGGTTGTCGTAGTGAATCCACTTTTCGGCCCCCTGTCACGATTCGATGCAAAAAACCCTTCCTATTTTGTCTTTTGAGCAGTAGTTCGCACGTGCAAATACCGCGCTCGATGTTTCATGGCTTGAGTTCATATGGAACCCAATTTCCTTGTTTTTGCACCATACCCATGACCTTGAGACGGTTCGAAATCGCTTGTTGAGTCACTCCCAAGGTTTTAGCGAGCTCCTCTTGAGTTTGGCTTGAATCTTCGTCCAATAAAGCCTCCAACTCAGCGTCTTCGAACTTTATTGGCCTTCCTCCGCGTTCTTTGTCTCTGGTGTCAAAATCGCCACTTTTGAAACGCCGAAACCAGTACTTACATGATTTTATTGATAGAGCATGTTTACCATATGCCTCACACAGCAATCGATGTCCATCAGTTGCACTTTTCTTTAAATTAAAACAAAAAAGCAGCGCTTCCCGCAAATTGTGTTTTGTTGGCAAAAAGGTTGACATGGTTAGAGCACCAAAAAAAAAAGTTCCTTACACTTGAGTGAAAAGACTTCTTCCGATTTTTTTGGGGAAATGATGAAGCCTTAACATGAAACCTTACAAGGTCCGATGCTATTTATATAATATTTGTTGTGGCTTCTTTTGCAAATCCCTCAAAACTTATTTGTACTCCCAATAAAACATTAATAAAGAAAACAGCAGTTACAAACTCACTAACCGCAGCACGGTGAGAGAAAGTAGGAGCAGAACAGGAGACAGAAGTTCGTAGAACCTTCTAGAATTTTCCAGGAAGTACACCGGCGTCGGCGGTAAGCAGCAGTCCGACTCTTGAGACAGCAGCTTGCTTGGAGTACACCACAAAGCTCCCTTCTTCCACCTTTTCTTTTCTTTCTTCTTCCCCGGCATGAGTTTCTCCTCCCTATATATCCCGGAGTAGATATTTCTAGAACTGTCACGGTTGGTCAGCCAATCAGAAAGCCGCCAGCACAAAGCGATTGTGCAATCGCTACTGATTGACCAATCATTTGCTTCCGATTTTCTACATTTTTCTTAAACGTTCTAAAACATTCTCTTTCAGTTCTGAAATGTGCTTTTATTTCTACGTAACAATATATTTCGGAGCTATTGTCTGAATCCTGAAATGTTACAACTTCCTTAGGTTTCGTTTATGAGTGTAAATTGTTGTAGATCCTTAAGCTTTGTAATTAAACAATATACTATGGATTTAGCACCACTCAGAATATGAATAAAACTCAGTGCTTACCAAAACCCATATACATCGACTAAGTGTATCGTGGCAACATAGAATCCATAGATGGTCCTTACGGAGTCCTGTTTTACTTTAAAATATTTAGTTCTGTTCTGATAAATATTTTCTATTATTTTTATGCCATTGTTAGCTTTGATTCAAATTTAAGATTTTTTTTCAATTATCCCTAGTACACGTGGTTCAGGCCATTATAATCATGGTGGATATAACTTAGCGACTGCTTTTTCTGTAAGTACACCACATGTTGACACATGTGAAAAGCATTTTGATTTTTGCACTTACAAATGTGCCAGAGCCGTGTTTGGTTACTTGCACCTCTTGGTGGAGTTGGACCGTTTAAAGAATTGGGGGCATTGGGGCATTTTCTTTTTTAATCAGAAAGAGTGTCCAATGCGGAGTTCGATCCTGGGTCGTAGTGGTCGGAAACCAACGGTTCAGACCATCCTTCCACCGACGGCTTTTTAAGACATTATTATTTACGGAACTCTACATAGTTCAAATGGAATTTTGAATGTAAATAATTTTCTATATCTATTTTATTTTTATTGAATAATATCAAAAAGCACTCAGGGATAAGTTTCTTTCACAATTCAATTTTTCTAGTTTTCAGGCTAACAACCACTTTAACAGGAGCATAACTAGTAGTATAACTTCTCTAGTTAACAATACACGCTCTTTTTACTTCTCAACTATGGATTTTTATTTGTATCTATCGCTTTGCATTTTTTGACAGATCAATACTATGGTTTATACTGTTAACCTGATTAGATGTTATGGATTTTATAATAAATCTTTGGTGATTATTATGGATCTTACTGTTATTTACTCTTGGTTCTGATATATTGAAGGTATGACCTGTTTCATTGATTGGTTGTATTATAATGGACAAGTGGTAATAACCCCTTTTTATATTGTGTCCTATTATCCTATTTTGTACTCTTCTCCAAGTCTCCCTATAATATCTTACATTACAGTAATTACATGCTGAATGGCTTATTTTCTATTGATTGGGTTATTTGGTTGGTTATTTTTAGTGAATAGGTTCCTTACAATAACCTCTAAATTAGGTGAGTCATTCCGTGAGTTTGATCTGAATTTATTAATCTTTAAATTAACCAGATTGAGGTTCTCTACCTACCAGAGATATATTTGCTGATATCACATAATACTTGCTACCAATATAAAAGAGATAGCTTTAATTCATAGAAAATCTTCCAGCCGTTGAATATTATATATCACTTACAGTAAAATCAGTAGCCAACTTCTTTCCATGATTATCATATCCTGTACTACGTTTACTAGAGAAAATAAAAAACATTATTATTTATAATTGAAGTTATGGAAAAGAACTATTGGCGGTATAAACTATATAAAAACCTGTCGATCGGTCTTATTTTAGAAATATATCTAGTCAATGGTGTAGTCCTTGTTTGTCCATTCCGAGATGGGTGCAAACCTCTTGGAATAAGTGAGAATTTAAGTTTCTATCTTGTTCTGAATTTAATATTCTTGGACTCCACATACAAAGAGATTGACCCAATTCTGTATTAAGGCTTTATAAATTGTTCTGGCTACTTGATCAGAGACTGAGACACTAATAAGTCATTTTCTAAAATAACCAATGTCAACCGTGATGTATTTTAGCCTCTGATTATGAAAGGAAGAAGATCAAGAATGTCGATTGCAATATATTTCAAAAGAATTTTTCTACGTTGTAGACTTGCAACTTACCTTTGAACCTTTCTCCCTGTGTTCTCTCTCCATGTCTTCGTCACAAGGTCGGCACCACCTCTCTACGTGAATTCGAAGGTTAAACTAATAGTAGTGCTGCTTAACCTTTTATAAGGTCTTCTTAATTCCGAATTGGCAAATATCTGGACTGTTTTGAATATCCTGAAGCACCTGTGGAATGTAGGACTGGGAGAGAAAAATTTCTGTGAAGCACGCCCTCCTTGAAGATGAGAGAGGCTCATTTTGCAAAATAGCTTTTTGTCTTTGCACTTTAGGAAGATACCACCTCCTAGGTTGGACGGTCGTGTTGCTTCAACTCATTCCAGAATAGAACGGATATCTTCATATTCATTTTGGGTCTCGTAGTGAATCTACTGGATAGATCGTCCGTTTGATATTCACCAGATTGAATTGTAACCTTATTGAATCATGTCTAGGTTTTTTCACGTGTACAGTGACTGCATTCGTCAGGGTAGGGCCTTTTGGATAGAGGATCAGCATTCTTGTGCGAACCTTCCGTGCGATGTTGGACTTAAAGTTATATTCTTGAAGACGCTGTAGCTCTTTTTCAAGCTGACCTTCAAGAATCTTTGAGCTGAGATTCCATTGTAAGAAGGCATGATAGATGTGAAGCAGAAACTATTGTTCATTCAGATAGTGGTGGAAGTTCTAGATTTCTTTTTCCATGGCTAAACAGTTGTTCGTTCTGACTTCAAGAGTGTCCAATTGAAATGTGGGACAGATAGCTATTTCGGCGCCGTCCTGAATTTGTGATAAAACACCTTTAATACAATTTCCACTAGAATCTGCATCCGGGACATCCGGGTATATTGATGCATTTCGGGATCTTGCAGGTTCTTTTTGAAAACTGTTTCTGGGTTAGAAAATATTGAATCTTCTCGTTAAAAACGGGAATTAAACCTTAAGAGCCTCTAAAGATCTTATTCCGGAAGCGCATTGCGTTAAGCTGCTGATAATTTTAGTGTCCGTATATCCCACTTAGAAAGTTGACCAGGGCTCTATAGACGAGCTGTTGCTACGTGGGTATAGTCTACATGATCTCGGCTGCTGGAGCACGAAGAGCCAAAGCATCTGCCAATCTCGAGGTCTTTCCAATCATTGATTCAAGCCACGAACTGCGTCCTGAAAGTTGCCCACGAAGCAGTGCCATCGAAGGTTGGAGGCTTTATCTTGAATCTAGTCGTATTTTGTGTAGATCCGGATGGATTGTCTGTTGTAGGAACCGCGTGAGAATAGGTGATCTTCTGCCCGAGAGGAACTGGGTTATTGACTTTCAATCGTCTAAGATTTATATATTGATATTGAATATAATCAGCTTTATAACCTAAGACCCGCGTATTGAAATGTTCCAGAAAATATTTCTCTCAATGATGCCGATTGTTGCTCGAGTTTCATAGTGATTTCTCCTATAAATGTCTAATTTTGTTAATATAGTTCCTTCGTTCCCAACTTCCAGGACTACTCCGCCGCTATTCCTCTGGTTTCCATCGGCATCGAGGACATTTCCTTTTTATTTAAATCCTACTTAATTTAAATTCACATCTCAATTTACATCCCACTTTTGAGACAAATTATTTTGTGTCGTTGCTCTGTCAAGATGTTCAAATAAGGACGTGTGATGATAAGAGTCTCTATTCATGAGCTGTTAACTCCATTTTTATTTTTATGTGACGAAAAAAAACCCCACCTAAACAGCGAGCATACGTTGAATTCGACAGAGGCCCAATACAGACTGGAGTTACTCACGCGCGCGCCCTTCCACTCTGCTCTTCTTGGCGCGCACGTGTTCTCGAATTGTTTCTACCAGCATGTCATTATGACCACGCCTAATCTTACTTTCGAGCATCGACGTAAAAATATTAATGTTTATAAATCCAATTGCACATTCTATGGTACTGCAAGCGATCAATGTAAAAGAAAATGTAAATAAACCGTTAGCTTTGTATGGGAAAGTAAATATCAATTTTTGAAGCTTTTACCAAATTTACATTTGTATGTATAGTGTTGATTGTTCATATATATTATCATGTGAAAAATAGAAAATAATACCGAGATGCCAGGCTTGTTCTTCAGGATCAGATATAGTATTTATTCATATATCTTAAATGCATTATAACAAAAATCTTGATTTCCTATAAAATAAAAAGCTTTTTTTCTGAGAGTCTAACTTATTCAACCATATCAGGATAAATGTGGGGGTCGGTGGAATAATGGTCTAAACCGTTGCTATTCGGCCGCTACGACCTTGGATCGAATCCCGCATTGTGCTTTTTTTTAATAATTAAAAAATGCTCTAATAGCCTCTGATTTTTTCAAAAGTCCAACCCCACCAGCGTATGCAAGTAACCAAACGAGGCTCTGGCCCATTTGTAAGTGCAAAGACGCACTGCTTTTCACATGTGTAGACATGTGGTGCACTTACAGTAAAAGCAGTCGCCAAATTCTACCCACCATGATTATCATGGCCTATACCACGTGTTCTAGGGATAATATTAATAAAAGGATAATGTGTATGGTAATATAGAAATATTTAACGATGTAAAATTCAGACGAATTATGGTGGTTTATATTTTTGGATAGATGCACACATTTTTTGCATACATGTAAAACTGGCGATTATATAAGTAAATAAATATTCACAAACCTATCGATGAATATATTCCTTTATAAATAAATAAGGCATAACCTGACCGCTCAAATGAACATTTTTGATGGCAGAGCGCCATCTAGCAGAACAAAAATCAACTAAACGTTGAATCAACTTGTTGCATGATATTCAGCCAACTCATTTTCTTGGTAAATTAATAATTTGATTCTAGAGGCTTTCTGAGAAATCAAGAAATGGTTATTTGAGGCTAAATTTGCATAAATATGCATTTAATGTAAAAATTGTTTTCTAGAGAGAGAGAGATCTCGCTGCACTACAATGAATCATATCTCCTATTGATAATTGTTATAACCGTCGCTAGATAAAACTTGACGTTGGAGGCATTGGGTCGATGGAAGTGTCTGGGCGGAATGGCCTGTTCTGCTAAATGGAAATATAACATTCTATCTTTAAGAAATAGACAACTCCTTATCCGCGCAACTGAGTGTTACTGATGGCTGGCGCCATCTATCGGAATAAATATCAACTATTCATTGATTTTTTTAAATTATTACAAAATTGGCCAAATATCCATCAGCCAACAGCAACTTTCAGTTGCACAATAAGGAGATGCCTTTTTATTAATTTATCCACCTTATCTCAGTAAAATTCCAAATTTGTACTATTTTTTCACGTTATATCTTTAGTTAAATATATCAGAGAAAAATATGTAATTTAAATTGAACTCCATACTAATTTATAATAAGTTTTAAAGCATTATTTGAACATGGTTTAATATAGATTTTAAAATGAATTTCTAAGTTTTTAAACGAAGATTTGGGGCAGTATCAAGTTCCTAAGCTTAGATTTGATTAAATTGGAGCTAAGGTTTAGGTGAGGATTTGAATATTGGCAGCAGCGCCTCGCATCAAAATATTGGAGTCTCCACCTGAGATAATATTGACTTTCCAGAAAGTTCCAGCTAGATTGCCGTGTTCTTTACTCCTCTTTCACCCCAATACCGTTATAGATAGAAATATGATTACGGAGAGAATATATGTGTTGTCTTATCTCCTTGTTTATACATGATTCTAGTAGAAAGTTGTATACTATTTATATTATAATATTGATTTTAATAAGTAAATTAAATTCTATTTGTAATGTGTGTAGTAACAGAAATGAGATAGCTCATATGCTAGGTCCAATCTATTCAGGGCTCGCCGGTTCATATTGTCTGAAATATTTACCTATATTACAGGATCTCCTTAGTTCAAAACAAAAGGTATAACGAACAGATCAGTTTGGGTCTTTTCCAGTTGAATCAAATATAAACAAAGAAAACTAATAGCATCTTTAACATTACACGTAGGTATGGGTGATGTACCTATATGGCGAGATTCTCTTTGCTCATTGTCTCGTGTTCATTTACAGTGGCTTGGCGTGGGCGTCCATCACCTCAGCTATGACACCTATCACGAAAACGAAGCGTAATGTGTACAACGGCGCAGGCATTCTTGGCAAATTTTCCTAGGGTCAAGTGGAGGATAAAACACGGAGCGGGTATCAGGAAATGGGTGTGGAGGAATCCGTGGGGCTTTGTAGGACAGCAAGGCCGTTCCTGCGCATCAGCACACGCACTGCGTGTTGAATGCTGAAGAGTCTCCGCCTGACAATATTGCCTTATCAAGGTACCTATGGAGTTTTCGGTAGCAATGCTGTGGAAATCGTTCTCTACTGGTACTGCACAGCCTGCTTCATCCGGGATATACGGCGTCAGTTCGTCTGCAGCACCGTCATCCGAGAAGCGTTGTCCATCATCGGGTGGACTTGCATCAATTGGCAGACTTGGATCTTCTCGGTCAGCCTAAAAACCCTCATTATCACCGTCGTTGGCGTTCTACGTTTTCCTCGTCGACTGGAACCTGCTCGGTGGTGCTCGAGATCCGCTGGCGGTCTTGAAAAGACGTTTTCAATAGCGTGAAATTGAAACAGATATTATGTACAGAATACACCTTATTATTATTTATTTTTGAATTATAAGTAGTAATAGGCACTAGGTTTTTAATTATCCAAAAAAATCTGTTCTCAATATTGTCAATTATCTCTTTGGTGAACTTTTCCGTTCTCACAGGTGAAAATTCTCCGCTCTCCCACCAACAGTCGACTAATAATTAACTTCTCTATGATATGCAACGTGTTTCACTCTGTACCAATCACGTAAGCAGGGCCTCCTAAAGATACCTTCCTATACCTTCCTACCCCGACGTGTACCATTACGTATGAAAGTATGTAACTCTAAATGCACGTCTTTAATGATATATATTTTATTCAAATAGCAGCTCCAGCTTTGAGCTATTTTCAAACAATATGAATATTGTTCATATATTTAGGGTTATTTTATATTTTAACCTAAATGTTGAACAAAAAAGAGTTCACTATTCAGTTTATAAAGTTCCTGAATTTCTCTTCTGCCTATACGATGGGTTGCTATTTTTGCTTATAATTTATTATTATTATTCCACTTTTGTAGAACTATTGTTTCATGTGTTTTATAAAAGAAATATATGAATATAATATAAATGATGAGATTTTCTGGGTGAAATTTGATTATCTTGTGGATTATGCTATGGTAATGCAGTCGTGGTTAAAATCTTGGAAGAATAATAATAAAAATAGTTTTGATCAGATATTGCTTTAATCGAACTTATGGAATATATAAAAACATAATTTAATTAAATTACTGCTTGGATTAAGGCGTAAGAATGAAAAAATGAAAAATTTATTTACATAATATACAAAAGGTTTGAACCGGCCATCGGGAAACAACAACAATGAGTTTTTATAGGGGAAGCGTGACCTCTGGCGGTCGATTTAAACAGAGTATTTATATCTAAAAAATATAATTTTAAATAAAATAATATTTTAATATAACATATATACATGGATTGTGTGAATTCGAGAGCTTTCAAGAGAAATTCTCTCACTCTCAATAAATGCATTAACACAACATCTTATCTGCGCAGAACGCTTAGATGTGAATTAATGAATTAGCCACTACGCTTACCTTCGAAAATTCGAACAAAACATGTATACCATATGAAAAAATAGTACAAATGTAATATTGTACTGGGATAAGGTGCATAAATTAAGAAAAAGGCTTCTCCTTATGGCGCAAGCCATCAAGAACTTTCAGTTGCACGATAAGGAGAAGCCTTTTTCTTAATGTATACCATAATTTGAAGATATGGCGCGGAATCGATTTCCTTACATCCTACGAGAGGAATTATAAATTAGCTGAATTTGACAACGTGGTGTTTCAGCTGACGTAATGGTTGGTATTTAACTACTGATGAAGGCCAGAGTTTGGAATCATAAAGTTAATAGCTTTTGTTTGAAAAAAGATCAAACTGGATTTGTGTCTTTGATCTGAATTCATACGTGGACTGTGCGTCTGGAAGTCCATTGAATTTATTGGCTAAAAACATACAATTTATATGAAAAAATAGTGATTTATTTATATTAGAGTGCACCTTTTAATAGAATAATATATATGAAAAATAATTAAAAATGAAAAAGAAAAGGCCAGGTGTTGACATTAAAAATAAATTAGACATATCCTGACCACTAACATGAGTTCTTTTTAGAAAGAAGAGGGTTATCTCGTGGAACATAAATCAACGTTTAGTTTATTTCTATTGCACTAGATGGCGCCATGTTTTCTAAAAAAACTGTCACGTTAGTGTCAGGATATGCCTAATTTATATATTTTTAAGAATTCTATATACAGTTACGAGCGTCATGCGTCATCTCTGTCACCGTTTGCTATTTTTTTAATGGTGCTCTCCTATTGGTTGGCTACGATCACGCCACCACTACGCGAGACACTTTGTTTTTGACTTTGCCCCCCCCCCCCCCACTCGTTTTTTGGTTTTTGTAACTATTGTGTTGGAGCGGGTCGCTCCTTAAATAAATGCATATATTAGTTAATAACTAAATGGAATCCTCTCTTTCTTTTTCCCAGTAAGAGACGCCTACGGAAGCCAACAGTACATAGACAGATAAAACACATAGGCTATAGTTATTAACTAATATATGCATTTATTCAAGGCGCCAATTTATAATTGTAACAAATAGTATTTGAATAAAAACATTCAATCGGGTAAAACACGGGCGTTGCCCGGGTCATTCGGCTAGTTATATATATATTTAGGTAAATAAAAAGGCATATATTGGAATAAATAAAAATATTTATTTGTCTTTTTTTTATTCTCTCTCTCTTTTGAGGCAACCTTGATTCCTGGAGCGTACTAGAGTCGCCAACTATGCGTTCTTTTATTCAATTCAATATATGCCTTTTTATTATGTATTACCTATTGATATTTAATTATGGATTGCTCT
Organism: Cordylochernes scorpioides; assembly: GCA_030710605.1. Classification (NCBI taxonomy): domain Eukaryota; kingdom Metazoa; phylum Arthropoda; class Arachnida; order Pseudoscorpiones; family Chernetidae; genus Cordylochernes; species Cordylochernes scorpioides. The sequence goes on along the minus strand of CP092876.1, from coordinate 61,676,599 downwards.
ATTTTCTAAACAATCATACATACCTTTAATTAAAAAGGCATATATTGGATCAAAATATCATTTATTTTACTAATATTTGGCTGAACGCCAACCTCATCAATATGTTTAATACCTTGATAAAAGTCGGCGTTCAGCCAACTGAAATATTGGTAAAATAAATGATATTTTGATCCAATATATACCTTTTTAATTGAATATTTATTCATGGATTGATCTATTTTCAAATGTTATACCATTTTATATATAAGTTCATCTGTTTCAAAATTCAATAAAAATAACGCAATATTTTTTAATACATTTTTAAAATTAAAGAGGCTTTTTTTTTGTAATTTTAGGGTTTTTCTTGCATTATAAATTAGTAATAATTTTTGTCCTTTAAATTTAAATTAAAGCTCGCCCTAGCGCGCTCCAGAAAATATTAACTCAGAATAAATAAGATTTTTAAAAAATCTTGTTTTAACAGTTATCTCTTTTTATAGATGGAAATTTTGTCAGTTTCCAATTAACATCTTGGCACCAATCGATATTGGCATTTAATTTTCATGCTAATTTTAACCCGCTGTGTTTTTCTTATCTCTTAGTATTCTCACCTGAATGGATACAGGAAGACATACTCAGCACCCGCTATAGTAGTCTACTGTCAGTTCTTTCATCCTCGGAAGTTGGTGACCATACTGATGTACTCTTTATATCTCAAGAAATAAAAGGCATCACCTTATCGTGCAACTGAAAGTTTCTGATGGCTTGCCCCATCTATCGAAATAAATATCAACTATTCATTGATTTTCAATTATTCCAGAATTGGCTAAATACCCGTTCTTTATTAAAAGAGAAAAGCTTAATAAATCAAGAATGGGTATTTGACAAATTCTGGAATGAATAAAAATCAATGAATAGTTAATATTTATTCAGATAGATGGCGCAAGCCATCATCAAATTTAAGTTGCAAGATAAAGAGATGTTTTTTTTCTTTATTTATTAACCTTATCCCGGTATAAAATCACATTTTTACTATTTTTCCTATTCTTAACATCTCGTTCTGTCACCTTCTTATTTTTTCCAAAGGTCAATCTAATGAATTGTCTAATATGGCCTTATATAGTAATATTAAAACAACGATATATCCCTATTCTCTATATAGAAGAAGAAATATTTATCGATATCAACGTAATAAATTTTAATATAGACCAATCTACCACCCTGTGTTCAATATATTTAAAAGGTGTTTTTATTATTTTCTCACATATTTAACTAAAACGAAGAATAAGTGGTGATTTGATTTAAACACTTATTAATTATTGAAGGTATTCAGTGATTTTATTATTAACTTTGGTATTTGTCTATTTTCATGAAATAAAAATATTTTAATTAGAATATCAGAGAGAGAGATATTTATCTAAACAATGAAAGAAAAATCTAAATATAGAATATTTTTGTATGCCTATATATATTTTTTAAAAATTAATTTCTTGTTTTTTTACACATATATATGATGATGAGTTGCTGTCGACTTATCTGTGATGAGATCCTGTCGACTCATGTAATGAGATGATGAGAATTCCAGTAGCTTTTGTAGAGATCCTGTCGACTACTGAAATAATATTTGAAGTCCTGGTAGCTCTTGTTGTACTGTGTTGACCAAGAGGAACAGTCAGGATGTAGAGATTTCCAGTACCTCTCTGCACCTTGGAAGACCTTTAAAAGTTCTCACAAAATACAGGCAGTCGTGGTCGAGGCAGAGTGGAAAAACTTGGGGATATCCATACACAAAAAACGAAGACACAATTGCACTAAGAAAGTTCCATTAACAGATAAAAGTTGAGCCAGGAGCGAAAAGATGGAGATAGACGAGTTCTTCCTAACTACATGTTGGATGAGATCGACATAAGGTACGACCGACGTGAGCTGACGCTAAGGGTGAACTAAACTCAACTGACTGAACTGTCTGAACTGTCAAGTCCCTGTAAGGTGATGATTTATAGGTTAAAGACGGGGTGACCTTATGTGACAGGGGCGTTTGAGAAAGGGCGCCTTTACCTGTCCAGGTGTGAGAGGGGTCTCTGCATTCCACCACATGTGACAGTGTGGGTGGCCTGTCGTGGGAATTGTGAATCTACCTGATTTATGAGTTCCATCTTTAGACTGTTGTTTTGGTAATACTATGCTCGATCTCTGCTTTAGCTCAACTCTTAAATCTATTACAGATTTTATTTATTTATCCACTTTGTACAAATTACATTACATAGGGTGATGTAAAGACACAGATTAATCATGCGCATAATTATTTATAGATGTGTTTCTATATACAACATGACAATCTTGTTATAAGTTATCTACACAATATGAGGTTGTTGTTTTAAATTACCATATATATATATTTTATATAATAAAATAAATTTATTAGATTTATTAAAAGATTAATTTGCCAATATTCCGGTTGGCTGTGTGAACGCCAAACCTATATATATTAATATTATGAAGTGATATTAAAGGAATTTGATACTCAAATAGAATTTTGACAACCTTCTCTGGGGAAGGTATTTTCGAACTGAATAATTGAAAACTGTCATTTTTACTTCTATATATTACTAGGATGTACATATAGTGATATAAGGTCAGATGTTGTAACATTAACTAGTACATAGATTGTTGGTCTATTTAATTAAAATAGTTGGTTCGGTTATCTTGACCGTTTATCGGATAGAAAACACGTCCAGGATAAGTTATTAGATGTAACTATAACGTCATTCAGGGAGGTTGACAGGGAGAGGAGGAGATTCCACCTTGACCCTCTTGGAAGAGATATTATTATTAGTGGGGGTGGTATCTTTTCCACTCCATGGAAAGGGGAGTGCCATTGCCCCGTTAGTCAGCCACATTTCAGAGTTCCCTGTTCACGGTTACCGTAGCGGCTCGGGGTTCATGACGCCGTACTTCACCCTACAGGACAGTCCCTTACCTGTGCTGCTTCTCCTGCCCGTCACGTAGAGAGGTTGCTGATGGTGTGCGCTATCTGTCAGAATAAGTCAACTATTCAAATATTTTTTATTATTCTAGAATTTTCCAAAAACCCATTATTGATCAATCAAGACTGTTTGCCCTCTTCAGCATAGTGCGAACTGTACCTAAACCACCAAAGAACAGGTCATTCAGGCATCCTGAAAAATTATTAAACGGGTAGTCAAGGCCAGAAGTGCGTGAAAACGCCAAACAATTTGGAAAAAAAAAACAGGTCAAAAGTAATTGTACTGGTTTTCTATTAAGGTCGTGTAGTCGCGTAAAATCTGATCCTCGCTATGAACTACCCAAGATTGAGATATTTCTAAGACATTAATATTAAAACTCGTGCAAATGGGTAAATTTTTCTAATCGGGGACTCAATTCAAATTACAAATATTATTTTTCATCTTTCTCTTAAAAATGACTACACACAAAATCCCTTATCTTAGAGAAAGAAATTTTAATTCCAAATTTAATTAATTTATTTTTAATTAGGTCAGGCAGTTATTTTTATAATAATTTATTTTCTCATTATACCTCGGGCAGGATTATGTAATTAAGTCAGGTATGTACATTTTTAATTAGTTGAATTTAAATGTCTTGAGGCCATTCAAGTGAGAGAATTATGCGACTCATAAATGTTTAATTCCAATCGTAAATGGCACACGGATTCTACGAAATGTTTTAAATTGAGTTCCCTTCTACAGCACGTATTTGCATACCCAACCAAATACCTGTCCATTCCAAAGAGTAAATGCTTTGAATGGTGCATGCCCTTAGGCAATGACTGGCTATCAAGAGCACACTATGTTATTAACTTGAGAGAAATTGTTTCAAAAATAGATCATCATATTGTCTATCCGGAATTGTGACAAGAGATTATGTAATTAAATGTGTCCGGAAATGTAAAAAGAAAATATGTAATTAAAATGCGACATACAAGGGAAGTAAACAATACCTTTTTAAGAAATAAACAAGTAGAGAACAGGCATACATTGGTGTAGGCAAGAACTATCCAAGAAATAGACTTAAGTAGTGTACATACATATTGGGGAAGTTAACAAGAAACATGCAAGAAATATACACAAGTAGAGAACAGGCATACAAGGGAAATAAACAAGAACTATCAAAGAAATGGACAAGTAGAGATCAGGCATACAAGGGAAGTAGACAAGAAACATCAGAGAAATAGACACAAGTAGAGAACAGAAATACAAGGGAAATAAACAAGAACTATCCAAGAAATGGACAAGTAGAGATCAGGCATACAAGGGAAGTGGACAAGAACTATCCAAGAAATAGACACAAATAGAGAACAGACATACAAGGGAAATAAACAAGAACTATCCAAGAAATGGACAAGTAGAGATCAGGCATACAAGGGAAGTAGACAAGAACTATCCAAGAAGTAGACACAAATAGAGAACAGACATACAAGGGAAATAAACAAGAACTATCCAAGAAATGGACAAGTAGAGATCAGGCATACAAGGGAAGTAGACAAGAAACATCAGAGAAATAGACATAAGTAGAGAACAGACATACAAGGGAAATAAACAAGGACTATCCAAGAAATGGACAAGTAGAGATCAGGCATACAAGGGAAGTAGACAAAAAACATCAGAGAAATAGACACAAGTAGAGAACAGACATACAAGGGAAATAAACAAGAACTATCCAAGAAATGGACAAGTAGAGATCAGGCATACAAGGGAAGTAGACAAAAACATCAGAGAAATAGACACAAGTAGAGAACAGACCTACATGGGCGTAGACAAGAACTATCAAAGAAATAGACATGTAGGGAACAGACATACAAGGGAAGTAGACAAGAACTATCCAAGAAGTAGACACAAATAGAGAACAGACATACAAGGGAAATAAACAAGAACTATCCAAGAAATGGACAAGTAGAGATCAGACATACAAGGGAAATAAACAAGAACTATCCAAGAAATGGACAAGTAGAGAAGAGACGTACAAAGAAAATGTAGACATCAACTATCCAAGAAAAGACACAAGTAGAGAACAAACATACAAGGGAAATAAACTAGAACTATATAAAGAGTATAGAAGAACAGACATACAATGGAAATAGACAAGAGATATCCAAGAAGCAGACAAGTAGAGAACAGACATAAAAGTATCGAGATATACTTGTATGGGCTACAGCAGTGGGTGCTGAATAGAGAGGTGATGGTTTATTCACAGAATTTCCATAAATCTACTGAGTAAATTTCAGGTAAATATATTTGTTAAAAATCTTTGTGTTGCATTTATATCGGGTAAAGTTCTGTAATGGTCTATATTGGTGTGATATATAAATTGTAGACACACGTCAGCATGTATGTCAGCCGCATTTTGCACATCCTCGTCAAACCATTACATGTAACCACACATGTGTACAGATACGAACATTATAAGATGTACATTAAAAACATAAGAGAATTAAAACTTTTACAATTCGTTTCTTTCGTTATTGTTGCTGCTTTAATACTTGTGCTTCAAAATAGAATTATATATTTATGTTTATTCTAGTATTCAATTGTTTTGTAATGTGTAATTTTAACTAGGTTAAACTAGAGTTTCAAGATTATTTAAATTTAGGAGATTCAGTGTGCCATCCATAGAAAAAAACTATAGTAGGGACGAATATTACTTTTTTTGTCATGTAATTAAAAAATAAAAAATGGTTCTGAATCTCCAATTCTTCTTGTTGTGATAATTCAAAATTACATTTGATCTTGACTAGCTTTCTTATATAATAACGAATCAGTTTATATATTTAGTCGATTTATTAAATTTATATTGTATTTTTGTATTAAGATTAATTGATATTCACATTGATAAATAGTTCTAGTATAACTGATTGAACGTTTTTCTAAAATTGAGAAGCTTTCTGTTTAGAGAAGACACTGCTCCAAATGGGTACTGTGAAACCATCAATGTTTTTGCTGAGTTTAAGTTAATTGACATAGTTCGTTTTTAAAAATCAAAGAGAATGAAAGAGAGAGGTTGTAAGAGATCAGTTAAAGTTATTAAAATCTAAAGTTTAGAATTATATAAATACGAAATATCTATATCGACTTTCGTTAAAGGCTGTTATTTTATCGTTAAATTAAAGTTTGTTTCCTTGTTGCAAAGTTGTAATATTCTAATTTATAAGGTCAACTTGAGGCAACGATCATTTCGGCTCGATGAAAACTCTGAAAATAAAATAATTTGAAAATAGCCAAATTGAATAATCAGAGATAATTGAGCCAATTAAAATTGGGAAAAATTGTTAAACACGTGTTTCTTTGTGAGTTAATTAATAATTACTTTACCCTAATCTAACCGGATGAGCGTTAATTGAAATTTCTACGTGTTAGCTTTACCTGGATGAACTGGAATATTGCTTCCGTGGGGCTTACCTTGGCTGCTGAGGTTTCTTGACTTGGAGATCGAATTGATTTATTGAAAAGGTGATAGGCGTATAGTACAGAATGATAACTATCATATAAATATATGTCGTCTAAGTGATAATAATGAGAGCCAAAAGCTTGAAACCCGTATGTGATTGAATTTTCTTTTTTTTTCATTTTTTTTTTCAGGTATCATTCGTTCACTGAACAAGTCGAGGAAAAGGCTAAACTAATATGATTATAAAGATGGTATTAATAATGAAAAAATTAAGATTACATCTATGTAAAAAAGGTGAACTAAGGCATAAATGCTAATTAAGTTAGGCAAATTGAAAATAAATAGAAAAAATAGAATATGATTCCAAACTATCTGATTAACAATATACATAGTTAGATGTTTTATGAACAATATCTTTCATAAAGAGCATTTGTTGTCAAAGAATCCAATTCCCAAACAGTTTTGATTTCACATGGCATATTGATCTGCGGTAAAAATCTTCAAATATTCCATATCTATATATATAAAATGAATGTTTGTATGTTTGTCTGTTGGTTGGTTTGTTGGTTTGTATGTCCGGTATACAAATTCGCAGTAGTTCACTAATTCAAACCAAAATTTCAATACATAGGTAAAAAATAACGAGGATGACGATAGGCTATTTTAAAAAAATATATAAATCAATTATTAAAACTATATATTCAAATTATTCTAAATAGCTCATCTAGAACGCGGTGGAACTGATGGCGGGGCACGCATATTGGCCGCCTGCGACACGTGGCTTCCCTGTGCGCGCGCATGCGCCGGGAAGCCACTCGCACGCCGGCAGCCGACGGGAGCAGTCGCTTGCTCGCCGGGAGTCAACGGGCGCGCGCATGCGCCGAGAAGCCACTCGCACGCCGGCAGCCGACGGGAGCAGTCGCTTGCTCGCCGGGAGTAAACGGGCGCCGACATTTAATCATGTAAACCCGGGCGTTGCCGGCAACCCGAGGAAGCAAGGTGTAGACAAGATGAAGATCTAGATGAAGATTAAAACGTTTTTAAAATATATTCGCACTCGGGTAAAACCCGGGCGTTGCCCGGGCCATTCGTCTAGTAGGTTATATAAGCACAGTCTTCGAGTAATTCGATAGCATACATACACAGTGTGATTATTCACACACTTATGATAATTTAATATTTAAGTTGTGAAATATGTGAACTCTTTTTAATATTATCATATTTGACAGTATATATCAGAAGCCAATACAATCCAACTTACTTTGAAGAATAAAAATCGAGAAAAGAAAGAGGTAAATAAAACAATACACAAAGATGAAATAAGGATTTCTTTCATCGCTTCCGACTTGGAATCCAAATTGTAAATAGGTCGTAAGGAAAAGGCCAATCGGAAAGTTCACAGTCGATTAGATGGAAATAAGAGACCAGGCGGGATAATGTTGGATAGCGAATGGTAGAGCAACTTCTCAATTTTCCAGCGGTGTTTGACGATTGACCTGTTTCGGAATCATTTTAAACTTTCTTGGTATATTAAACTTATGATTTAAGTGATATTTTTGAATTAAACGTTGAAGATTCAATGGGGTTTAGCAAACCATATATTTTTTTCCATATATGTGTGAATAAATATAAAATTATTTGTCAATTCAGTCGTATTCATAAGAAAATTATTTATTATATTCAAGGTTTTCAAAGTTTTATTCAATAATTTAGAATTTTACTACATTCACTATAGCGGATTGATTAAGATTCTACAATAGCGAAGTGCATATTGAGAACAAAGCAAGCTACTTCAATATTTGTTGTACGTTATGTATAACGGTATATAGCACGTATACCGGTATATTCAACGTAACGCCTAACGGTATCTAACACGTATAGTAGTATATATAAAACGTGTAACGATATCTAACACATATAATGGTTTATATAACACGCGTATAACGGTATCTAACACGTATAATGGTATCTAACAGGTATAATGATATATGGAACACGTATAATCATGTATCGAACACGTATAATGGTATCTAACACGTATAATCATATATCGAACACGTATAATGATATATCGAACACGTATAATGATATATCGAACACGTATAATGGTATCTAACACGTATAATGATACATCGAACACGTATAATGGTATCTAACACGTATAATGATATATCGAACACGTATAATGGTATCGAACACGTATAATGGTATCTAACACGTATAATGATATATTTCGAACACGTATAATGGTATCTAACACGTATAATGATATATCGAACACGTATAATGGTATCTAACACGTATAATGATATATCGAACACGTATAATCATGTATCGAACACGTATAATGGTATCTAACACGTATAATAATATATCGAACACGTATAATGGTATCTAACACGTATAATGATATATCGAACATGTATAATGGTATCGAACACGTATAATGGTATCTAACACGTATAATGATATATTTCGAACACGTATAATGGTATCTAACACGTATAATGATATACCGAACACGTATAATGGTATCTAACACGTATAATGATATATCGAACACGTATAATGGTATCTAACATGTATGAAGGTATATATAACACGTCTAACGGTATCTAACACGTATAATGATATATCGAACACGTATAATGGTATCGAACACGTATAATGGTATCTAACACGTATAATGATATATCGAACACGAATAATGGTATCTAACACGTATAATGATATATCGAACACGTATAATCATGTATCGAACACGTATAATGGTATCTAACACGTATAATAATATATCGAACACGTATAATGGTATCTAACACGTATAATGATATATCGAACACGTATAATGGTATCGAACACGTATAATGGTATCTAACACGTATAATGATATATTTCGAACACGTATAATGGTATCTAACACGTATAATGATATACCGAACACGTATAATGGTATCTAACACGTATAATGATATATCGAACACGTATAATGGTATCTAACATGTATGAAGGTATATATAACACGTCTAACGGTATCTAACACGTATAATGATATTTCGAACACGTATAATGGTATCGAACACGTATAATGGTATCTAACACGTATAATGATATATCGAACACGAATAATGGTATCTAACGCGTATAATGATATATCGAACACGTATAATGGTATCTAACATGTATGAAGGTATATTTAACACGTCTAACGGTATCTAACACGTATAATCGATTTATCGAACACGTATAAATTATATCTAACACGTATGAAAGTATTTAAAACATCCAATTGAAAAGGCCCGAATAGCCAAATTTTAAACTATTAAATATCAAATTATCAATTTTCCACTATACTTCTACTAGCTATATATACTAGCTATTTGAACCTATATGTTTCAATATTCTGCCAATCTGTCTAAAATTTAGATAGAATGTATATTTGAATCATTTGTCTAATTTTAAACAAAAATAAAATAAAATAACAAATACAAATATTTATGGATTTTTTTTATCTGAGAATAATAACGATGTCGATGATAATATTGTTATAAAAGGTTCTATTAGAGCGTGGCCTATTTTCTAGATTTAATCCTCCCACCACTTTCCCTTTTTTCGATTTAACTACTAGTAAAAGAATTCATGAAAATATTAAAATGGTATATAAAAGAAATTTCATCTTAAAATGTCGGGTATTCAAAACCTTTTTAAAACTCACACACGTTGCCTTATAAAATATATTAAATAGTAATTTTTATTACATTCTCATAAATATTTATATTTATTGATTGCTGTTCAGCAAGGTAATGATGAACAAGGAAATCATGTTTAGCGAAGGTTTTTATTTCTGCAGTTAACGCTAACCATCGGTATTTTCACTTAGGTAGAAATTGGATAAAGTATAGGTGTTTATAGGTCTGAATTATCTTGATTATAGGTGTAAATTGCATTGAGTTTGATCACATAGGTGACAAGCTGTTAAAAGGTCTCTTACTATGCTTAAATATCTAAGAGATAATTCCAATAAAGTTTGAAATCACATTTTAATTGTGTTTCATTCGTATAGGTTTAATAAAACAATAAAGCATCCAGTACAAGAAACTTAGCCCCGGATGCTCTATTGATTTTATTAAGTTATAATTCAGTAGAAGAAGTTTTATATCGATATAAGCGTAATTTCCATCATATAGGTGTGAATCGCATTGAATTCAATCACATAGGCAACAAGCTGTCGGACAGTTTTCAGGTCTATTGCTTTACTACAACAACTACAACAAAAATATTTTATTAGGGCCCATTGCCCAGTATGGATTCGCCATATCTATTGCTTTACTAAGATATTTTAGAGAGAAATCAAGTAATGCAAATTACATCTTAATAATTTCATTATGTACACATACACATGCATAGACTCAATTTCTATTTTAGTTATACGATTTTATTTTTTTCAATGACACACGTGATTAAATATCCTCTCTATCTTTTCAACCATAAAATCTAGTTTTTATATTCATATCCGTTTTTTTAAAGATGAAAAACGAATATAAATAATCAAGTTATATTTAACATTCGAAATTATATCATTAGAAGAGACATTATTCAAGCTAAACTCTCGAGTCCACAAAAACTTGGTTAGAAATGTTGGCATGCCTCGCTGAATCAAGAAAGGAGGGAAGGTTTAATAAAACAAAAAATGTTTCTCTTGGCGCCCCCGACTGGGGCAATAAACGAGCCACCGTAATTAAAACTCTCTACTAATTGCGAAAGATAATTTTGTGCTAATTACAAAAGGCCATTTAGAAGATTTTTCAAAAATCGATTAGAAAAATACTTTTATACTTTCGAGTGGCTTAACTTGGGAAAGTTCCAAGAATTTTAAAAATCTTTTAAACTCTGTTAAATGTAGGTCAGAGATTGATATAGAAGTAGAAGAAAGCAAATGTTTGAATAAATTATTCCATGGCATGCTTTAGATGCAAATATGTATGAAAGGTTGGAAATGTAATTTAAATTTGTTTTCTAAGATATTTATGCAACATTCTTCTCTTTAGTTGCACATAATTTCTTCCATACAGGTTTCCTCAGTGTGTTCCATTTAAACGGGCACTCAATCAGAAAAGGCGCTGCAGGTTGGATGCAAAGTGACAAATATTCGAAATGATACCAAATTAATAAAATGGAAACATTTAACTACAATTTTATTTATTTATATGAAATAAGAGTAAAAAAAAACCAATTATGATTCTAAAATATACACAAACAACACACACAAAATAATGTATATAAATGTACACAATGTATATAAATGTACACAATGTACAACACACACAATACAAAGTACATAGATGTACACAATGTACAACACAATGTATATAAATGTACACAATATGCACCACACACAACACAATGTACACAATGTTTATAAATCTACACAATGTACAACACAATTTATATAAATGTACACAATGTACAACACACACAACACAATTTACATGAATGTACACAATGTACAACACACACAACACAATGCACATAAATGTACACAATGTACAACACACACAACACAATTTACACAATGTACAACATACACAACACAATGTACATAAATGTACACAATTTACAACACACACAACAAAATGTACATAAATGTACACAATGTACAACACACTCAACACAATGTACATAAATGTACACAATTTACAACACACAACAAAATGTACATAAATGTACACAATGTACAACACACACAACACAATATACATAAATGTACACAATGTACAACACACACAACACAATATACATAAATGTACACAATGTACAACACACACAACACAATATACATAAATGTACACAATGTACAACACACTCAACACAATGTACATAAATGTACACAATTTACAACACACACAACAAAATGTACATAAATGTACACAATGTACAACACACACAACACAATATAACACAAAAAGCCTCGTGACGTTCATAGAGAGGAACCCAGGCGTCTCCTTTGCCCAGACGGACGCCCTTGGCCTCGGGCGGGAGGAGGTCTTGGACCTCCTCTCCTCAAGGACCAAGGCACATAAGCGTGGTCGCCATCTGACCCCTCCGCAGAGCAATGCTCTTGCCGGCCTAATAAACCAAATCCTCGACCTAAGGCCCGGAGGAAGTAGCAACGTTTATAAGGTCCTGCGACAGGTCATTTCAGAGCTGAGGACCGGTCCAGCCACAGTGCCTCCTACATCCACACTTCCTACGCCTCGACCATCTCATCCAACGCCGCTCACTTCCAACAAGACAAAACTGACACCTGCTATGATAACACCCCCGCCGCCCGCCCCGACGGAGATGGAGGAGGACGTTCCGATGACGGAGGAAGAGCGATGTGTACCCCCACTGACTGCGCCTCGGCTCGCTGAGCCAACACCGCCCACTCCCCAGGGGCAAAAGACGACACCGGCCATGACCACACCTCCGCCTCCACCATCTGTCCGTATGGAGGACGACTCGGAGCCGGAATGTTGGACGGACCTGGTGGATTTAATAGATGAACTGATCCATGGTCCCGGCTTGGAGCCCATTCTCCGAGCGTTCGACGCGGACGAGTTCGTGGACGTGGTCCGAGACCCTGAGATGTGGGAGTGCGTGGTCGCAGAGCTCTCAAGGCAGCAGAAGAAGATGGTCGCCCAATTCCTAGATGGGCTCATCGAGCGCACTCGGGACTCGGTTCCCTTGATCCGTAGGAGACTATCGGAGTTCAGGGCTGATTTGCCATCCTATGATCCAGACCCTCCCTGAGGACACCCTTTTGAAAAAGTTTCCAAAAGGAATTATCCGTGCTCAGGCCTGGGCTCCTGACAGAGTCAGGATAATTGTAATTAATTAATTGTAAATATTTTCCCTTTGACTCTTTGAGTGTAACCATTGACTGAACGGTCAATAAAGTCTGTTTCATTGTCATTGTCACACACAACACAATATACATGAATGTACACAATGTACAACACACACAACACAATATACATGAATGTACACAATGTACAACACACACAACACAATATACATGAATGTACACAATGTACAACACACACAACACAATATACATGAATGTACACAATGTACAACACACACAACACAATATACATGAATGTACACAATGTACAACACACACAACACAATATACATAAATGTACACAATGTACAACACACACAACACAATATACATGAATGTACACAATGTACAACACACACAACACAATATACATGAATGTACACAATGTACAACACACACAACACAATATACATGAATGTACACAATGTACAACACACACAACACAATATACATAAATGTACACAATGTACAACACACACAACACAATATACATAAATGTACACAATGTACAACACACACAACACAATATACATGAATGTACACAATGTACAACACACACAACACAATATACATAAATGTACACAATGTACAACACACACAACACAATATACATAAATGTACACAATGTACAACACACACAACACAATATACATAAATGTACACAATGTACAACACACACAACACAATATACATGAATGTACACAATGTACAACACACACAACACAATATACATAAATGTACACAATGTACAACACACACAACACAATATACATAAATGTACACAATGTACAACACACACAACACAATATACATGAATGTACACAATGTACAACACACACAACACAATATACATAAATGTACACAATGTACAACACACACAACACAATATACATAAATGTACACAATGTACAACACACACAACACAATATACATAAATGTACACAATGTACAACACACACAACACAATATACATGAATGTACACAATGTACAACACACACAACACAATATACATAAATGTACACAATGTACAACACACACAACACAATATACATAAATGTACACAATGTACAACACACACAACACAATATACATGAATGTACACAATGTAGAACACACACAACACAATATACATAAATGTACACAATGTACAACACACACAACACAATATACATAAATGTACACAATGTACAACACACACAACACAATATACATAAATGTACACAATGTACAACACACACAACACAATATACATAAATGTACACAATGTACAACACACACAACACAATATACATAAATGTACACAATGTACAACACACACAACACAATATACATGAATGTACACAATGTACAACACACACAACACAATATACATGAATGTACACAATGTACAACACACACAACACAATATACATGAATGTACACAATGTACAACACACACAACACAATATACATGAATGTACACAATGTACAACACACACAACACAATATACATAAATGTACACAATGTACAACACACACAACACAATATACATGAATGTACACAATGTACAACACACACAACACAATATACATGAATGTACACAATGTACAACACACACAACACAATATACATGAATGTACACAATGTACAACACACACAACACAATATACATAAATGTACACAATGTACAACACACACAACACAATATACATAAATGTACACAATGTACAACACACACAACACAATATACATGAATGTACACAATGTACAACACACACAACACAATATACATAAATGTACACAATGTACAACACACACAACACAATATACATGAATGTACACAATGTACAACACACACAACACAATATACATGAATGTACACAATGTACAACACACACAACACAATATACATAAATGTACACAATGTACAACACACACAACACAATATACATGAATGTACACAATGTACAACACACACAACACAATATACATAAATGTACACAATGTACAACACACACAACACAATATACATAAATGTACACAATGTACAACACACACAACACAATATACATAAATGTACACAATGTACAACACACACAACACAATATACATAAATGTACACAATGTACAACACACACAACACAATATACATAAATGTACACAATGTACAACACACTCAACACAATGTACATAAATGTACACAATTTACAACACACACAACAAAATGTACATAAATGTACACAATGTACAACACACACAACACAATATACATAAATGTACACAATGTACAACACACACAACACAATTTTTCTTTTAACCCTAAATTACTGATTGATTTTTAATTATCCTAAAACTTAAATCGAGCTCCGCCGTTTTCGCCTCAGGCGAGCGGTGAAATGTCGCTGGAAGCGACGAACTTGGTATGGGCTGGAAGCCCTCATCGAGCTGAACACGAGCCTGGAAGGCTCGGCTTTGAAAGTCAAGCCGTTGCGGAGATATCCGCGGATAACCAATCTCAATATGAAAAATCTAGAATAGCCAATGCTAGCGGCGACTATGCTAATCTACCTTTCGACAGACAGCATGTAAATTTTGCCTCGGCGTGTATCGCTGACGTCACGCCATCAACGAGCGGCGCCTTGGCCGCTGCGACAAACTGGGCCGAGCAAATGGAGGCTGCAGAATCAGCTGAAGATGGCTTCACCGTGGTCAAACACAAGCGAAGACGCAGGGAGTCACCGAGCCGCCCTGTCGAACAACGTTCCAGCGGTGTCGCGGCCTCCAGAAGGACCGGCCCAACCCCGCGAAGACGGCCACCTGCGGGTGGAGCTACGGGGTCCAGATGATCAGGGCTACTCAGGCCGACATCGCCGACGCCAGAGCACGCCAGCGCTCTTCAACAGAAGACACCTGCGTCTTCGTGGAACACTGCCCGGACTTCGGGTCCACCCACAACCTGCAGGCGGTGGAAGAGCTGGTCGGAGGAGCCGGGAATGTGCTCCAGGTGATGAAAATGGACGGCCATATGCTGGTGGGCCTGTCCACCAAGGCCCTGGCGGAGCGACTTATAAGAGACGGTCTTGATATTTGCCACACCCACCTCAGGGCCTTCCCCTTCAAGAAAAGGGCGGAGAGGATCACCGTCGGAAACTTGCCGTTCTTCGTGGACGACGCCGCCGTCATCGAGGCCCTCAAGCCCTACGGTGACGTGACCTCCATCGTCCCCATCCGGCTGAGAGCCGGAAGGTATACCTTCACGGATGGACGACGCGAGGCATTCATCCTCCTTAAGGAGGGCATTGCCTTGGAAAAGATCCCGACCCGCGTCATCATCCGAAACAAGGGTAACGTCTTGTCGGCATTCATCTCTTATGGAGTCAAGTGCTCCAGATGCGGCCGGCAGGGTCACCGTAGGGCCAACTGCCCCATCATTCCTGGGAGAGCCTCCAACAACGCCCAGCCACAGCCGGCACCCCTTCCATCTGGTGCATCGTCCACCGAGTCCCGGCAGCCGAACCGCCCAACACCAACGGCTCCAGCTCCGTCACCAAAGCGCCCTGCGCCACAGACATCAGCTCCCGGCACTCCTACCGCCCTGCCTGCGAGAACATCCTCAGACGCCGTGGCTCCTCCTTCTGAGCCCATGGAGATTGCAGCAGAAGTGCTGGCGCCGCCCACTTCCAACAGCGCCCCACAGGCAGTGAAACCAATGGAGGCACCTGAGGCTCCCGCGGACCTTCGCCCTCCGGCCTCCCAGCCCGCCGGAGTAGTGCCTCAAGCCTTGCCAGCCTCCGCCGCCCCTCCTGGTCCTCTGCATGCACAGGGGACCCTTGTGCCGCCCTCCCCGTCTTCATCAGGGCGTAAGACGAGACCCGACCTTGAGGCCTACCTCAAGAGAAACCCCGGTGTCTCACTTGCTGAGACGGACGCCCTTGGTCTTGGGCGGGAGGAGGTCCTGGTCATCCTCTCCTCGAAGACCAAGGCGCACAAGCGCGGTCAACATCTAACACCTCCGCAGAGCAATGCTCTTGCCGGCCTAATAAACCAAATCCTCGACCTAAGGCCCGGAGGAAATAGCAATATTTATAAGGTCCTGCGACAGGTCCTGTCAGAGCTGAGGACCGGTCAAGCCGCAGTGCCTCCTACATCCACACTGCCTGCGCCTCGACCATTTCATCCAACGCCGCTCACTTCCCACAAGAAAAAACTGACACCTGCTATGATAACACCCCCGGCGCCCGCCCCGACGCAGATGGGGGAGGTCGTTCCGATGACGGAGGTAGAGCGATGTGTACCTCCTCTGCCTGCGCCTCAGCCTGCTGAGCCGGCGCCGCCCGCTCCCCAGGAGTCAACTCCAGCCACGACTACACCTCCGCTTCCACCACCTGCCCCGATGGAGGACGACGACGATCTGATGCCGGAGTTAGATACAATCTTCAATGAAATGATCACTGACCCCGGCTTTGAGCCCCTGCTGGAGCCAGGGATTTCCCTGGATGCCGTCATGTTTGCGGTCTTATACCGCGAAGATAGATTGGATCTACTCGGGGATCTCTCACCTGAGCAGGGGAGTAACCTCGCGGGCTTCCTTGACGCTGCTTTCGAGCGAACTCGGAACAGCCATCCCACCATTCGCAGGGGAATTCACAAGCTAAGGGTAGCCTTGCCCTCCTGATCAATGTACATTGTTTGCCCTTTTGACTCCTCGTGAGTAATTGTTGACCAGCGGTCAATAAAAATTATTTAATTGTCAAATTGTCATACACAACACAATATACATAAATGTACACAATGTACAACACACACAACAAAATGTACATAAATGTACACAATGTACAACACACACAACACAATTTACATGAATGTACACAATGTACAACACACACAACACAATGTACATAAATGTACACAATGTACAACACACACAACACAATATACATAAATGTACACAATGTACAACACACACAATATACATAAATGTACACAATGTACAACACACACAACACAATATACATAAATGTACACAATGTACAACACACACAACAAAATATACATAAATGTACACAATGTACATTCACAAGCTAATGATAGCCTTGCCCTCCTGATCAATGTACATAGTTTTCCCTTTTGACTCCTCGTGAGTAATTGTTGACCAGCGGTCAATAAAAATTATTTAATTGTCAATTGTCACAACACAATGTACATAAATGTACACAATGTACATAAATGTACACAATATACAACACTATGTACTTTAAAGTTTCTAAACATTTACACACAAATATCAACATAAGATATATCGTGTGTTTTATAATAAATATATAAAAATAAAAAACACTGCTTTAAAAAAGAATAAAGAACACATTGGGAGAATATTTGCACAAAAATAATTTGTAAGCATTAATGGTGTTAATATTATTTAATTTAATTGAAACCTTATTATAATTTTCTCCAATCATGTAAGATAATTCTTTATAATAATGGTTTGGTTGCATATTAAGAAGGATTAGACAAAACTCTTTTACAGGTTCTGAAATTATTATTTATATATGTATATTAAAAATAAAAAGACATATCCTGACCAAGAGCACATGTGCTTTTCAGAAGGCAGAGCGCCATCTGGTGGAACAGAAATCAATTATTCATTGATTTAATCTGTTCCCTGATATTTGGTCAACCCAATTTCTTTATAAATCAAAAAAAGCTATCCACGAATGTTATGAAGGCGAAGCTGCCCCTGTATTTATAAGGGCCCTGCCCCGAAACCATGGTAGACAGGTTGGATTTTGTCTAATTATTAAAACCTATGTTGGAGCTGTATCTTCATCACCACACACACCTTTTACAAGTGTTAATCTTAAGTGATAAACATATAGTATTGTTTTTGGGGGGTCGGTGGAAGGCTGGTTAAACCGTTTGGTTTACGACCACTACGACCCGGGTTCAATCCCCGCATTGGACACTTTTTTCTGTTAAAAAAAAAAATGCTCCAATGGCCCCCCGATTCTTGCAAAAGTCCAACCCCACCAGCGAGTGCAAGTAACCAAACGGGGCTCTGGCACATTTGTAAGTGCAAAGTCGATCTGCTTTCACATGTGTAGACATGTGGTGCGCTTACAGTAAAAAGCAGTCGCTAACTATCCACCATGATTATCATGGCCTGTACCACGTGTACTAGGGATAAGCAAAAAAAAAAAAAAAAAATTTAGTTTAATATAAAGTGCTATGTCTCCTCAGGGACACTTGCGCTGTCATACATGTATTATGACTTTAAATTTGTCTATTAATTATATATATATAAATGGTTTCAAATAAAAATTAGTTTAATACACTAGATATATTCACATTTGTTTAATTAATTTATTATTATATCTCTCTAGGGACAACTCACAAATCAAATGAAAAAAAAATATATTGTCGTAAAGAAGATTTAAAAGCAGCATATAAATTAAATTATAATAATTGTTATTATAAATATATAACAATCTTCGTATATTTATATATGTTAGATTTAAGACGTTTATATTATTCGTTAAATTTATATTTATATATGTAATTAACATTATCTCTTTATAAACATAAAGATATTACATTTAATAAATCTAGAATTATACTCTCTCTCAAATTAAATGTTACATTTATACGAATTCAAATTATAATTTGATGCATATTTGAAATTATAAAAGAATAAATTGATAAAAAGTGATTTTTTCTGGTGTAGCATTAAATTATATAGGAAGCATATTTTTTTAAATGTACCAATAATTTCTCTATTTGAAACATGATCTAGAATTTATATAAAAGGGCGTACCTGGATCTGTAAAGAAAAAAAAAAATTCTCAAAATACTCCGAGAGATTGTTCCCTCTTTTTTAATTTAATTTACTGTGCAATATATTGATAAATAGGGAGCAATCTCTCGAAATATTTTGATAATTTGTTTTCTTTACAGATCCAGGTACGCCCTTCTATATAAACTCAAGTGATGGATCGCCCTATGACTCAAAATCTAGAATGTTTCAATGCAATTTGTTTGAGATAGTTAATTTTTTAAGAAACTCAGATGGTATTTGTGAATTATAAAAAGTATATATAATGAATTTTTAAATGTTAAAATATTGTATATAATATTAACGTTTATATTTTAGTTATTTTATTACAATTTTTGTAGATATAATTTATGTATGTTCAAATTAATTTTAAACTTTTAAAGTATGGTAAATTTGTCCGATTTCATATTTCCCCTCATAGGATGTTATGAAATAAAAGCTGCCCCTGTATTTATAAGGGCCATGCCCCGATATCATGATATACAGGTTGGCTATTGTCTGAATTTACCAAAACCTGTCTTGAAACTGTATCTTCATCACCTTTTACAAGTTCAAACTGAAGTCATAAACATAATGGATTGTTTTGCTGCATATTTGAAGAGAGAGTTCCATCATCCTACCGCAAGTTATCATTATAGTGTACTAACCGATTGATCTGGGCAACCCCCAGGTTTTACCCGTTTAAATGTTTTTATTCAAATACTATTCGTTACAATTATGAATTGGCGCCGTGGATGTCACTCTTGTGAAACGTCCTGCTCCAAAATTTGTGTGTTTTTAAAATATAAAAATTAAAATGTAAATTTTCACAACGATATTTGAAAATTCTATTATTTTGATTTTCAAATACTATTCGTTACAATTATAAATGGCGCCGTGAATATCTCCCTTGTGAAACGTCCCGCTCCAAACATTACATTAGGTCAGCTGATATTACCTCCCATCTTCACCGCTAGAGACGCTGCTCGAGATTGAAAGGGCAAATTTACAACGCATTTAGACCGCTGCAGAGTTTGGTGGAGAATCGCCAGTGGGTCACCAGCGACACCAGGTATTTCGCGATCTACGAAGAAAAGGTTTAGAAACAATAGATACAAGGAGTATACAAGTAATTAAGACAATATAAATATATGAGAGGTTCAGGAAATGCAGAGAAAGAGCACCTTCAAATATAACTTGTAAATAGAAGTGATCGTGAAGTGCGGCTCATGATGGATTACTCCCTTTACTTGGAGGGGAACACTTGAGAGTCTCAAGACGTATATTTTATATATCCCATCATACCCTAAATTATATTATCAATATAATTATTTTAGACAGTATTACACCAGGTTGCAAATTTACAATCGAGCCACATTCACATCATGTTCCTTTTGTTAGTATTCAATTGGAAGAAATTTGAAAAACAGAATAATAGCATAATATTGCAAATTTGGATTATAGAATATAGATACAAGAAAATATACACTAATCCAAATAATAAGTTCTCATTTTCTTGAACATACAATCAAATTAATTTGTATTAGGCCTTATTTTCTTGCACACACAATTATATTATTTGGATTAGGTCTTATTTTTGCATACACTATTAAATTATTTGGATTAGGTCTTATTTTCTTGTAAGAATAATAGCATTCTTCGCTTGTTTACTCTTCATTTTGTTTAAGATCACAGATCATTTTGATCTTAATTAATCATTATAATTACATATAACTTTCAAAAATGGGATATCATTAATTTATAAGAGATATAGGAATATATATAATAAACCAAAACATATTTAAATCTTGTAGTTTATTTATAAATTAAGTTGAGAATATATCGACTTTGACAAAATTACTTGGTTAAAAACATTACCTTGAAACAGAGACTATTTCTAAATTTATCTTCTTTTTTGTATCTTTTTAAAAAATATTCTATTTTATACTACCTCCGTTTCTGCTCGGTGTCTTGTGGAAAAATGTTCCTGAAGATTATTAAAAGAAGTTAGAAAATTACGTCCAATTAGATTTGAAGGAAAAAAACAAGTTTTAAATAAATATTTCTGGTCATGCGTGAAAGGAAGCACAAAATCTAATTACAGGCAACTTCGATGGCATTCAACTTGAGAAAAATCCATTTTAAGCCAAGTTTCTTCTTTCCTTCTATCAATTGCTAACTTTTGTCATCGTATCATTGATATATTCTGCATTGTTGCATTAAAAAAGTTTAACCATAATTTTTTAAGATTTATAAATAGGAAAAAACAATAGAAAAATAAAAATAAAAAGGTCAGGTGTTGATATTAAAAACAAAGTAGGCATATCTTGACAAGGAGCACATTTGCTTTTCAGAAGGCAGAGCGCTATCTGGTGGAACACATATCAACTAAACATTGATTTAGCCTGTTCCCTGATATTTGGCCAACCCAATTTCTTGATAAATCAAGAAATGCCATCCACGAACGTGTTTCGCGCTGTTGGCACTATATTTTATAAATATAAAGTAATAAAACCTCTCATATCGATACCATTTATGTATTTATTGAACACAATTCATTGAGAAATAGAACAATTTGTTTTGAGAGACATTTCACCTTCATTAGTATCGTTTGAAATATATATATTGCCACATGAAAGATTAAGAAAGACAAACTTCAGGATGACACAGAAATTTATTTAAGACAAGAACAAACTATGAAGGATAAACAAAAGATAAGCAATGAGGGAGGTTTACAGAGTAGCAAAATATAAACATAAAAATTTTACTCTGTTCAAAAACAATAAATTCTTTGCTACAATATGTATTTATTAGATATTCTAGATACAAAGGGATTTAAAATAAATTTTAAAAAATGTTCCATATATAATCATTATATTCTAAGCAGAGTAATTTTTGAATATTATATTTTCAGAGCACATATTTAGACAAAGAATTAAGGAAAATTATCAATGGCTAATTCGAGAAAAATACAACTTTCAAAGGTTGAAGTAACTTGAGTAAAAAACGTGAGCAATCTCTAGTATAGAGGCCTTTCACATATATCGACTTATTTACATATGTTCGCCTATTGTCATCTGCCTAAGGTGATTATTAATGATATCGCTGATGTAATCCTTGAATTGTTCTCTAGGATATCCTCTTTTATTCTTCTTATCGGATTGTACAAGATAAATTCCTGTGCTTGTGTGCAAATTATAATATACATAAGGGGGTCGGTAGAAGGTTGGTCTAAACTAGGGGTCGGCAAACTGCGGCTCGCGAGCCACATACGGCTCTTTGGATGTGAATCTGCGGCTCTTTATATAGTTCCATACGTAAATAGTATTTATGCAAGTACTATTTAATTTTGGCAAATAAAATTTTTCTGGTCTATGAAAACTTTAAAATTTTGTTAATTGTTATTTTTAACTTTTCCGACTCAAAGGTTTGCTGACCCCTGGTCAAAACCGTTGGTTTTCGACCGCTAAGTTCCGGGTTCGATTCTCGCATTGGGACCTTTTTTCTGATGAAAAATAAAATGCTCCAGTGGCTCCCGATTATTGTAAAATTCTAACCCCACCAGCTAGTGAAAGTAACTAAACGGGGCGCTGGTAAATTTACAAGTGCAAAGTCGAACTGCTTTTCACATGTTTAGACATGTAGTGTACTTACAGTAAAATCAGTCGCCTACTTCTACCCACCATTATCATGGCCTGAACCACGTGTACTAGGGATAAGAAAAAAAATCTATAATTGAGTAAATATTTAATTTGCATTTCGAACATTATGTATTGGTTGGAAGCTTGTTTGAAAAATATATAGCTATATCAACCAAATTTTTATTAAATTCTCTACATTTCATTTGACAGTGACACTATGAAACATCGGGAATTAAAAAGAAGTGGGTTAATGTATCTATAGCTACTAATTGTGAATATGTCCGAATTTGTGAATGAGATAATAAAGTTATGAAGAGATGCCATTTATTCTATCCTATAGGTAATATTGTATGTGTTATAAAATATGATAGACTATAAAGGGAACCCAGGAGGCGGCCGTTTATGAAGGCTGCTGGATTAAAGTGGCGAGGTGCTGAGAGAGGTCACCTAATGGAAACCATCGAAAACACCTGTTTCCCACAATAAACAACTCAAGCACCCACCTAATTTTCATTTTATTCTCGAATATTCAAAAATGTTGGAATTTATTCGTGAAAATGTTTGAATTTTTAGATAATAAAGGATGGGTACATTTATTTGAAGAACTTTTATTTAAGATTTTTTTTTCGAAATTACACATATAATACAAAATCTAGTATATTAAATATAAATAATTAGAGAATTATATTAAGTTTAAAATTTCCACGCGAATATTTTCTGTTAAAAAAAATCATATTCATATATCATTATGTTTCTGTATTGACGCTGGGTATTATTTTTGCGCACATTAATATGCGTGAAATTCTAGTATTCAATCCTTCTACTTATGATAGCAACATAGGGATCTATCTGCGTGAAAGCTCAGCCTCCTCGTGTTCAAAATTGAATCATTTTGATTCATCCTTACTGAAAACACAGATATTCCCTTGAAAAAAGATGTGACAATACAAGCTTTGGAAAATCATATAAAAGCCAAAAACCTCTATATCAAGGATTCGGCTATGATTCCCATAAGTACAGAAGTGGTTTACATTTCATAACAGAATAGTCGTGGAATTGGTCAAATCTGCCAAAGAGGAGTTTCAACTGGGGTGTGTTAGGACTGATCTTAGGCCAGAAAGTATTGTCATTAATAAGGAAGGATGATATTTATAACCCTTCATAGATATAATTTGTGATTGCTTTGGAACATTCTCTTTTTAAGCTCTTCTTCGAATTCAAATGTCACTCTCTCTATGCGAATGAAATATCTTTCAAGGAATAATTATTACTTTTTGATCTTGTTGAGGTGAATTCTCTACAGTGTAGCTATATGGAAGTATCCAGGGAAAAGATTCGCTCCATTGTTATACTCAAATCTTTCAATCGGATATTCAGAGTTCTTTACGTAGATATATGTTGGTATCTATTTTCTAAAATATATCATCTTCGTAATAATTAATTGTCAGTTCTCTGAATATATATTATTGTTTTTCCAAGTAATTATTTTGAATATAATCTAGAACCCTATCACCAAAAATAAGAACGGCTGCTTGAGTCATTTTTTTCAATCTCATTTATAACTTTATCAAGGAGAATAGGAACTGCTGCTGGAATCAATGTACTTCTGCAACATTTATCTTTCTTCAGGACGGCGTGGGACTGACTGGTCCATCCCACACCCATCTAAACATGAAATACTACGGCACCGTTTATGTTTATATGATCTATGATTATCTACTTTTATCTTTAACTCAATTTAATGAAATGTGGTGAAAAAAGAAGTTGATTCTCTCCTGAGAATTAAGGTTTTTGTGATATATTTTACATCAACTTCACAAACTCAATCTGCAACTAATCCTACAACAATATTCTACCTAACGCTCTAATTAAACCATCATTGCCTTGGAAGAACGAAATAACTAAATGATTAGGAAGTAGATCAAATGCAAGCCACTCCATTACAGGAAATACTTAGGGCACAAAATGAGTTTTCTGATGGAAAAGGGCTAAAATACAACCATATGCCAATGGCATTGAGAAGATCCCAAGGCCTTACAAGTGGAGGATCTAGCGATAGCATGACAATCTGACTGATCATCCTTAAGAAGGGGACACTTATTCTGCACGGGAAGCTACCAAGGCACACCTCGGAAGGACATCTTCACCAGCCAACTACGGAGATAATTCCTTTAAACCGCGGTAATAATGATTCCTCTACACCCTTTCTTCGACTGACATCATCATACAATCATTATTGGTGACATTTCCATATTTTACAAGAGTATTTTACGAGAGTATGAACCAAATGGTGTCTAAGCTTTCTAAATTTAGTTTTTTAAAACCTGATGACGAAGTTATTTTAAAAATTTGCTCTTATTGAACATAACACGATTTCTAAATATTATATATCGTATGTTTAATTAAGATATAGTTTTGGTGAAAGGGGAATCGGAGTAAATTTATTATTGAAGTTAGACTTTATCTAATGCCATTACTATATTTAAAAACATTTGTAACTATTTCCCCGCGGAAAATGTATTGTTTGTGGCTCTGAATTAAAAATGTACTAATAGAATTTCTCCATTTATCTTCGCTCATATTTTAAAGTATTTTGTAATAAGAATAGATAAACCATAATTGTGTTAATTTAACTACTCAAACTTACTAATAAAGTAGTTTCATGAGGAAAGGTTTTTCTCACTCTACTCCTGTCATATATTGCTAGCCAGTGAAGGTTTATAGAGAAGATTTCTGTGGAATGTGTTACCCTTTAAGTGCTAAACTCGAGTATATTCGAGCTAAAAATACCGTGCCGGAAATGCTATACACGAGTATACTCGAGCTCGCATTTCTCTCGCGATGTGCTAATGCAGGATATATTCGAGCTGTGTTATTTGATAGTGGCTGACCTTGGGTGAATTACGTCACAATTTATTCACCTCTACCGCGCTTGGATCTTGTGTAATCTTTGTTTGACTTAATACTTGTTTGCATGCCTTCTTTCCATCTTTGATTTTATCATATATAAATAATTATTTTTTTTATTATTATTCCTGTGGCTCGATTTTTACAGCTCATAAAGGTAATATAAAATTTGTTTATATCTTCTTGCATAAATATATTTATCTTTTTTTTTTTTTTTTTTTTTAGAATGGCTTTTATAAAAGATGATTTCTTGCATTATGCAACAAATCCTGAATCAGAATTAGAGGATACTGATTCTGATTACACTATTGTGTACGACTATGAAGAGTCAAGTGGTGAAGATGAAGAGGTACCCCCACCATTGAAAACACCTCGGTCAGACTATATTTGGTCTGATAACTCAAATTATGATCCGATCATTTTTTCATTTGACCGATCAAATAGTGGACTACAGGTAGATACATGTAGGCTTGAAAAAGAACTTGATTTTTTTGAAATTTTTTATCAATATAAATTTCCTTGAAATGATTGCTGTAGAGACAAATAAATATGCAAAATACCTTATAGACACAATAGAATTTTCGAAGTTTTCTAGAATGAATAGATGGGTGGACACTAATTATCATGAACTATTTGTTTTCCTAGCAATATGCTTCCTTATGACAAGAAATAAAAAAGTATCATTGAAAGAATACTGGAGTACCAATCAACTTCACTTTTCCCCAATTTTTTCTAAACTTATGTCAAGAGATAGATTCTTTTTGATTCTTTCAGTGTTGCATTTCAACGATAATAAGACCCAAATTCCAGGTGATAAACTCCACAAACTAAAGCCTGTAGTTGACCACATGAAAAGTGCTTATAAAAATGCTTTCAAACCTTTTCAAGATGTTTGTATTGATGAGAGTCTTGTTCTGTTCAAAGGAAGACTTGGATACAAACAATATATTCCAAGCAAAAGGAAAAGGTTTGGAATAAATCTATTTGTTTTATGTGATGTGGAAACAAAATATATTTTAGATTTTATTGTGTATGTTGGAAAAGGAACAGAAATCGAAGATTCAGATATGGTAGTATCATCGTCAGTTATTACAACTTTGTTACAACCATATATGAACAAAGGGCATTCCTTATGGGTGGATAATTGGTATTCTAGCCCAACTCTTTTCAATTTTCTTCATCAACGTCAAACTAATGCTTGTGGCACAGTCAGAAAAAAAACAGAAAAGAAATGCCAAGATTTGGGAAAAAAATTGAAAATAGGGGAAACAGAAGCCAAACACACACAAAACCTACTTGCACTAAAATATAAAGATAAATGAGAAGTTTTCATGCTGTCCACAATGCATAAAAATGAATTTGCTAATACAAACAAAAGAGATAAAGTCACTAATCTGCCAATTCAAAAACCTTCAGCTGTTATTGACTATAACCAGAAAATGGGCACTGTCGATCAGACGGATATGCTACTTAGCAGCATTGACTGTCTTAGAAAATCTCTCAAGTGGTACAAAAAGCTATTTTTTCACCTCATTGATACATCTTTACTAAATGCATATTCTTTGTATTTAGTAAATACAGGCAAACGTCCATCTCTTGCCGAATTCCACATCAATCTCATTGGCCAGATTATTGAGAAGTACCATGAAGCTAGAGTTCAAGTTCATAGGGGCAGACCTTCTACATCTGAAGACAGACCCCTTAGGTTTATTGAGAGGCACTTTCCATCTTTAGTTCCCCCTACTGAGAAGAAAAAAAAATCCTACAAGATATTGCAGTGTTTGTGGAGCAAACAAAAAGAGGAAAGAATCACGCTACATGTGCAAAGACTGTGATGTTGCTCTGTGTGTGGTGCCTTGTTTCGAAACTTTCCACACAATAAAGAATTTTTAAACACTTCTAAAACTTTTAATTTAAAGCACAGATCAATACAAGTATGTTTATTTTACTTTTAACATATTTAAAAAATATATTTGGTCTTTATATGAATGTATTATCTACTACTATAAATATTATATATCATATATCTATTTATGTTCTATATTTAGCGATAAATATTATATATCTTATTTTTAAGCTTATATAAGATTTTTTTCTGATACTTTATATTACTTAGTATTATTTTATATAATTATTTTTGAAAAATGAGAAAATTGATTTTTTCAAAAAATATTCAGTCTGTAGAGTATTTATGCTAAATCACGTTATTAGCACTGAAAGGTACAGATTTTTTAGGGATCATCCATATCGTGAGTTTTTTTTTTAGTCCATTAATCCGGTTTAATACGACGAGAATTTGAATCAGACCCTATTTGGCTGGATTTGAGTCTTTAAACAAACCTTTACCATTGTTCACCTTTCGAGCCACAGACAATCTTATAAAGGAACTCGTGTTTACTCAAACGGAGTATTTTACCGAGAGAAAATCCATGTAACATGGGCTGGGCGTGCAGAGCATGTCGGTGTCGGTGTCCGTGTTGACACTGACGTTCATCAGCATGGACCGCTGGTACGCCATCTGTCGCCCTCTGCGGTTCAAGAGTACGGCGGCCAAGGCCCGCACGGCCATCGGTGTCATCTGGGCGGTGTCCGGCGTGCTCGTGCTGCCCGAGGCCCTAGTACTGGAGACTCGGTCTAAGCCCGGGCTGTCGCTGGAGACCGAGCTACTCACCGAGTGCTACCCCACGTGGTCGCCACGCCACAGCCGCAACTACCAGATCTTCCTCGTCACGGTTCTGTTCGTGCTGCCGTTCATTCTCATGTCTGTCGCCTACTACCAGATCGCCCGCGTGCTCTGGAACAAGAACATCCCCGGGGCCTCGGAGACCTCCACACGCTTCAAGAGAAACTGTGAGTTCACAACCCACTGAATTATATCTCTTCAATTTGTTTTCTCTCTCTACAACAACTACTTTACAAAAATTTGCCTAGCCCAGCAATAATGTATGAGAATCCAGCCTTCGGTTTGGTTCGAATTTTGCACATTCAAAATTTCCTATAAATTATGCCTGGATTTTATTTGCGAAATCAAGATTGTCGTGGGTATATCTATGACACATCAATACTTCCGTGGACACTGCTCTGATCAATCAATAGTTAGGTTATTGATTACTTGAGAATAAACTACCAAGAGATCTCTCTAGGGACTGGGCCTTTTTCTAGGAGAGAATGACGATGTTCGACCAACTTCAAGACTATATTATCTTTCATTTATATTTTGAGTCAAAAGGCGTTCCATTAATTAGGATTATATAAAATGGCGTACCTGGATCTGTAAAGAAAAAAAAACAATTTTTTTCTTAAAATATTTCGAGAGATTGCTCCCTCTTTATCAATTTATTCATTTATATCAAAATTCACTATGCAATAAATTGATAAAGCGGGAGCAATCTCTCGAAATATTTTAAGAAAAAAATTGTTTTTTTTCTTTACAGATCCAGGTACGCCCTTTTATATAATCTTTCATTTATATGTTCACACATTTCATAATAATAAATTTCTAGTAGCACTTCATTTGAGAGGGAGAAAAGAAAAAATGAACAATATAATAATAAATTGAACAAAGCAAAATATATATAAAATAAATTGAGAATCTCCATTTTAATAAAATGTACACTGAATTTCAACGAAAACTAAGCGAAATGATTAATATATACACAAAGCTTCAGCACAAGGTGTCAAACCAATTTTTTTCCTATAAATATTTAGGTTTCAAGATATCACATCAACTTTTCATGTTTTATATTAAATTATATCTTTTAAAAAACGGCTTCAAAAATATCTTATTATATATTATTTGAATTTATCTTCTCTATTACTTTGTATGAACATAAGAAGAGAGAAGTAGAGAAAATAGAGTTATCAACTAGCACTCGGTGTCTTCTCCAATATCTTATTATTTGACCAAAGCAAATAATGGGTAAGCAGGATCAAAATGGATCTGCTTTTATTTCCCTTAACAAACAAAAATCACATTCGGTATAAAATACGAATTTAAATTTAAATAAATAGTATTAAACTTATTCAAGAGGGAAAGTAAATTTTTGCAAAAGGAAATTTTTAATTCCCATATTTCAGAGCCCACCCAATTCCTCTTCTATCACTGGAAAGATTTGTATTGTGTGAAAAGGTTGAAAAGCCGCGAAGATACTGTATTGTAGCAAAATAAATACACAACTCAGATCTCTAGATGTTAATCATCTCGAGCAAATTTTGGTAATTTTATGTGACAAAGACATATGTCGTATTGTAACTCTGACACCTGTGGCGCAGGCACGATGCGCGGCACCGTTAAGAATGGTTCAGTCAACACCCCAGTCGTGGAGCCCCAGATCCGGTCGCGGCGGAAGGCGGCCAAGATGCTCATCGCCGTGGTGGTGATGTTCGGGCTGTGCTATGTCCCCGTGCATCTCATCAACACGCTCAGGTTGGCTGATACCTTCTTACACTATCTCATCAACACGTTCGTGTTGGCTGATATTTACTTACATCATCTCTTCAACACGCTTAGGTTTGCTGACAGTTTTTTACATCATCTCTTCAACACGCTCAGGTTGGCTGACATCTTCTTACATCATATCATCAACACGCTCAGGTTGGCTGACACTTTATTACATCGTCTCATCAACCCGCTCAGGTTGGCTGACATCTTCTTACATCGTCTCATCAACACGCTCAGGTTGGCTGACATCTTCTTACATCATATCATCAACACGCTCAGGTTGGCTGACACTTTCTTACATCATATCATAAACACGTTCAGGTTGGCTGACACTTTATTACATCGTCTCATCAACACGTTCAGGTTGGCTGACATCTTCTTACATCATATCATCAACACGCTCAGGTTGGCTGACACTTTCTTACATCATATCATAAACACGTTCAGGTTGGCTGACACTTTCTTACATCATATCATAAACACGTTCAGGTTGGCTGACACTTTATTACATCGTCTCATCAACACGCTCAGGTTGGCTGACACTTTCTTACATCATATCATAAACACGTTCAGGTTGGCTGACACTTTATTACATCGTCTCATCAACACGCTCAGGTTGGCTGACATCTTCTTACATCATATCATCAACACGCTCAGGTTGGCTGACATCTTCTTACATCGTCTCATCAACACGCTCAGGTTGGCTGACATCTTCTTACATCGTCTCATCAACACGCTCAGGTTGGCTGACATCTTCTTACATCGTCTCATTAACACGCTCAGGTTGGCTGACATCTTCTTACATCGTCTCATCAACACGCTCAGGTTGGCTGACATCTACTTACATCATCTCTTCAACACGCTCAGTTTGGCTGACATTTTCTTACATTGTCCCATCTACACGCTCAGGTTGGCTGAAAAATTATTAGATCATCTTTTTAACACGCTCAGGCTGTCTGGTACAAAATGAAAAATATAATATGTAATCGCACAAGAGATCGAGAGGATAATAAATAATTCCATACACGGAGTGATCATATGAAAGTTGGCATTCAATCAGAGAGGATATTTATGGTTCAACCCCCGTGTAGTTGTGTCCTTAGAGAAGATGTGAGGGTAGCAGGGCGTAATTATATCGACCGTAATAAAGTATTTATTGAGGCGATAGCTTTTGTGCTCCGCCATGTATTACCCCCTGTTTGAATTGTATTTATAGTGCCATAAAGTGTATTCCTTGTGATTCCTTTGCCACCATGACGTATTTTATATCGTGGAGTATTATGATGCCACACTGAATGCTTTGTACCATATTGTATTCATATGAGAGTGTGCCCCGTGTTGTGACTGGTATAACACACTCTCTACTTCTATATATCTATCTACATTCACGGTGTATACAACGTGAATTAACCAGATAACACGGCGGTAAATATACTGAAGTTAAAACGCTACTGAGTAGATAAGCACTACAAAAAACGTTTTAATCATTAGAAAGCAAGGTAGAGAGAGCTATGTGGATATCTACTCTCTTTTTATATGAATAAATGGTGAAAGACTTCTCCATTGTGTTCTTCAGTCTCACTTGGGTAGGCAAGATTTATAATGATTCTCCATGTGAGAGTGTACCGTGTTGTAACTGGAATGACACACTCTCTCCCAAAAGGTTTCTATCAATATACACCGTGTATGCGACGTGAATTAACTAGATAACATGGAGATACATATACTCAAGTTTGAACGTTATTGAAGGAGATACGCACTACAAAAAAGGTTTCAATCATTAATACGCAAGGTAGAGAGGTCTCTGAGGATGTCTACACATTCTGTAGATGGATAAATGATAGAAGACCTCTCCATTGGGTGCCTAAGTCTTACTTGGGTAGACAAGAGTTAGCATGGTTTTTCCATTTGAGAGTGTACCGTGTTGTGACTGGAATGACACACTCCCTCCTTCCTGGTATCTGTTTATATACGCCTCGTATGAGACTTGAATCACACAAATAACACGAAAGTACATATAATGAGGTTTGAACGCTACTGAGGAGATAAGCACTGAAGCAAACTCCCTAATCATTGCTACGCAATATAGAGAGAGCTCTGAGTATGTCTGCGCATTCTGTAGATGGCTAAATGGTGGAAGTCTTCACCATTGTGTAACTACGTTTTACTCGGGTAGGCAAAGTTTGGACGAATGGTGTTTCCTCACATATTTCGTACGGGCCGAAATACCATCTGAGAAATATTTCTACATTTAGAAAGCTTACAAAATTTTAACCTCCTCTTCGTGTATTTTAATGTATCGTAATAAATATTTCATTCAGTTTTGAGCATAATTTGTCGGTCGAAAGTTTGTTTGGAAAATATAGATCCACATCAACCAATTTTTATTTGATTCCTGACGTTTATGACTCTCTGCCACTCTTCCTAATGATTCATTCCCAGAGGAGAGCGACAGAAAGCACTGAAATATCGGGAATTAAATCATATGGCTATTTTTGAGCGAGTTTGATATTTGTGGCAGGTTCCGAATTTGGATTTGTTTATATTTTATATCACTTCGAGCCTATATAAATAACCCAACACACTTCTGCTCTGTGGAAGAAAATAAAAAAATAAATTCTTCTATCTTACATCAATTTCCAACACGAATGCAATATATAACTTGAAGAAGTATTCTCAAAAGCCAATTAACACTACTACTATTGTTTCTGCACGTTTATCTGTTATACGTATAATACTTCTGAATTATTTGGTAATGAGACAAACACTCCTGTGCGCAGGTACACCGTGGGACTGCCCCAGAACATGGTGACAACGGTGTTCGCGCTGTTGTCCCATTGGTTGTGTTACTTCAACAGCGCTGTCAACCCGGTCATCTATAATGTCATGAACGGTACGTGAAAAGATGATAGACCCATAGAGACAGAACCACGGGTATATTTTACCTCCGTGAATACACGAAAGCAGAATATCGCTATCTCCGTGGTGTTCTTTCATATAGGTCTACTATATATATATATATATAAACAAAAAGGCATATCCTGACCACCCGGAATTTTAGATGGCAGAGCGTCATTTAATGAGAGAAAAAATTTGGATGGCACTCTGCCATCTAAAATGCTCATTTGATAAGTCAGGATATGCCTTTTTGTTTTCAATATCAAGACCCGATCTTTTTTTTTTTCTATTTATTTATTATTTTTTCATATATATATGAAATATTTATATAGTATGTTGAAA
This sequence comes from Cordylochernes scorpioides, assembly GCA_030710605.1. NCBI lineage: Eukaryota > Metazoa > Arthropoda > Arachnida > Pseudoscorpiones > Chernetidae > Cordylochernes > Cordylochernes scorpioides. Next base: position 61,642,293 of record CP092876.1, on the reverse strand, counting down.
TGGTTCGGTCACACCAACTTATATAAACAATAATTCTCGTGCATCACGCGGATGATGGACTTAGAAGGAGTTTGTAATTCTAGAGAAAGATAGGCGAACAGCCTCATTGAAATATCGGAAATACGAGTATATTTTAATATATGATATTGACACAAAGGATGCACAACTTTTAATGTTCTTAAAATGGATAGCTCAATTTTCAACAATATATATGTTATATTAAAATATTATTCTATTTAAAATCATATTTTCATATATTCAAATATTCTGCTAAATCGACCGCCAGAGGTCACGATTCCACTATATAAACTCATTATTGTTGTTCCCCGTTGGTCGGCTCAAACCTTTGTACATTATGTAAATAATCTTTTGTTTTCCTTATTCTACTCGCCTTAAGCCAGGCAGTGCTTTTACCAACTTATGTTTATTATTTAATCCTAAAGCTCAATTAAAGCAATCTCATATGAAAACTATTTTCATTTTTTTACTTTTCAAGATTCTAGCCACGACTACATCACCAATAACATATAGTACTAAAAAGAACCAGCAAATATTTCCATAGCATAATCATCAAGATGATCCAAAATTCAAGCAGAAAATCTCTTTTCTTAATATAAGATATATATAGTAGAAAAAGTAGGCAAATATAAATATATGGGGGTGGATTTCTTGAAGGTGAAAATTCGTTTAAATATATATTCCAGTAAAACACTTGCTGTCATATATATAACGTCGCAATATAAATATAGAATGAGAGTTTCCCCGCAATTGGAAAACATTTTAAAACGTTTTAGTAAATTTTTTTCAAAATTTTATAAGATATTATTTTATTCTTCAAATATCTCTCGCAGCGAAAAACATTTTAGCTACTCCAATTGAGCTAAAAAAAACCAAGTGCGGTGCTCAAAATATAGCCTCACATCTAAAACGTTACTTTTAAACAAACTAAGAGGTATTTTGAGGAAATCTTAGCTGCGTTGAATGTTCAGTGATATATTTGATATGTGCTGTTTGAGGCCTTAAAAACGCTTCGAATATGTCTGTTCTTAAATATTAATAGTATTATTTTTCATTCTCGTGTCTACTCTACTAAATCTTCTTCTGTTTACCCATCTGAGAAAATCCTGTCTGGGACGAATGTCCTTAATAATGACTTTTTATTGATGTTATTCTCGTGTCTTTAGAAGAATTTAACTATATATATGTCGTTTATGTCGTGATCGAATGAAAGGGCGCTACTGTTATGCATGTAAGCTTCGAAAAGAACTTGTTCCACACTCTAGGTGAGCGCGCGCATGCGGTGGCGTGCCGTAGCATTTACCCGCGCGCACTGGGCCCCAGGTTTATTTTATTCAGTGTATTTATAGATGAATGAATTGGTATTTACATTCAAACATTTCAATTATGGCGAAAATAAATTATATGTATCTTGGGCATTAGGCAAATTATGACATATATATACTCCCCTATGTTCCACTCATATGACGTATAACTGCCGAAGCTACAGCGTGAACTTGTTTTAGCCCTATTTTGTTACATAAAATACAAAACCTTTTTAATACCTTGAAAAATAATATTGATTTACTTTCTTTTTAACTACCAATACTTCTCTTATACCAATTATAATTCATATATTGTAGATATAACTCTACTTTATATATATATATATGAAAAAATAGTACAAATGTAACATTGGCCAATTCTGGAATAATTAAAAATCAACGAGAATAGTTGATATTTATTCCGATAGATGGCGCCTGCCATCAGCAACTTTCAGTTGCACGATAAGGAGATGCCTTTTTCTTAATATATATATATATATATATATATATATTATTTTAATAAAAAGCATATATTGGATCAAAATATCATTTATTTTACCAATATATATATTATGATATTTTGATCCAATATATGCTTTTTTATTAAAGGCTTTATTTATGGATTGCTCTAATTTAAAAAAAATATATATATATATATTAGATAATTGAAAATAATTAATTAGTTATAAAAGAATTGTAATATATAAATTGACTTAGTGTTATTCATATGTATATAGTTGTATAAACCATTAATATAGATATGTATATATATACGTTAAACATAAAATATTTATTCCCATAATAAAAAGTAGATTTTTAAAATAATAATTCAGCCTTTTCCAAATACGCATTCATTCTCTTGAGATCTGTTCTCCAAGTTAAAAATAAAAATAAAAATAAAAGAACTTATTAATAATTATAAGAAATTAAAAGTTTGGATAAAGTTTCAGATATCCTGTTCAAATATAATATAAGTCCAACGTAGATTAATCGCCTTTTCGATTAAAAAGATAAATTGTGACGCGGGTAAACACTCACTAGGATTAGCCTGGGCGCCATCTTGGATATATTCGCGCTTCGATAGAATCTTTTGGAAGATTTTTATTCCCCTACTGAGACCTACAGAGAGAGAGAGTATATATTGTCGCCTTGCTCTTTTTTTCCATTCTGTATAATTTATTTGTTGTAATATTAAAAATTGACACCTTATTTAGATATATTTAAACATTAAATCTTTTATTTAAAAAGTGCCCGACTTTAACACAAAAAAGCAAACGTTCCCGCCAAAAACGATCTTGGGGCTTTTATACATTTTATGTCCTCATTATATATCCTAAAATTTCTCACTAAGCCTAATATTCTCAAGTTAGAGATAAAGGCAAAGAAATGATAGGTAAATATTGAACAAATCTCAAGAGCCGTTTCTTCACCACTGAGCAGTGCTGTAGTGGAGGGTATACGGGGGTATACGCCGTATACCCTATGTTTTTAAAATTTAGATAGCGTATACCTAGTGGTTTTACTTAAAATAGCGTATACCCTATGATTTTGTTCATTTTTTTTTATTAAAAATTTATTATTTTCTTTCTTTGTAATAGTAAAAAAAAAATGTTGATAAAAATTGTACTGAAAAATTGCAAAAAAATTTCAAATTAACAATTCACACAAAATATTTCATTCATTTAGTAAAAATTTCTTGGGAAAAATATATCAACTATATTCAAATTAATAATCAAACAAGCCTCCTTTAACGAAAAACGGAAAACGAATATAACCGAACCTTTAATTTTTGAAAATGGTAATTTTGTTTAAAACCACAATGAAATGAAAACTTTAAACTTTCCTAATATTTAAAAGTTATTATGTTTGTGTGCTTAATAGAAAATATGTTAAAAAATTAAAGTTTAAATAAAAATAAAGTTATATTTTCTGATGTTAAAATCATTTACAAAAAAAAGTAAAAACGACTTCTTCAAGATAGATGTTCTCTTATTACCAATGCTTTATTTATCCAGCAGTGATGTAAACTAATACATAAACAATTTGGTTTTCGATTTAAAACGATTTTCTTCTAATTCTATACAATTGAAAATATATTTGAATTTTATCAAATACTCTTCTTTAACTAAAGTTGCTATGGTAACCATGCTAAACTACGTTATTGTGGACGTTAATTTTGCATATTCTTTAATTTATTTGAAGTTAGCAAAAGCTGTTGACAAAATAACATTGATTTTCAAAAAAATATAATTTTGAAAACTTCTTTAAGTAAGTTTATTGATACTGGCTTAAAAGCATATTTAAATTGCTTTTAATTGTTGATGAAAAGTTGGTGTTTGTTTTAAAAAAAAAATAAATAAATAAATATTTTATTCAAAACAAATCGATTAAGTGAGTATCTAAATTTTGTTAATGTTAAAATAAGTGAAATTTAAATTTTCTGTACTTATACTAGCTTTCGAAAATAACTCTTCTGTTCAATTATGGACCGCTGGTTGAAGACAGGAAATTTATGTACTAAAAGAAGTTTGGAGGTAGAAGAAGATGCAGAAAAGAATGAACTAGAAGAAGCTGTTAAAAGAAATAAAAACACTGTTGGTACATCAAATGCAAGTACTATCTCAAAAAGAGCTGATATATTGATCAATAGTTCACCAGAGAAAATGAATGACCAGGATTCCAAATTTGAAGTTTGGAATGATTCCCAATATATTCAATTTAAGGAAAAGTATCCATGGCTTTCAATTTCCAAAGGTAGACTCGGATGTAACATTTGCGCAAGTGTTAAAACTTTAGGGGCTGCAAAAAGTGAAAGAATTCATATTTCACCAGAATGGAGTAACTACCTAATAGAAGCAGCAGGAAAAGATCGGGCAAGCAAATTATCAAACATTCGAATGAAAATTAAAAAGCATTGTGAGTCTGAAGCTCATAAAATAGCTGAGAATATTAAGAAAGACAGAAAAAAAATAAATTAGAAGAATATGCAAACAATATGAACATTGAAGTAGAAAATGAAAATATATTAAGCTTTTTAGAACTGCTTATAATATCGCTAAAACAAATAGACCATATTCTGATTATGAAAATCATATCACGTTACAAACATTAAATGGCATTAAATTAGGATCGACTCTTCACTCCAGATATTCTGCTACACAAATAATAAACCATATAGCCTGCGAAATGCGGAAAATGCTTGTTGCGAAGATTTTGTCAACAAATTCAAAAATTACTATACTAATTGATGAATCAACAACCTTAAGTAATAAATCAACTTTGGTCATTTTCTTGAAAGCATATTTAGGAGGAGAAAGTATTGATTATATTTTCTTTGATTTGTGTGAATTACAATGCCAAGACTCAGAAAATATTGAAAAAGAGCTTTTTAATACTTTGTATAAACATGGGTTGAACGAAGAATATTTAAAAGAAAATTGGATAGCAATTGCGACTGATGGGGAAAGTGTCATGGTAGGAAGACATTCGGGAGTCGTAACTCGACTTAAGCAAAAGTTTCCAAAACTTTTTGCATGGCACTGCCTCAACCATAGATTAGAGCTTTCTGTTGGCGATACTATCAAAGAAGTCCGCGGAATCAACCATTTTAAAGCTTTTATGGACAAACTGTATTCATTATATAGCCAATCTCCCAAAAATTGTCGTGCTCTGGAGGAAGCTTGCCATGAATTAGGAACAAGATTTGCTAGAGTGGGTCGAATTTTAGGAGTACGATGGATTTCAAGTAGTTTTAGAACAATAAAAACCGTCTGGGAGTCATACGAGTCATTGCACCATCATTTCAAATCATCAACATATCTCGATTCCACATATCAAGGGTTATTAAGAAGATTGGAGAGTCAAGAATTTATATTAGATTTAGGTTTAATGTACGACACGCTTCAGGAAATGTCAATGTTGTCTTTAGAGCTGCAGTCTAGAACAACTACTTTACAAAAGGCGGAACATATAATAAAGAGAACAATTAGAGTCATAGAAAGCTTCAAAACATCACCAGGAGAAAAAAGCTTGCTAGCTCTTGAAGCGGCAGAAAACTTAGTTTTTAGGAGCGTAACATTAGTTCCCAATGCCAAAATTATTCCGATTGATAGAAAAATATTTCTTCTAAGTATAATAGAAAAGTTAAAATTAAGGTTGTGTACAGAATCAAATGAAGATAATGAGCAATTAATTAAGGATATTTCAGCTCTAGAACCAAACAATTTTGACGCAGAAAATGTTCGATATGGAGAGGTCGAAATGAGACGTATTTGTCGAAGGTTTAACTTAGATGAAATGAAATGCATTAACGGCTTGAGAGATTTTGTTGATGATAAAAACAATGTTCCCGAAACACTTCAACCATTTTTCAGGGCAATTTCAACATTGCCCTGTTCAACAGCTGAATGTGAGCGAGGTTTCAGCCTGATGAATGATATAATAACAAACTTGCGGACTTCTTTGCTAATATCAAATGTTTCGAACTTAATGTTCATAAATTCAAATGGACCACCAATCGAAATGTTTCAGCCGAAAAAATACGTTCAATCATGGCTTTTACATCATAGATCATCTACTGACACTAGATCAAGAGTTTATGCCAGAAAAAATACAGATGCATCTCGGCAGTCATTATGGGACATTTTTATGTAAAAGTTGTATGTAATATTTTACGTCTTTTTTTCAAATAAAAATATAATTAAAAATAACCTTGTTTATTTTTACCAAAAATTTATATTCTCAAGCGTATACCCTATGCTAATTTTACGACTACAGCACTGCCACTGAGCATATATATTCTCGTCGCTAAAATAGATTCGAAATAAATATCGAAAATGACTCTGGTATTGTTTTATTATATTTTGAGATGAACTCTTCACTAATTTTATTGTTATTTCCTTTATGTAAAAACTTTCCAAAAGTATATTTTTAGTATTAAACGTACGTCGGGCGTTGTATAAATAAATGGTTTTGAGATTATTATTTTTTAAAATCCGAAATAGGAACTTCTACATGCAGTTTATAAATCACTATTATTTATATATAGAAAAAACGTTGTATTTTTCTAATTTCCTTCCGTCAGCGTTAAAAATGAAATACACAAAAATGGTAGAATCTTATAACTACATTATTTATCTACAAATTCCCATTGACCCCTCTCTACATGATTTTGGTTCAAATATTATATATCGCTTCAAGAGTCGCGAGTTGAACATTTCACTTCTAACTGGCCCCGTCATAACTGTCGCCGACCTGATGGTGGAAAGGAGAGGTGCTCTTCACTCAAACTTGTTACAAAGGTGAAAGCGATAGGCAAAGGTGTAATGGCGCAGCTGACAGCTACTAGTTCCTGCCGCCACCACGAAGGGGAGCTCCAGTTTATTTTTGACTAACGGTTTGTCAGCTCTACTTTTGGCTGATTTATTTAAGCCTTGTTATCAATATTTTAACTTTATCTCTTCATTTCGAATAATTTGATATTAATAATCACTCTGCTTGATTATATCAAAATATCCGAAAATACTGCTTGTGTGTATCGCTGAACATGCAAGTGATTGAGCGATACGTAACTGGGTGAGGCAAAGTGATCCACTCTGCCATAGCTATAGCCATTCGACTCCCGATATTTTCAGGGCAGGATTCTCTGCACTCAACCACCCCATAGAATAAATAGGTCCTGGAATCCTTCGATCTTCTCTATTTGCCTCCTCATTTTTATAGATAAGACCAATTACCGAGAAAGGAGAAAGATTAATAGGCCAATGAGAAATATTCAGGAAAAAGTGTCAAACAAATATTTCAGTTCAGATTTTACCAGTGGCTGGAAGTTTCTATGAGTCACGTGCACGTTGTACGCTTGTTCGGCGGTACATATACTAAAATTAGAACGATACAGAGAAGATTAGCATGGCCTCTGCGCAAGGATGACGCGCAAAATCGTGAAGAGTTCCACGTGTACGTTGTTGTACAACCCATCTTTGGATGGTATCTAGCCAGAATAGGGATGCAAGGACATTTTATTAAATTGTTTGAAAGATGCGGCAAGTCGTGCTCAGAGTCTTGACTTCAGTCCACACTGTCCCTGCACAACTGAAATCCTTCTGAAACAGAAAAAGAATTCTTGAATCCAATCGCATGTAAGGACAACCTAACCTTTCATTTTCTTAGTAGTAAGATACAGACTATGAATACGATTCGGCTTATAGCGATTATAGATGTTAAGAATTATTAGGAGAGATTCATCATAACACTGCAGAATAATTCCAGTGTTGTCTTTTTGTAAACTTTCCAGAGCGTTGAATATTCCGTGAAGTTGTGTTTCATGTAACGATGAGTTATCAATAAATCATAGCATCTGTAAAATAAAATTAGTAAAATAGAAGGATACTTGAAAATTATTGTTTTAAATGGTTAAAATAGTTTTTTTTTTTTTTTTTTTAGAGAGAGATCTCTTATTTCGCGATATCCTACTATGTTTTGGCCTCGACCCGGCACAGTCCAGTAAATCGCCTATATGTTGAAATTCGGATAAACTTTAATTGGGCGAAATGAACACATATAACTGTTATTAAATATTGATACCTCATTTTATAACTGCATCGACAAAAACATACACCGCGAACCTTTTATTTTTATCATGGCATCCATAAACTATCCAAATTATGGGAGAATGTTGTGTATCTAACAATGTCAATTATTTTTAATAAATATCTGGTATATATAATATTTTGATGTGTGTTTAAATTCCATCAGATTATAAAACCGAAAAGAAAACGCTAAGTCATACTTTCGCACCTAATGCAAAAGAATTTCAATAAAACTAAGTTTGATGGCTTAGGCATACTTTTTGAGAGTTTCCAGAGTCGCCAATCACCATCAACGATGGCAGAAGTTTTGGCTGCGTAGAGAAAAATATTTATTTTACAAGAGGCATCACAGTGGTATTATGTACTAGGGTAGCGCTTACTGATTCCTAACTAAAAACTCAAAGTTCGACGTTTTTAGTAAGGCCATCTTCCCTCATCAGTGGAATACACATTCACGTCAGTAGTTGCAGCAAGCGTTTGACACATGTCTACCGTGTTAACGAAAATGTTATTTTCAACTTTATTTTATACCGGGCTTGTCTCGATTTAGCAGCCCATCCTTTCTGTTGTTTATTAAAATACGGTGTATAAAAATAACCCTTAGAGGCGTTGATTTGTGAGGTAAGGTTCAATTTCTATTCACCCCCACATCTCAACTCTTCACGTCATCACTCTCCTTATATATATATATATATATATATTTCTATTTATTAACCAACCAGCCACGATATTGAAATATTTGCGCCAAATACAGAGGGAAAAACAGAAAACAAATTAGAACTTAGAATTAAATATTTACCAATTTACACATGTATAAAATTTTACACAAATAAATTTACTGGCAATGCGTTTCTTTTTTAAATCTCTACAGACCTTACTGCAATGATATGATTTTAATGAATGAGAGGGCTTGGCTCATCAGTAGTGAACCCTCTCAGCGGTTTCGCCAAATTAATCTCTAGACCGCTCTACTATTGTATTGGATTGGTTTTGTTATATACCCTGCATTTTCTATGGAAGGCAGCTAAATGGTGTTTAGTGAACTATGGACATAAGCTTATAGGTCTGTAGAGGTACATACATATAAATTTCAAGGTATTGCATCGAGCAAAGCTCTTCCGCGCAAAACATGTTTTCATAACCATTATATATTAGTAAATTAAATTTTATTGCCCTCTACGTTAAAATTTTACACAAATAAATTTACTGGCAATGCGTTTATTTTTTAAATCTCTACAGACCTTACTGCAATGATATGATTTTAATGAATGAGAGGGCTTGGCTCATCAGTAGTGAACCCTCTCAGCGGTTTCGCCAAATTAATCTCTAGACCGCTCTACTATTGTATTGGATTGGTTTTGTTATATACCCTGCATTTTCTATGGAAGGCAGCTAAATGGTGTTTAGTGAACTATGGACATAAGCTTATAGGTCTGTAGAGGTACATACATATAAATTTCAAGGTATTGCATCGAGCAAAGCTCTTCCGCGCAAAACATGTTTTCATAACCATTATATATTAGTAAATTAAATTTTATTGCCCTCTATCGTTAAAATTTTACACAAATAAATTTACTGGCAATGCGTTTCTTTTTTAAATCTCTACAGACCTTACTGCAATGATATGATTTTAATGAATGAGAGAGGGCTTGGCTCATCAGTAGTGAACCCTCTCAGCGGTTTCGCCAAATTAATCTCTAGACCGCTCTACTATTGTATTGGATTGGTTTTGTTATATACCCTGCATTTTCTATGGAAGGCAGCTAAATGGTGTTTAGTGAACTATGGACATAAGCTTATAGGTCTGTAGAGGTACATACATATAAATTTCAAGGTATTGCATCGAGCAAAGCTCTTCCGCGCAAAACATGTTTTCATAACCATTATATATTAGTAAATTAAATTTTATTGCCCTCTATCGTTAAAATTTTACACGAATAAATTTACTGGCAATGCGTTTCTTTTTTAAATCTCTACAGACCTTACTGCAATGATATGATTTTAATGAATGAGAGGGCTTGGCTCATCAGTAGTGAACCCTCTCAGCGGTTTCGCCAAATTAATCTCTAGACCGCTCTACTATTGTATTGGATTGGTTTTGTTATATACCCTGCATTTTCTATGGAAGGCAGCTAAATGGTGTTTAGTGAACTATGGATATAAGCTTATAGGTCTGTAGAGGTACATACATATAAATTTCAAGGTATTGCATCGAGCAAAGCTCTTCCGCGCAAAACATGTTTTCATAACCATTATATATTAGTAAATTAAATTTTATTGCCCTCTATCGTTAAAATTTTACACAAATAAATTTACTGGCAATGCGTTTCTTTTTTAAATCTCTACAGAGATCCGGAATGAGCCTGTTGATTCTACATTCCATCTGTCATATTCAAAATTTCTTACTTACACTTGAAGAAAATAACATCACGTCTTCATTTGATTATTATCGACTTATTTTGAATCCTTTCCATTCTTGTATTAATTTGAAATTTCCATTATTCTAGGAAAATTCTTATCTTTGATAACCCTTCATCTTATCGCGGTAACTAACAGTGCCAAGTCTTTAAATATATATAGATTATTATGATAACTTGATTATCAGAAAAAAAGTATTCTTCAAACGCACAGATGATTTTAAACACTCGAGAGGATAATTTTTTCAATTCTAGTAGAAAAGCAGAAATTTTTTCCTAAAATAAAAATATCGGGAAAGAAAATTAGAATCATAATTTAAGTCGAAATTTAATGAAAAAAAAAAAGATAAATAACCTTTTTTAAGAAACTACTCATTTTACATAAACTTCGTCTTATTAGAGTTATATATAGAATATGTATTTGGTAACTAGAGCCGATATTATCGCTAGCAATTTTCTATAGAAAATTTGTTTGCAAACGAATGAAAAATATCAAGACTTTGAAAAACTGTTTACTTAGCTACATCCGCCTCCTCTACGTTCAGGTAGTCGGTGTAACAGATGATATCTCTAAACTTTAATTCACAATTTACCTAACTCCGGATCATAAATCATCTAGCAAGACAACCAACCAACTAAATAGATAAATTATATCTGACACCTACTTAATTAATATTAATTATACACTCTTGTTCCGTCAGTTTCGTGCTAGGATTGCTTTCTTAACTTGTTTAATATATTAGCCTCATTAAATCTGATTAAACGTTAAGAAAATAGAGGTAGCAGTAATATATGTCATAATTTTTATAATTCCCAAGAGATAAAATTTATTTTCACTATAATAAGTATGTTAAAATGTAAATACAAATTCATCCATCTATAAATGCACTGTACAAAATTAACGTGGGAGCCAGCGCGCGCGGGCGAATGCTACGGCACGCCGCCGTGTGTGCGCGCTCACGAGTGTAAAACAAATTATTTTTCGAAGCTTACATGCACAACGGTTGCGCCCTTATATTCGACCACATACGACCTTACATATCAATATGTTAGTTCTTTTCCTGATATCAAAAAAAGAAGCAGAATGACAGTCAGTTACAGAAACGTCGAGAACTAAATAAAAATGTGTTGATATAGCTTAATATATTTTTCCAAACGCATTTATAACCAATAAATGATCTTCAAAAAAGCACTAAGCCTAAATATTCCTGCATTATTCATTATATTGATTGGATGATGATCTGAATTTATTATTTAATTTAAAAAATGTATTATACAAAGAGGTACAAAATTAGTGAGACTACGTAAACTTCCATCCATAATCTGTAGCGTTCCAAATTTGGTTCCTATGCTCATCCATTTGAATCCAGGTAGCGAAAGTCCTGATAATTTCAGCAGAGAACACTTGGTTTTATGGGTGAAACTACTAAAAGAAGGTGATACAGGACTGTATGGACTTTTCAAATCTTCCTATTGTTATTTAAATATAAACTTTGTGAATAGAAAATTAATGAAAGGTTAAGAATCCCTTCTTTTGATAAAGTTGTGATTAAGAGATGAAGTATTATGTCTCTTTATATCTCTGGTTAAATTAAATATTCGAATATGTATAAAAGTTGAACCTCTCTATAGCGCCCCCTCTAAATAGCACCTCCTTCTCTATAGCACCCGATTTTAAATACGTAGTACGATGCGATCTACATTAAAGGTGACCTGTCTATAGCACCCTATTTTGGTGGGTCCCAAGATGGAGTACAGGTTTAACTGTATAAGGAAACATACTCTGAACCCTGCTATAAAGAGAGTCGCTGAAACGTCCGAAAGAAAATAAAAGAAGAATGTATGTAACTGTATCTTTTCAAACAAAAGAAAATACTATGAGTCGTTTTTTAAATAAACGTCGCACTTATTTCCCAAGGCTACAATGACGACACTATTTTTATGCCTTGTTTACCGTTTCAGAAAACTTGTTCATCTTCTTAATCCTCGGGAATCAGATGTTTAATCGGGTAGTGTTACAGGGTAACGATGCCTTGTTGAATTAGAATATATTTCTGGAATTTTAGGACAGATATATCTGATAAGGAAGTGTCTCAAGTTCGTATTCCAATTATATATACCATATATATTTATTATTATTATCTCATTGTATAATTATGCCATTTTTGTTGTTTGTTGGCATGATGGAAATCAATTATATTATAGCTACCGTAGAGTCCTCTTGCAGAGTTCTAAACAACCCGTTATTATTTTACTTTGATATTACAATTGAATACTTTGTAAGCATAGAGAGAGAGTTCCAATTTATAAATTATAAAATTGCAAATAATATATTATAGTATTCACCACATTTTCAAAGAGGGTGATAAGATTTGTGATCTCTGCAAAGAAAATATGGAAACTGAACTATCTCATTACATCTATGAATGCCAAGATATTAGTGAGGAGAGAAGGACATTCTTTTCAATGGTAGACACCAGCCAACTTAGGTCAATCCAAATGATGTTAACCAGTGCCCAAACAAGCAGACTAGTTGCTCAGGCCCTATATAATTTTTACAAGGCAGTAGGTGTAAAGAGAGAGAAAGGAGAACTTGGAAGCTATTGTTCTTACACCTCAGAATGATGACGAAACATCGAGGGGCCATCGTGTTATTACTAATAATTGTATATAGTTGCGGAACTACTGGTTTCCTGTGCTTCTCTTTTCCTGTTATTGCACCTTGTACGGAGAATCTGTATAAGACTAATGTCTTAATAAAGGCTTTGTGTGTGTGTGTATTCACCTAATATGAAATTTTAATATACTTTTTAATAGAAATAAATATGTTAATATAAAGAAAAAACTCGCTTTCTGTATATAACAAATAAAATCTGAGCCAGTACTCTTTATATCTTTTTTCATCAAAGTAAGGACAGTAGAAATTGGATTTATGTGAAAGAAACATTCGCTTCTTAATGTTTTCATTTGCTATAAATAATGTGTTACGATTCGCGAAGCAATCGTTTGTGGGGCAAATGGTAAGTACATACACAGAAGACAGGATCCAAGTAAAAAAACTGTGAGGAGTAGAACGGAGAATAAAGAGAAGATCCGAGGTCCACCCTGTGAACAAATGTCGTGGAGACGACCTTAGAGCGAACTGCCACCAGATCATTAAATATGTTTTTTTAACTTATTGTTAGTAGGATAAAATAATAACCGGAAAGAGCGGAGACAAGGAAGTTCCCTGAAAACAGGGAACATATCATCGTCTAAGGTTGTTCCCACTAGCTACCTTTATTTTTCCTCTACTTATACTTCCACACACACAAAGAATATATTTTTCCTTATTTATTTAAGATCAATTTTTTTTAGCTATGATATCATGACAAATGTTTAAAATAATATTATTTTTATATATTTACAATGTTTTGTTATTTGAAAATATTTTGTTTTATTTAGAAAGATTTCCATTCAATACATACCAATGAAATTTATATTGTCACATGATAAAACGATTTATTTAATTTCAATCACAACCCCTGTCGAATATTTGAGTTTTATTAGTTCTACGTAAAATATATCAGAGATCAGAATTTCAAATTTATTCCTCACACAAGGTGAGAAAATAGCAGGATCCAAATATACGAAAATATTTACTATCCACATTGTTTGTATTCCCGGATCACGTATATTCGTTCGAAAATTTCACACAACTAATTGACATAAATTCTTGTTTCCCCTCAAGTTTATTTCACATTCCAAACTATGCCTATTTTATTATTAGGTGAAGTCGAACACTTTTCACATGTGTAGACATGTGGTGCACTTACAGTAAAAGCAGTCGCCTACTTCTACCCCTAATGGCCTGTATCACGTGTACTAAGGATAAGTGAAAAAAAATATTTAAAATTAAAAGACTTTTTCAATTATTTCTATAGTATTATTGTTATAAAACAATTCCCTGTTAGATTCATTTCGCTAAACCTCGAATAGCTTGTGTCGCCATAATCATATCAAAACAATTTAAGAGCGTTCAGAAGCAAAACATAAATAAATAATAAAAAGCACCAACTTGGACATTTATTTTATCATTTTAAGCTCGAGGCTTAAAATCTAATTTCATTTTTCTCCTAAATTTATATAAAAAAAAAAACATTTCCAAATGGATGAAGCATTAGGAATTTCTTGCATTTGCACAAAAGTAATTGAATTATTTTTCTGAATATTGGAAAGGAAAATGCATTTTATTTTATTTTTTTTTTCAAATAGGATTTATTTTTAAATTTATTTTTCAACTATCTTTATCAATAGAAATAAGGTTATATATTGCTTTTCACAAAAATGGGTCTGAAATTCAATATTTCTAAAATAGAGATGATGGAACATAAAATTGAGGGTGGCAAGAAAAGGACATTGATTAGTTCTTTGGTCTCCAAAGAAATCTATGGAGATAATATTAATGAAAACAATATATCTCGATTTAAATAATTAATAATTTTAAGCACGAATGTTTCTCTTTCATACAAATAAAACTTCTACTGTCCACTGTGTGAAAGGGCTTGGCTCATCAGTAGTTTCGCCAATTCAATCTTACAGACCGCTTCTTAGATTTCTAATACTGTATTGGAAGATTCTGATGATATTTGATGCACAAAAGAGTGGAATGTCAGAAATGGTATTCAGGCAAACTATGGATATAGGGTTTTAAGACAGTAGAATTAAATATAAATATTTGCATCGAGCAATGCTCTTCCTAAAACAATAAGGACAAGGACAAGTTAAGCTTTAAATTTAAAATATGTTATAGGTTTCCGTATTGATATTTATTTCTAATATATAGAAAACTAAACGGGTGACCCGGGCTTCGCCCCGGGATTGACCCGTGTGCATATCTACCCGAGTGATATATATTTAGATAAGATTTTTTTATAATTGTTTGTTATTAGCATTATCTATTTGTTTGCATTAGCATAATTTAATCTAAGCTTTGATAGAGGGCGCTGTTCGTGAGCTAAGTAGAATAATTTGAATATATAGTTTTAATAATTGATTTATATATTTTTTAAAATAGCCTATCGTCTTCCCCGTATTTTTTTACCTATGTGTGGAAATTTTGGTTTGAATTAGTGAACTACTGCGAATTTGTATACCGGACATACAAACAAACAAACATACAAACATCGATTTATATATATATAGATATAATTAATTTATCAGTCCTGGTCTTAAAGCAGACTCCAAACAAAGCAACTTATTCGGTTATTCTCCGAAGAACAATAAATACGGCTTATATGTGAATATGTCCTACGTAGACTCAAAATCTGAAGTATCAAATTATTCCCTGAAGTATAATATATCAACATTAGTCTGGAATTCTAACTGGCGAAATACTCTCTCAGGTGATATCTCTGTAACCAGATCTTCTCTATAGTTCCCTGCCTTGCGATTGATATAGCAGAATATTAGTATCAATTTCTCACTCTAATTTTGAAATGTAAAACCCATTTTGAATATATTTAACTAAGTTTATATCATTATAAAATAAATGAAGCTTCCAGGGTTGAATTGCTTTGTTAGGAATCTTCTTTAAGACCAGGAACTGATAAATTGTTATATTTTATAAATTATAATTATATTTCTCAATACGGAAAAATATAACAAAATTATTAAATAATATAAAGTAAATCCGCGCCATCTATATATAGTAAATGAAACCAATTAAGCATGAATGTTTCTTTTCACATAAATCAAACTTCTACTCTCCTTACTGATATGAAAAAGAAAAATTCGTGTGAAAAATACATTAATGCTTTAATAATAAGTTTATATCAATACAGTTTTGGGTCAATAGGTAGATAGGCTGTCCACTTATAAAAGGCAGTATTAAATTTCAATATAAATTATTAAAATAAGAAAATTGTGTTTAAGTATTAAGTAAATTTGTGGGAAATCTTCTCAAGTGAAGTACTCACAATTATGATAAATTATCATTAATGTAATATGCAAAGACTCGATTTAATATATTAACACAGAAAGTTGAATTTATGAAATTAATTTATATATGGAACGTTTTCCTATTTAAAAATAAGAGATACTTACAATACCTTGTGTTCCTTTATTCAACCCGATTACAACAAGGTTAATGTATATATATCAACAGAACAAACTTATGCAAAACTACCAAAAGTAGTGTTTTTGACTGCCCAATCATAATTTAAAATTAAAGAATAATAAAATATTTTACACAAATAAACACAAAGCATGTTACAATATACGAGATATGTTACAATATACAATATACTCGTATATAATATTCATCTATTATATACATACTACGCCAACATAGATGTTATACATAACGGAGTAAATACAGTTTAGATTCACATGGATACTCCATAGGGCAGCGAGTACTTAGAAACAACCATTTTTATTTTCAACAGATTTAGACGATGTTCATTTCCTAAGAAATCCTCCGATGTAATTTAAAATATTTCAACAATTAAGATTACAATCCTCAGCGGTGGTTTGATATTTTGAAATTCATTCTTTTACGCGAGAGATTCACGATTTCTTTAACGTATATTAGTGTGTAAAAGAAATTTATAACATATCAACCGCTAAAAGGGTTCACAACTGATGAGTTAGGCGCTTCCAATATCATTCCATTGAGGCAAAAACAGTAGGAAGTGTTTTATATGAAAAATAAAAAGATGATGCGCTATAAATAATATCAATTCTTGAATATAGGTGGCGCGCTTATACCTTATATATAAAAAGATTGCTTCGAAAGTTTGATAGTGTAGAGGAGTAGGAGATGAGGCTATGGGTACAATAACTTTCTCAATGAATAATGTTTACCTTTAAATTTAAATATAGAATTCATGTATATTAATTCCACAAATATAATGTCTTTTTTATTAAGTATTTTATTTAAATTATAATATTTTCACACACATAAATAGCATTTTTCAAAATTGCTCTATGTTTTTATTCACGATAAAATTGTGAAACACGTCAGAAATTACAAAATATTTTCTCACAATGAGTTTCTTTTTATTTTAAAATTCTATCTTTCAAGTAATAAACGCTCTTCAACGGTCTTAATGAAAAACATCGAATATATCTTACAAGAAATATTTACAAATACATACGCGCGCAGCGTTGTTTTTTATTGTGCTTTCCTTAAATAAATGAAAAAGTCATCCTTTGTGTAAACAACCAAATTAAGTGAGTCAACACGTCTCTCATTAGCAACACCTCGACTGGGCAAGTCGCCAACATTTTTCGGAATCCTTCCCCTCTTCTAATTACCTCAACATGGAAGGACATCTTCATACACCGTGTTAGCGACACTACTTCCTTTAATTACCTTCGCTTCATCTATTTTACACGTGGCTTTATTGATAGCTATATCTCTGCAAAACTTTTAACTATTAATGAGGTTTGGTGCAATCTTGTATAGATGTACTAAGACTGGTCAATCAATCATCGTAAGATGTTTTCACTAATCGAGAGTCTATATTTACTGACACATCACTATCTTTGAATATATTCTATAGAATACACCATCTGCGACTTCTACACATCTTCGGAAAGAACAAAATCTGGTGCATCTAAGGATAAAACGATTAATTCGAAAACCTTAATATGGACTCTTTGTAATTTATAAGTAAGCTATCACGATATTTGTTTGCAAATTGATATATAAAAGTTCACTTCATAAATATCATTTTTTTCTGACACTTTAATAATTAAAATAAAGAGAGAGATTTGGAAAAGGAAGAAAAAAATATGTCGTATAAAACTCTGATGATATATCAAAATATATTTAAATATACGGAAATATAGATAATTATAAATTCAAAATAAATTTTGAGATTTTCGAAAAAATTCTAAAAAAAAAACTTGTTTAATGAGAAAATATAAAAATATTGTTTAAATATTATCAAATGTTTATTAAATACAGTTAAACCTGTCTATAGCGCCGCCTCTTGGGACTCACCAAAATAGGGTGCTTTAGAGAGGGGGTGCAATAGACAGGTCACTTTCAATGTAAAATGTTTAAAAACGGGCGCAATAGAGAGGAAGGCGCTATTTAGAGGGGGCGCTATAGACAGGTTTAACTGTATATAATGAGAGAGTTTATTATAAACTCTATCGGTTCAATGCGTGTGAGATGAGCTAGGTGCAAGGCGACAAGCCTTAGACACTTTCAATTCTTGATAGCCATGCTCAATCCCCTTAGACCGTGTTTATATATTAACGAAGTTTATATATTTTAGAGAGAGAGTGAGTAAATTATAAATATCTACTTTTAAGAAATCCACATTTTATAAAACTCACTACAATTTATCCGCATAATATCTCCTAACTGCAAGAATTATATTCCTTTGTGTCAATTTAGGCAGAATCAGTGTAAATGATATCAAATATCTTACCAGTTATCTTCAACATATTTGATGAAATTTCCCCCATTGAAGTGAAAGGTTTGTTCTTTCGTCGTTTTTCTTCCATGTTTTGAAGCAGAATCGTTCAGATGTCATCAAATTGTGAGGGTTAAAGAAGTTCTTGAGACTGTCTTCATTTTGAATCTATACGGAATATATTTCTGTTTATTCTTCGCAATCAGTTTATACGGAAACTTCTAGTTTCTTTCAAATATCTAGAGTATGTTAATAATTGTTATTTTATCCAAGTTAGAATATTCATCTTAGGTTTATAATTTTTCTTTTTTTGCGGGATAGGGGACGATTATCGCTGTAGCGACTCTTCGTCATCACAATTTCAATTTCCACACATCACCTATAATTTTTGAATAAATACATCGATAATAAAATGCTTTTATAACTTTCAGCAAAATGATTTGATTGACATTCCGATTTCATTTTCGAAATTGTTGGTAATTTCAGAATATTTTGATATATAATTGAAGAAACAAACATCTTTCTGGTAAATTTAATATATTTTAAGAATTCAAACCTCTTGTGATATAGCCTTATAAACCATTGTTATATTACCAATTCTAACTCATAATCCAAAAGTAAAACCAAAGAGTGCTCAGGATTAAAAATTCTCAATTTTTTTCAAATTTATTCTTAGTCCACTTCTTAATTCACTTTTAAGAGAAGGCAGAAATTCTATTTCATCCTAAGGGAAGTTTGATTTATTATAAATGTTCCTGTTTTCTATGAAATGATCGGCGGAAAATATCGATATTCAGCCTTCATTTTCTAGTTCCAGCTCTATGAAGAATAATATTGAATATAATTCACCTCTCGTTAAAATCACAAAACCTTCAATTATAAAGCAATAACGCGCCATCTATATATAAGGGAAAAAAATCATTAAAGCACGAATATTTCTTTTACACATCGCAGTCATAACAGTAAGGACAATACAAGTTTGTGATGGTGGTGTCTTTTCCACTCCATGGAAATGGGGGATACCATTGCCCCGTTAGTCAGCCACATTTTAGAGTTTCCTGTTCACGGTTACCGTAGCGGCTCGGGGCTCACGACACCGTACTTCACCTTTCAGGATACTCCCTTACTTGTGCTGCTTCTCCCTCCCGCCACGTAGAGGAGGACTTCTGGGCAGAAATACAAGTTTGTTTTAGGTGTAAAAGAAACATTCGTGCTTTAATAATTACATTTATCACAAAACCTCTTTTATTATAATGAATAATATCAATTAAAACTTCAAAAAATTCAATTTATAAATATAAATAAAGTTTTAGTGTATTTATTTAATATATATGTAAAAATAATGCATATATAGTTGAATTTATAGGTTTCTTTTATTTATTCCAATATTTCGAGGGGTAACTCCCTCTCTTTATCAAGGTTGTTTTGTACTAAAACACAAGTGTACCACTCTAGTTCTTCAAAACCAATAATTGGAAATATTTAAGAATAAAAAATTCTAAAACTAATATATTCATTTTTCTTGATATAGTTATATTACAATGGAGTTCTTAATCATTAAAATGATTTTTAGATGTTAGTCACTTTTGAAATTCCCAAGAAACTAATGTGAATCTTTTGCCATTATGTGGAAAATGTTCAAACTTATGGATGTTACTACATTCTAAGCTTACTAACCTGAATGTTAGGTGAAACAGAAGAAGAACCTGATGACAGAACAATTTAAACTTTGGAATATAAGATATCACAATCGATTTAATGGCTTAATCTAAAAGAACAAATTGAGCAAACGAACGAATTAAAAAAACGTATTATTCATTTGATCATTTATATTCACATAAAACAATAAAATTTTATAAAAACTCAAACAATCTAGAAATTAATTGAAATATATGTTATAGGAATATTCTAGTGGTAATAGAGAATTAACCAATAGTTAGTTCTGTCTTGATTAATGATTCAGTGGTCCCCAATGGCCGTTGTTGGCGGATGTTGCCCAGTCAGCACTGCCGGCTAGATTTATTTAGGAGCTGATTCACCACTCTGTCTATGCCCCTCTGGTCTTTCTGGACAATTGACCGCCTCACTTCTATTTACACGTTTCTCTATTAACCATTACTATAATGGCTGTCAACCAGTAGAGCTCTACATTTTATAAATGCATTGTCCTGTATTGTTGCTTCGTTGTATTAGTCGTCGGAGGTAATAACATTGAATCCTTGTTGAAATTTCGCAAGTTTCAAATATTTAAAGAATTCCGCGATTCCCGCTCCTGGACACTTTTATTTTTCCGTTCGCCATTACTCTTCATATTTTTCACCCTCCATACGTCATCCATTCATATATAGACCATCACTCTTCACATATTCAACCTTTTCATACGTCATCCAAAAGTTAGAAATATTAAATTATTTCTCTTTGAAATTAAAAATGATTTTTCATAAATAAAAAGAAACTTATGCGGTTAAACTGGTTGTATAGCTTTATAAGAATGTATATGCAAATTGGATTTATTCGGGGCTAGATTTTATTTTCCTAATAACATCCTACTCTCCATACTGACTTCTGGGAAAACCCCAGGACTAAATTATAAAAGCTGAGACAATGGGACCTAATGGAGATCGTTTAAGCGACTTGAGGAATAAGCAACAACAACAACAACACTCTCCATACTAAGATTAATTTTTTGGAAGGACGGGCTTATTTTCTTAATAATTTTAACCAAGTATTTTCATCTACAATGACGGATATATTAACAGAACAGTTCAATACTAAGACAGTTATGCTAGGTAAAACTGGCAAAACGCTGTAAAGGTTCATTATTGACGAGCTAAGCCTCATATTTACAGAAGATTGAAAAACCGTAATAAACTTTTATATCTTTTATATTGCTGTCTCTCAAGAATATATTTTTAATGCTTGATTTAGTGCTTATAAAGTTCCATATCAATATTTGATTTATTAAATTATTTGACAGAGTTGACAATAAGGTGAATAGGATGGTTGTTATATGGTCACACTTTATTATTTGCCTTTTTGAAACAATACATTTCAGCGATCAGTAGGTCGGTTATATGGCAATATCTTTCTCTATATTCTCATTAAAGATCTCTGTAGAGCGACAGTAGCAGTATTTATAGAAGCTGTAATCAATTAATATGCATATTCAAGTTTATTAAGTGATCTAAAATTAATGTAATTATGATGCAATACTCCGTTTTAAAACAACATCGTTTTTTATAAGATACTGCTTGGCTAGCTATCAAGTCCTTCAACCAACCTCAAAACAATGTACATTCAATAGAAATGCATTTTAAAGTTTAATAAGCGATATAAAATCAATAAAACTATGATACGATACTGCGTTTTAAAGATTCGTCGTTCTTTATTAGATGCTTGGCTAGCTATCGAAGTCCTTCAACAGACCTTAAAACCATGTACATTCAATAAGAAACTCTTGTAATCAATAGAAATTTATTTTCAAGTTCAATGAGTGATCAAAAATCAATTAAGGTATTAAACAATACTCCGTTTTAAAACAATATCGTTCTTTATTAGTTACTGTTTGTCTTGCCGTCGAGTTCATCCAACAGACCTTAAAACAATTTACATTCAATGAGAAACTCTTGTAATCAATATAAATGCACTTACATGTTTAATAAATGACCTAAAATTAATTAAACTATGATACAATACTTCGTTTTAAAGCAGCATCGTTTTTCATTAAATTCACCTTGTCTAGCCCTCGAGTTCATCAACAGAGCTCAAAACCACGTACATTCAATGAGAGACTCTTGTATAATCAATATAAATATATTTTAAGTTAAGTAAATGACCTAAAATTAATGAAACTATGATACAATACTGCATTTCAAAGCAACATCGTTCTTTATTAGTTCACCTTCTCTAGCCGTCGAGTCCTTCAACAGACCTTAAAACCATGCACGTTCAATGAGAGATTTACGAGTTTTTTAGGTGATCTAAAATTAATGAAAGTATGATACAATACTGCATTTTTATGTTAAGAAAAGGAATTGTTTGCTCGTTGGTTCTATATAAAATATTTAATTTATTATTCTCGTTTTAATCTGCATTGTATTTAATCTCTCCTATTTACATATATATGATGATATAATAAATACTATAATCAGTGATTATGTTACTCTTTACTTATATACACAATTAAATTAAGAATTTTTTAGCGAAGTATTTATTATTTTACAAGCATTTATTATTTTACACTAGTATTAACATAGTATCATTTTTTATGTTCATATTTTACTACTCTGTAAACTTCCTGTTCGGTACACTTTTTGAATGGTACACTATGACAGGTTCGTTTGGTATTGAAAGAATGATTCAATTAATCATCCTTGATATTTTAAATTTTATTCAGGATAAATATAGATATAAATATTATGTTACAAATTAATTTTAGTAATTAGAGAAGTTAAAAAATGTTCGATTGAAAAGGATGGATTGGGAAGGAAGTCAGTCCGTGTTGGCCGTCAGAATTCGAAGGGCCCACTCCCGAGCTTCCCACGTGACCGCCACCGCCGCGCATGCGCGCCGACCGTGACGGTGGCGTTGGTTGAAAACTGTTCTTCTCTTCGTCGCGCGGGCGTGCCTTTCACTAACACTTCCCTAATTTCTTATCTTTGTTTATAGTTCATAATTTGTTCATGCCTTAAATAAATTGCTGTGTCATCCTGAAGTTTGTCTTCCCTAATTTTCCACGTGGAATTTTGATAAATGCTTGTGAAGTAATAAATACTTCGCTACAATATTTTTATAAACTAATGAATACATAACACTAGGTTTTAAAGCAAAATCGTTCTTTATTAGATTCACCTTGTATAGCTGTCGAGTTCATCAACATACCTTAAACCATGTGCATTCAATGAGAGATTCTTGTACAATCAATAGAAATGCATTTTAAGTTTAGTAAGTGACCTAAAATGAATAAACTATGGTACAATACTGCGTTCTAAAGCAAAATCGTTCTTTATTAGATTTACCTTGTCTAGCCATCATTATTTCAACAGACCTTAAAACCATGTACATTCAATAAGAGACCCTTGTACAATCAATAGAAATGTATTCTCAAGTTTAATAAGTGATGAAAATTCTAAACGATTATAGACTCGTATGATTCTTTTGAATATTAAACAATTTCTACTGCCCTTACTGTAATGGAATCAACAAATTCATCAACAGACCTTAAAAAAACATGTACATTCAATGAGAGATGCTAGAGGCTGTCTGTGATGGGCGCAGGAAAGTTCCGGAAGGAGTTCAAGAATGTCTTCACGTGCCACTGCTTGCGGACACGGCGTCCCCAGTACCAGCTCACCAGTTCAGCCACCCAGTGGGAGAACATCAACCTCAACTCTATCTCCCCCAACTGACCCAACCCCCTCCCACAGTTGTGTTTGTTGTAAATAAGAATCTATATATCTGTATTCCTATACATCTCTTTAAATACATTAAATAATATATTGATGGAGACTCGGGATGTCCTTTCTTAACTATTCCAAATAAAAACATATTGCCAAGTGTGAAATTAAGAAAGACAAACTTCAGGATAACACAGCAATTTATTTGAGATAAGAACAAACTATGAATGATAAACAAAAGATAAAAAATGAGGAAGTTTACAGAGTAGCAAAATATAAACATCCAAAATGATACTCTGTTGATAAATATTCGACCGCGACAAGCCGGAAATACGTCGTATTTTGAACAAGATAAGATACGAAATCTACAAGTATTTTATAGATATAGATTTTAATTTTCCCCCTCCCGTCTAACAATAGAGCTGTAACGACGTTTTTAACTGGATAAAGATCTTTTTCTTGTATATAAATTTATAAATACTTTGCTACACATAGCTCCTTCCCTATGGGAGCTGTGACCTACAACTTGAAATTATTGTAGTTACTGGCATGGATCTGACGTGCTTCTGCCAAAGATGCCATTCCAAACTTTGTTCGCACCCAAAATGGTTCAAAGTTGATTGTTGAGTCAACAGGTGGTCCAAGTTGAATATATTGTCACGTGGAACATTAGGGAAGAAAAATTTCAGAATGACACAGAAATTTAATTAAGGCAAGAACAAACTATAAATGGTAAATAAAAAATAAGCAATGAAGGAAGTTTACAGAGTAGCAAAATATAAACATCAAAAATGATACTCTGTTAATAAAATAATAAATACCTTGCTATATAGCTCCTTCCTTATGGGAGCTGTGACCCACAGCTTGCAATTATTGTAGTTACTGATATGGATCTGAAGTGCTTCTGCCAAGGATTCCATTGGGGTCTTGGAACTTTGTATGAACCCAAAATGGTTCAAAGTTGATTGTTGAGTAAACACCTATCCCAATTGAATATATTTATATTAAAAAGATCGTAGCTCTCTTAAATAGAAAAAAAAACCTTTTCCAAAAATAATTGAGATGAATTGCTCGTTCTTTATAAATTAATTTCACAATAAACTTAAAGGTTATTTACAAATTTCTTGTTGATAAGATTTGAGTTTATTAAATTTAATTGCCATCTATCGTTGAGGTTCACACGTATAAAATGACTGGCAATGCGCTTCTTTTAAATATCATCAAATATTATCGCTGAGAGGGTTCACTACTGATGAGCCAAGCCCTCTCATTCAATAACTCATATCATTGCAGTAAGGTCTGTAGAGATAATATTTGATGATATTTAAAAGAGGCACATTGCCAGTAATTTTATATGTGTAAAACCTTAACGAAGATGGCAATCAAATTTAATTTATTAATATATATTTGTTATAAAAACATATTTTGCGGAAGAGCTTTGCTCGATGCAATACCTTGAAATTATATGAAATTATATTTAAAAGAAGCGCATTGCCAGTAATTTTATATGTGTAAAAGATTGGAGTTGCAATAAATTGATAATAAAAGCAATCCCTCGAAATATTTAGAGATAATTTTCTTTCACAGATCCAAGTACGCCTTTTTTAAATCAATATAAATAGTTTCTTCCATCTCTAAAATATCAGTTGAACCGGAATCATCACCAGAAACAGATCTATCTGGAACCCAGAAGACCACACTTAGCAAACTCTATAATGGGATGACAGCTACTCCGTTCTTCAGCGAGCTCTCATGTGCTTCTGAAACAAGAGTTTCAAAACACAAACTGTTTATCGGAGGTTTCAGGAAGGCAGTCATTTACAACCAAATATATGAATGATGTACGAGCCATTTATATCTAACAAATTAAAACATTGATACGCGAATGTTTATTTCACAATAAAATCAAACTTCTACTGCCCTTACTGCTATGCAAATATATTGAGAGGGTTTGGCTCATCAGTGGCCAATCCTCCCAGCGTTTTACCAATTAAATTGGACATTAAATTATTTTTTTCGAAACCTCTGGGAGGGTTCGCCACTAATAAGGCAAACCCTCCCAATATTTTTCATCGCAGTAAGGACAGTAGAAGTTTGATTTGATTGTGATAAGAAACATTCGCGTATTAATGTTTTAATTTGTTAGATATAGATGGCTCGTACATCATTCATATATTTGGTTGTAAAAGACTGCCTTCCTGAAACCTCCGATAAACAGTTTGATTTGATTGTGATAAGAAACATTCGCGTCTTAATGTTATAATTTTTCAAATATATGTATGTCTCTCAAATCTTCTCAGGATGTGGTTCAATATCTACTGCTGTTCTCAGCAGGTGTCTGATATCACCCAGAGCTGATCCCACATGTTGCTGACGGACACACAGTGACTTTCTTTTTAAAAGTTTTCTTTACGGAATCGATTCCGTTGTTGGCAGTTGTCCAGCCGTCTGTTGTCTTCTCTTGAAGCTTTCTATCAATAATAATTTCATTCCGCAAAGTTTATATATATTGAAATGAATACGTACATGTCTATAGCTATTTAGGATGTTCAAAATATTTTCATGAAAAGGAAAGGTGGTGAATATATAAAACAAAGTATATGCTAACACATGTTGCAACTTACTTTTCAGCAGCTAACACGTGTTGGGTGTTTCATTTGTTTGGCCCGTTCTCATGTTAGAATGGTGAAATGTATTCTTCCATCTTTCTCAAATGATACTTTCCTATAAACCTACCTATTTATATTTCATCCTTCGTCCAGATATTTTTATCCCTAATACACGTGGTATAGAACATGATATTCATGGTTGGTAGTTGATAACAACTTTTTAAATGATGTATTCGATATTTAAACACACCAATAGTGATACATCTCCTTTTGAATAGGTATTGAAATAATGCATTTTGTTTATCATCTCAGTAAAAACACTTAGAGGAAATAAAGGTAATAAACTAAAGATAAATATTAAAAGCGATAAAGAATGAGCCACAATATCAGGTAAGGAAATTTTATACAACATGTTACCTGTAAATAATGGTTTAGAGCTGTGGTTTTATTCATATCTGGTCGAATGATATTTAAGCTGGTGGATTTGGTACATGGATTCCATTCTCCCGAAACCTTCTGACATTAAAATCAGTCTTGCTTATATACCAGCTTAAACACCTTTTAGACAAATTCTACCGATTCCACAATTTTTACGCTAAGATGTTAGAAAATCGAAGGTTCTCCTGTATTGATGGGAATACAGTCCGAAACCATGGCATACAAATTAGGTTTTGTCTGAATCAGCCAAAATTGGTGTTTCAACTCATTCTTCATTACCACCATTAGGGTTTTTTTAATGGGAAGTGACAAAAAAGCACATTTAAAGAAATAGGTGCCCTATTTGGTACATGAATACAAATATCTGCAGCAATTTCATATTAAATTTAGAAATATATAAGCACAGGGCGCCTCTCCCATCAAAAACGTCAAAACTAGACGCCCTCTATTTACCGTCGCCCCAAACTAGCGGCCTCGGTTCAGTGATAGCAAGTTTGCGGCGACGGTCAATAGATGGCGTCGAGTTTTGACGTTTTGACGGGAGAGGCGTCCTTTGCTTTTATAGATAAATTTACTCTCGGGAAAATTCCCCATCTATATATATATAAATATGTGGTGATAAAAATGGTGAAAGGATAAACTCTCCAGAGGTTGGAATTGGCAAGAAAGGTTTCTTCAGGGGGAGAGATTAATAAGGAGGCATGCTAACACGAACCAAAATTTAGAGATTTGTTCTGCGTAATGACAGCTCGTTTATGCCCCCATTCTAATTGTCTTTAACAGGACACATACTCTTTTTATCACCAGAATGCTCGTACAGGGGGTAAAGGTCGGTCCTTTGAATGTTCTTGCCATGTAATGGAGCCAGACTGTCATGGCTATTTCTAGGGACGTCAACTATCCTTTAACATTACTGTTTCCTTACATGTTATTCACAAATAATGGGAATAATATTTGACTTTTATATTATACTAGCCGAATGACCCGGGCAACGCCCGGGTTTTCCCCGATTAAATGTTTTTATTCAAATACTATTCGTTACAATTATAAATTGGCGCCGTGGATGTGCTGGCTCGGCAACCCTAGAGCTCTGACGTCACTACCTGTGGATGTAACCCAGGCGAGGCCGCGAGGCCGCGTGGCCACGAGACTTATTCTTTTCTCTTTTCCCCATGTTTACTTTTAATCTATATCTAATCCCTTTACCTTGTAGTTAATTAAAGTATAATTAACGTTGAGCGCTGTGTGTAATCAATTGGAATACAACAAAGATTATGAGACTGAAGAAGCGCAAGGCCTAAAACTTGAGACAAGAAGCGCAAGACTTAAAACGTCAGTCAGGGAAGTGACATGGATCAGGGAGTTCCTGAACCATTTGGATATACCAAATAATATGGTTGAGCCAACTCCGGTGTGGTGCGATAACCAAGCGGCTATAGCACACGCCAAGAGCTACATCAGCCGATCCAAGACCAGACACATCGCCATTAGATATCACTTTGTCAGAGAAAAGGTGGATGACGGTGTGATTAAACTGGACTATGTTACAAGTGGAAGAAACCTAGCGGACATTTTGACCAAGCCACTGGGGAGAAACCAACACGAACTTCATCGTTCGAGACTCTTAAGCGGCGAAGTGATCCATGAATAGGAGGTCACTTCGAGGGAGGAGATTGCTGGCTCGGCAACCCTAGAGCTCTGACGTCACTACCTGTGGATGTAACCCAGGCGAGGCCGCGAGGCCGCGTGGCCACGAGACTTATTCTTTTCTCTTTTCCCCATGTTTACTTTTAATCTATATCTAATCCCTTTACCTTGTAGTTAATTAAAGTATAATTAACGTTGAGCGCTGTGTGTAATCAATTGGAATACAACAGGATGTCACTCTTGTGAAACGTCCCGCTCCAAACTTTGTGTCTGAGAAGCGATATTTTTATAGAAAGATGATCTAGCTTTTGTTTTCTGCTCGAAAGAATGTTTTTCTGTTAGAATTTTGTTCCTGCGTACAAAATAATGAACTGGTTTCACCCGTGGTCTCTGCTTTTTGGAATTTTTCCCGATATAATTTTGTATCTGGTAATCAAACATGATACAGCAATATCGTCATCATCATTTTCTGAATAAAAATATATAGTTTTAATAATTTATTTATATATTTTTTTAAATAGCCTATCGTCTTCCCCGTTTTTTTTTACCTATGTATGGAAATTTTGGTTTGAATTAGTGAACTACTGCGAATTTGTATACCGGACATACAGACAGACATACAAACATTCATTTTTATATATATAGATGTACTTAATATATCAAGTCTCATATATAATATATCACACATACATAATATAAATATATCATATAGAAAGTTGTGGAAGGATGTACCACAAGAAGCACCTCTCCCTTTGTGCATCAGAACGATGCACTGTACCTCACCCTGGTGAAAAGCTTCGTAGAGATAATAAAGAATGATCCACAAACCCAATTTTGGCAAATTCTGACAAAAAGGGAGAGAGGCCGCTCATGGTATACATGAATATATTCATTCCTCAACCTTATATTGTATTTTTGCCTGATAATTGGCCCTTGCCATTTCACCAGCTAAAACACCAGTTTGGCAATTCGAACAATTTCATAACAACTCTCCTAGGATGTTATGAAATAGAATCCACCCCTGTACTGATGAGGACCAAAGCCCCAAACCATGGTATACAGGTTGGCCTTTTGTCTGAATTTTCCAACGCTGGTGTTGTGGCTCATTTTTTTATCATCACTTGTAAAATATTTCACTAGGATGATGTACAGTGCAATGTTCTGATTCCCAATTAAAATAAGATGTGTCTCTTTTGGTTCATATATTTATGAGAAATTCTAACTATTTTTGACGCGTATAATTATTTTAAGAATAAACCAATTTTCTACTTCCTTACTGCAATGATAAAATAATGGGAGGGCCTGGATCTTCAGTGGTGACCCCTCCCAGCAGTTCCGCCAGTTTCATCTACCATACCGATGTAATAAACGCAGTGGTAGGTTTCTCTTTTTATTTATCGTCGGGCGGACGTGTTTTTGCAGCGCTCCGCGAATTCCGGTAAATATTACTTCAAATTTGTTTTTAGAGTTGTTTTTGAAATTTAAAATATTTTATACCTTACTTATATTATTATACATATAATAACTGTTTAGCTCTTAAGTATACTTAAACATTTTATATACAGCTGATTTGCATATCAGCAGACGGCGCGGCGCGACCGCTTGCCGCTTGTTAGAACAATATGGTCGATAAAATTGAAAAACGTACTGAGGAATGTAGGATTCAGCATAAGATAATCTCGGAACAAATTGCTGACACATTAAAATCAAAGTACTCATCTACAAATAAAAGCATAAATCAAAATGATCTTACAATTGTACAGGGTTTGCTAAAGCAATTGAATATATTGATGGATACAATGGGAGATATCGCTGTAATCAATGGCTCTATCTGTGATAGACTTGGTAATCTGGACGAATCAATAAAGAAAATATCTCCTTCAAGTCAATTTTATAATAGGTCATATGCTCAAGCTACGAGAGTTACTAGTGAAGACGATAAAATAGTTATGCAAAATCAAAACGTAACGGATAAAACAATAATATTTAAATCCAAGTTAAATGTTTCCCCGGCTGAAGTATTAGGCGAAGTAAATAATGGTATTAAAAAGATGAGAAATGATAGATCTAAAGTCAAAATAAATAAAATAATAAAATCAAAATCTGGCGTAATACTTAAAGTTGATTCAGGTGAAAATTTGAATACATTGATTGAAGAGTTTTAAAAGATTGATGAGGTAAATCAAAAAGCATTAATTTATGCACCAAAACCACTAGATCCTACAATTGTTCTTAAGTCAATTACTAAATCTACAGATATTAAGGAATTGCCTTCGATTTTATGCAATATGAACCCAGAGTTAGAAGGTCGAGAGAAGAAGATAAAGGTTCTGTTCGCTATGAGATCAAATACTGATGTACAGGATGTTGTTCTCCGCATTTCCCCGGCAACATACCAAATTATGAAGAAATTACAACGTATATATACAGACATACAGGTTACATATATGAACGATAAGGTGCTTGTACGTCAATGTCAAAACTGTTTTAGTTATGGTCATAGTAAAAATTCATGTAACATCATAAAATGTAAAAATTGCGGAGACAATGACCAACATGTTAACTGTCAATCCTTGCCCAAGTGCATAAATTGCTCTACACATCCTAAATATAGGAATAGCAATAATCATCGTTCTAATGACAAATTATGTCCTGTGTTCCTTCAACAAATGAAATATGAGATACAAAGAACATGTTATGCAGATTTAGATCATGATATTGTTACTTTGGATTAGAATAGACTTATTCTTGTTTTTTTTTGGTCAATGTTCAAATTAAAAATTCTACAACAAAACACGCGGAAAAGCAATTTGGTTAATAATGAAATAAGGGAATTTATTTCTAAAGAAAAATATGATATGATTATAGTTCAAGAACCATATAGTATAAATAATGAAGTAATCTTTAATATGCGTTCAAAAATATATTATGCAAATATACCGGGAGTTCCAATATATACCGCAACAATCGTTACAAACCCTTTCTTATCATGTAAATTAATTAAAGAGTTTTCAAATTCATTTGCAACCACTATATCAGTACAAACTACTAAACGGCAAATTATTCTTTCAAACATTTATATACACCCTAATAAAATGGATACCTGTCATGTTCAATTCCTTGATAAATTAATTAAAAATTTTAACACAAATCCATTGATTTTAGCTGGAGATTTTAACGCTCGAAGTCAGATGTGGTTTGATAATATTATTAATTAAAACGGTAGAAGACTTCAACCTATAATTGATTTTCACAATATGCTCATACATAACAATCGAAACAAAACATGTCGAGGATTAAGTATAATAGATCTTACTATTACTAATAGTCATGTTTCGCAAATCACAGACCATCACGCAATCTCATTCGACATTAGTCTAGAAACAGAAAGTTTATTACATGAAAATAATTCTACATGGTATTTTCAAGAAAAAAGAGCCAATTGGCAAAAATATGAGCAGGCAATCAACGTGTCTAGGATAAATGAGGCAATGATGAAATTAGGTAAAATAGTAAATATAAACGATATAAACTGTGTAGTTTCTCTCATAACTGACATATTAATTGAAGCTGCATATGCATCTCTACGATTAAAACCAAAATATTTAAATAATAATCCATTTAATTGGTGGACGGATGAACTGGAACTTTTTAAAAATCATTTTAAATATGTTCGAAATCTATATTATCGGGGTAAACGGTCTAATAGACAGCTAGTTGATGAAAAAATGTATAAAGAAATACGAAATAAGTATATGAATATTATTGAAAAAACAAGAAATGTAAGCTGGAGGGTATTCCTGGAGGAAGTTGAAAATACATCTCCTTTTGGTAATACTTACAAAACTTTTAAACAAAAAATTTCTCCTAGGTCTTTTGATTTACCAATTCTAGATGTATCTCAAGATGTGCTCGAATCAGAAATGAAAAATCTTTTATCTTCTCTATTTCCGAATGACTGTCAATCTTCTGACACAAACTATCATAAATTAATCAGAGACAAGAGTTATACTTTTTCTAATGATAAAATCATTTATTTTGATAATCTTCAAATCTGTTCAATAATTAAAAAACTTAAAAATGGCAAGGCTCCAGGAATAGATCATATAAGCAATCAGATGATTAAAACGGCAGTTCATTATATATCTCCTGTGTTAACAAAATTGTTCAATGCTTGTATTGGACTTAATTATTATCCGGAGGCCTGGAGAAAGTCAGCAGTAATGATTATAAAAAAACCTAATAAAGAAAATTATAAAGATCCGAAAGCCTACCGCCCTATAAGCTTGTCTTCTAATTTAGGTAAAATTTTTGAAAGTCTAATACATATTGAACTTTTAAATCATATTAATAGTAATAATGTTGTGCATCCTGCTCAACATGGATTTACACAAGAAAAATCAACAATCTCTGCTTTACAAGAAATAACTAAATTAAGTCTTCTGAAAAGAGAAACAGAAAATACGGCAATAGTAACAGTGGACATCAGCGGAGCTTTCGACAACGCATGGCATCCGGCAATTCTCCAACAATTGGACAAGGCAAATTTTCCAGCGGTACTTATAAAAATAATTAATTCTTACTTTGAAGACCGGAGTGTAGAGTTTAAATATACTAATGTAAAGTGTATAAAAAAGATAAATAAGGGATGTCCCCAGGGTGGTATTATTTCTCCTATTCTTTGGAATATATTACTTAATGATTTCAACTTATCTTTTAACGAAAGTTTTGCTAGAGTAATTGCTTTCGCGGACGATGTGACATTTGTGGTATGGAGCTCAAACATCTATGATCTTCAGTATAATATTACCAAATGTTTAATAAAAATCAAAGCCTGGTGTGAAAAGGTAAAACTTTCACTAAGTCCAAACAAAACAGGTATACTCTATCTACATAACTATGAAAAATTGCCCATTAATTTTGATGGAAAAATAATTCAACCATCAGAAACTGTTAAAATTTTGGGAGTTATTTTTAAAAATCATAGACAAAGGAATAAGATTAATTTTGGAACACATGTTGACAATATAATTATGAAAGCTACGAAACTTAAGAATATATTATTCTCATTATGTGCACGTACTTGGGGCATTGATACTCGACGTAGATTGATCTTATATAAAGCTATGATACGCTCTACAATAAGCTATGCATCAAATATTTGGTTTCCTTTTATCACTGTAGCAAAAATATCCAAGTTGAATTCTATACAATATCAAATTCGTATTAGATGCATTCATGCTTATAGGACTTCATCTTCTTACATCACACATATACTAGCGAAAACCCCTTTACTGTCCGATTATCTTGAATTATTACAAACAAAGTATAATATGACAAATTCTCTCACAGATCGAACACTCAAAAAACCCCTTCAAAAAGAATTAAACAAACTATATCTGGATCTAAAATTTAAGTTTTATCTTTCTCAATCTAATGAACTGTTCAAGAAATTCTTACCAATTGCTGTCCCAAATTTCATTTCTTCTGATAAATTCACTACTTTATTCTTAACTGGCAAAGGACCCTTCTTAAGTTTCCTGTTCAAACTGAATGCTATCAATGATCCAACGTGTGAATGCCGCTTAGATGTTGAATCACCAGAGCATCTTCTTTTATCTTGCCCTCTGACTAATCAAATTGTATGTAGATACTTTGAAACATTACCAAATTCTCTTTGTGTATATACTCTATCTTATGAGAACTTTGTTAAGTTTAGAACTATTTGTACAATAATTTACAAAACAATACTAATCCATCGTGTAAATAATTAATCATATATATGTAATAATACTAGCACAGCACAATAGTCCTTTGGACTTCGTGCTTTTGTAACAATAAATAAAAAAAAATACCCGAGTAATATATAAATATTTAGATATATATTCGATATCAATTTTAAATTAGAAACAATAATTTCAATTAAGATTTTCCTCAGTATTAGCTTGAATCATGAAATATTTTGATCCACCATTCCACGTATTCCACGGGCCAAAAGAATATTGTTATTTTCTCAAAGCCCGTCTAGTTTAAAAAAAAATAACTATTGGGAAATATCACCTGTTTATTTTATTCAGTGCGTTAATAAATTTGTTTTAAAAATTTGACGCACAATGAGATAAAATATGAGCCAATCTTATTCAAACACAACATACAGAGTTACAACCTACCAATCATTTCTGTTCTCGAATATGACATAAATCTATTTAAAATTTTTCTTTTCATGTAAATTTGGTTAATATGTTTAAATATAAAATGACATTTGAAAATTATCCCGCATGTGTTTCTTTTGAACGAAAAATCGAAATTTATTTTCCCATCCCTGGACACTTTTATTTTTCCGTTTATCTCTCTCATTACTCTTCACAATTCATCCTATAATACTTCATCCCTAAGATCAGAAATAATCTTTATTTCTCCTTTAAATTAATTTTTATTTTTCGTTCAAAATAAACACATGCGGGATAATTTTCAAATGTCATTCTACAATTATAAGCCGCATTATAATATATTATGTTTAAATATGGTACAATTTAGTTAGATATGCAAATTTTAACTATAAAAACAGCTAGCTGGACAAATAAAGTATAATCAGTCAAAAAGGTGTGTGTAGTCAGCAATCGAACGGCTCTAATTCGGGGGCAATAATCAGAGGAAGAGGTCTGGCCTATACAGTCCACGTTCTGCCAAACCATACTTAAGGAAAAGTAGCCAGGACCAGAGACAAAGGAGGTAGCAAGGATTCCTAGCTATCGCTGCTAGGCCCGAAGTCGCTCCCACCCAATTTCCACAGAATAACTTATTCCGTGCTATTCTGTTTATAGGTAGATAACCATTGCACGGATTCCTAGTAAAATATGTAAATAAACTGGCAAATTCTCTGTGAAAAAAAATGGTGGGTGGTTAGCAATCGACCATGTAATCTTTCTCCTTGCATTACATGGGCTCACAATCATTATTTATAAAAATAAAGTGTTTTCTTATTTATCTACTTATAAATATATATGATTGGCAGACAACTTGGCCGTTATTACCCTAGTTCAGAGGTCAGTAATCCTTTGCGTCCGAAGAGGCAAAAATTACAATTTACAAAATTTCAAAGGTTTTAAAGAGCCACCGAATTCTTCTCTTTCCAACAATAAATCTTTAAAGAGCCGCAGCTTCACATCCAAAGAGCCATAGGTTGCCGAATCCTGCCCTAGTTGATTGGTCTTCCAGCAAGGTGTCCTTTTCTAATTGATGTTAGCCTCATGTAATTTTGTGACACAATTATTGCAAGAAACATCAATTATCTGGTGCTCTCCAATTTCTGCCTGGGCTAAACAAAAGGTATTTTAGTTATTGTTGTAACAGAATAAATTTTGACATTGCTTACCATCATACTCTTAGTTAGATACCATAATGTTTACCCGATTTAAAATACTGTTTGTGATAAAAGAAAATAATCAACATGTTTGAAAAGCAACTACTTGTTTTTTCTATCATCTCACAACAATAATAGGGAGAAAACCACAAAATAATAATTTGGCAAGTTTAGAGCAATTTGTACACAGATTTATAAATCACTACTAATTCATCGTGTAAATAATTAAAGATATATATGTAAATAATTCTAATATAGCACAATAGTCTGATAGACTTCGTGCTTATGTAATAATAAAATAAAATAAAAACAATTGAGTATATCTAAGTATTAAGCGAAAGTATCAATAAACGAATTTTTGACTTTAACATTCAAATTCTATTAACCAATATGAAGCATCAAATTATTTGGAAACGGATGAATCTTGAAACAACTGAAGTAGTAGTAGAATATTTGAATCCTTTTCAATCACTTCTTGATGAATATCGTGCGGCAATTAGAAAGGAGCATATGTTGTTAGTTCCCCGAGTTGGCACCAGAGGAAGGACAGCCAATATATCGAGGCAGCGTAATGGGCGTCGATAAATTATCCAGGCGCTGGTGCGGTGGCCATTAAAGGTTCTATAAATTAAGGAGACATTTCTCAGCTTTGATTATGGCTGAGTTATCATAATCAATTTTATAAACATTAGCGGTAACGGAATCATTTCTCAATACATTCCTCCATTTTTATATATTCTCAATGCATCGGACCTAGAGGCTGTTGTTGGGTTCTTTGCTGCCTTGGAGTATAGGAGAGTCATCTGTGCTTCCTTCCTGTGGTGAATCTGTATAATATCGATGGTCTATGTGTGTGTCTATATTTTCAAAGAGTAAAGTTCAATTTATACTTTTCACTCATTTCTTCTAAACCCGAGTACCATAGAGAGTACTTAAGTAGACGCTAGTAGCGAAGCTGATATAGCATCAATGATAATAAATTTAATTTGTAAAGAATGAATCTGTTTGTTGTCAGGCATTCATATTGATATAAAATTAATACCAGAATAAATACCAGTTGAAATAAACTATAAACTGTTTTTTGTATGAATTATTTTGTAAATTTTATGGAAATTTAAATAAACATTAGCAGGTTTGAACTATTCTAAAACATTGAGGCTGTTTTTAGGCAAGCTTTAAATTATCAAAACTGATATTCAAAGTATTCCAAATGATATTTTTAATGAAATCAATATATATTTTTATATATTTATTAATAGATGAAAATTGTTCCTGGATGAAATTGATCTATAAATACAAAGGTCCAGGCAAAGGTGAGAATATCGGACTTTCAGGGAGAAGTTTCTTTCAAAACATTTTAATTTATATATTTCTAGCTTTTTTCGTACCTAAAAGTTAGAAATTTGCAAATTAAAATGTTTTAAAAGAAAGTTATCTCCGGAATTCCGATATTTTGACCTTAATATATTTCATTATCTCTTCTCTCTCCGTTATTAATAGACCTGTCTGACTTCGCTGTGATGAAGCTTCACAACCTCTTTCATAAACGACAAGATTATTTGAATCTGTACTAAAATTTGAACCGTAGATACTTTGCACTGGCTATAATCTAAACCATCGTTCCTTTTAATCCAATCAACATGTAAAAGAATAAATTCCAATTTTTCAACCATGACTTTAAATTTTAATCATCAATTGAGATTATTGAATTTGAGCATGATTTCATCAGGTTTGTTCCTAGAAATCTCTCCAATAACCTTCACCAAAGTTGGATTCATTCGATTTAGATTGCGAAGTGGTACAATGACGTTAGCTCAAATACTGATAGCAGTGTAACTCACTGCTGTAAAGGCAAGCGCATTCTGTTTATATAACTTTATAAACAATCCAGGGAGTCTTTAATCTATACGCCATTTGATTATCTTTATTATTCTTAGTAATCATTATTATTGTTATTAAAAAATACAAATATTATCATTTGATTAACCTCTAATGTCATTTTCACAAAAAGCATTGTTAACGATTTATATTTGTTCATACTAATCTTAAATTAGAAAGGATATATAGAGGAGAAAATATTTCATTAACACTAAACAATACATTTATCATTTCATCTAATAAAATATATTTGATAAAGTGTTTGTTTATCACAGTATGGGCGTTCATGAATATCGATATAGCGAACAATTAACACTAACCCATTTATTCATTTATTTATCTTGACGATGATATTTTTAAAAGTTATTTTATAAAGTTTCATCAAAATATAAATCTGGAATTCGTACAAATCATGGACGTTTTAAGCGATGATAAGAATAACTAGCAAAGAAAAGAATACATTTTATCTGTTATCTTTTCCACCCAAAAGTTTTCTTTTACCTCAAATGTGTATCGATGTTCAAATTAATTATATTAAATTATCTCAGAATTATATGAAAACAATAGTAATACACAAGATTTAAAATAAACATGATTTAGTAATCCTCAAAATAATTCCCTACTGCATCTAAACACCTATGCCATCTCGCTTCCCAATGTTCGTCGAATATTTATGGTGCTCATCCTTTATGTCTCTGAGGAACTCAGAGATTTTCTATTTTGACTTCTCGTAAGTCAATTAAAACTCTTTTTGAAAAACATTTTCATTTTACTGCTTTGGAAAATGTCAGTTGAGGAGTTGATCTGGTGAGTAAGAATCCTAAATAAGTATAGGAAATTTGTTCTTGGCTAAGATATTCAAAACTGTAACATTTGTGTGAGGTCTTGTGTTGGTTTGGAACCCGAAACTTACCGAATTTCATTTCCTATTACATGTTGTCGTTAATAGAGGAATGAACTAATTCCATCGAAAGATTTGTTATTTCCGAAAATTCCTGTACGCTAAATTTGATAAATTCGGAAATTATTTTCTACGATTTGATCGATTTTTTCTTCTCTTTAGTTATTGTGACTCTTAGGTTATCTTGAATTGAGCTTCGTCACTTTTTGAAGCGGCTTTATCGTTCATAAACCGGTTCTTTTTAAACATGTTTCGTTTGTTTTACACAGAAACGAATACACATTCGTAGTTCCGAAATTTAAGACACCTGAAAATCGCCAATATCATACACAGACAGAAAACAAAACGAGAACGTTATAGAATATTCTCATTTTAAAAAATGCTTTGGTTTTTATAGCTTATGTTCACGAATTATAAACCGTGTTCTTTTTTTGTTTTTTGGTTCACGGTCAGATTTAAAAAAAAAATAATCAACCAGGATTTTTTTTAGTGAAAGCACCTTGTATCTAAGTAAGGGCGAGAAGTTTCTAATACCAAAGATCCTCTCGAGTATATTAACATAGGATATTGGAATGGTCTGAGTGAATTAGGTAGACCTGGAACGGGATTTCTCCCAAAGAGAAATGTGGAAGAAGCTCAACTTATCCTATTGTAGCTTCTTTGAGACACAATAGTGTTAGGCGCCTTTATTGAGGCCAATTTGAAGAATTGATTCGCTCAAAACGTCCGTTGAAACTGATTTCATGGAATCCTCTAGAAATATTTTGTTTGTGCAGGAAGAAATGAAGTGTAATTGATGTTTTGGAGCTTTATTAATAGCAGTAGTGTAATTCCACACATATATAGCTTAATAATAACACATCTATAAATGAAGAAGTATGTGAAAAAATGATACAAAAGTCAAATTGTAATGAATTAAGAGAAATGCATTCCCTGATCGAGCAACTAAAAGTTGCATATAGCTGCGCCACCTGTCGATATAAATATTAACTACTCGTTGATCTTTATTCAATTTCTCAAGTATATCCGTCTATTGGTTGATATAAATAGCGTTTATTTTGAAATCAAGAAAAGCTAACCACTTACATGTTTCAGGCCATTAATCCTCATCGGTATGGTACAAGATTTATCTCAAGAACAATAGAGCTGATCTTTGAGGATATCAGAAAGTCAAGCAACAGATAGTTAACGTCATAAGGAGGTGAGAACTTCTTGTATATTTTTCAATATATATATTACAAAATAATATTTATATATTACGTTTAGTAAAAGAATCTGCTTCTCAAGATATTCTCTGGAATATCCTGAATGGATTGTGCTATTTTCTCAATAAATTGATTATTATATATATATATATATATATATATATATATATATATATATATATATTGTAGCAAAGTATTTATTAAATTTTATTCACACATTATTTATTTTGATATTTATATTAATCATATTTTGCTACTTTGGAAACATTCCTCATTGTTTATATCTTATAAATGGTAATTTTGTGCTTGCATTAAATAAATTGCCGTATAATCCTGGAGTTTGTGTTTCCTAATTTTCTACGTTACATTTGGTGGAGATGCTGGGTAGATTAGGGAAAACAAATTGAAGATCACCGAGAAATCCATGAGGCCTTGGGTGCTGTGATTAACATTTTACAAGGGTGACTTCAGGAATCCACCGCCGATTTCACTACAAGAAGACGATATCTCTATTGACGATCAGACGCCTAAGTCGCTCTTCACGCCGCAAGAGAAAAGATGCAATTGCCGTGTCATCCTGAAGTTTGTCTTTACCTAATTTTCTACGTTACAATATGATAAGTAATATTTTATTAGTTTTCTATTATGATTATAATTTTAAAGACATGCAAACATATATACATTGATACAAATAAAATTAAAATAAATTGAAATTTGAAACAAATTATTTTAGTAAACACACACATTAATATTTTTTATTCTTTCAAGTTCGGTTCGGTTCCAAAATCACTATATTAGGTATCGCTCAAAAAAAAACAAACCTAGTTTTTGATAATTGAAACAATGAATAATATTTGAAAGTTATTCACATTTTTAACAAAATGTTAACGCGGGATTCAAACCCGGTTCATAGCTGTCGGTAATCGGGGGTGTTACCCACTTGTCCACTGACTTCATCATTCAAGTTATTCATCTCTCTTTCGCAATATATTATTCATATAATATATATTAATTGTGTGTAAGAATAGATTTAACAAATTCCTAATTAATATGGATGAACTGAGCAATAATTATTTCATTTTTTTCAAATACTAAATGATACTTATTCAATATTAATGCATACTATTAAATGCATTATATATAAATGTGAAAAAGAAAATATGAAAAAATATAAATTTATATTTATAAATTTGATATCCATCTATCGATAAAATTTGTAACAAATAAATTTACTGGCAATGTGTTTATTTTTAATAATATCATCAAATATTATCTCTACAGACCTTACTGCAATGTTATAAGTTATTGAATGAGAGGGCCTGGTATCACTATTAATAAGCCAAGTCCTCTCATTCAATAACCTTTATCATTGCAGTAAGGTCTGTAGATATAATATTTGATGGTATTAATGAAAAGAAACACATTGCCAGTAATTTCATTCATTACAAATAAAATTAAATGTTTAAACTATAGTTTCTTCACTATTATCAAGCTGATATTGAAATATATTTCAAAAATAATTTTCTCTCTTTTGTGTAGTTCGATGTGAAGTATATATTGCAGTTTTGGTATGTATGTTTTAAACTAATAACTTAAACGAGAATGGTATTCTGTGCGGTGATAATGCTTTTGTAATATATAATCTATTAAATTTTCTGTTTATACGTTTATTTGTTTGTTTGTTTATATCGAACCACACACGAGTGTTTTAGACCACATTTGTGTAAAATATATATTCTAATTTAAGAAATGCATTTTCAATCTGATAAAACGAAAGTTTCCATCAACGTAAAAGTTTGAAACTTTTTTTACGTTGTATTTTACTTTCTATTTTTCCATGTTTATGGTTCTGCTACTTTTTATACAAGCGGTTTTACACCAATCAATTCAATCCCCGAGGTTTCTTCTTGTTCACGAAATGGAACAAGAAAATTGGTTTTCTCCTCTCCACTACAATCTTTGATGGAATACTCTAAAGGAAATCTAATAGCTATTGACTATCTGTCATTGAGAAATTTGCGACCGAAAGTTTTTATTGTATTGATAAAAAAGAATATCTTCTCTCAGCTAACTGTCTTTTATTCACAAGTTTATAAGGAATGCAACCTCTTATAGATGGTCGTAATTAGGAAATTTATTTCAATATTTTCTTTATATTTATGGCATAATAAATGTGAATAAAACCCTGAAATATCGAAATTTTTTCGATTGCTTAAAATACAAGATCTATACTTTCAAATGTGTTTTTCGTGTTTTTTTGGTTCATATATTAATAATTTAATAATAAAACAAGTAAAATCACGTTTGAAAAAGTATAGTTCTCATGTTTGTTTATTCATATTGAATAATATATGCTTTTTCTCTTTAAAATGTCTATACATCGTAAAATACACATTTTTGGAAAATGTGCATTTTTTTATAGTGGTGTTTTTTCTAAATCCATATTCAATCAAATATTTTGGCATTTTACAACTTTGTTTGTTTGGAAAAAATATTAAAACGATCTAAACCTCGGTAGAGACACTCGTGGACAAAATTAAAGGAAGTTGTATCATTTAGCCTGTATATCGGGATTCAGACAATAAATCTGAAAGATATCACAGGGACTTTTATTGAAGACACATGAAATAACCAAGTGTGGACCAAATTGCCTATGTCTCCTTCAAAATAATAAAGAAAATAGACTACTGGCGACATTAGACAGTTTATACTTCCTCAGGT
Organism: Cordylochernes scorpioides; assembly: GCA_030710605.1. Classification (NCBI taxonomy): domain Eukaryota; kingdom Metazoa; phylum Arthropoda; class Arachnida; order Pseudoscorpiones; family Chernetidae; genus Cordylochernes; species Cordylochernes scorpioides. The sequence goes on along the minus strand of CP092876.1, from coordinate 61,599,401 downwards.
TTTGACCATGAGTGGATGTGTTAGCTATTATGGAATTAGAGGGACTGATAAAAACCTAGAAATAAATAAACGTCTTATAAAAACGGAAATATAAAAAGGATGCGATAGTATAGAGGAAATACAAAGCAATAACGCGCCATCTATAAATAGCAAATGGAAACATTAACATGTAATTCTACTGTCCTCAAAGCTTATGTCCATAGTTTACTTAAATACCACCCTTCAGTGTAGCATATAAAAGTTGAATGAACCAATACAGTATTAGAGCTCTGAATAAGCGGTCTAGTAGATTAAATTGGCCAAACCGCTGGGAGGGTTTACCACTGATGAGCCAAGCCCTCCCAATATTTTCTCATCACAGTAAGGAGAGTAGAATTTTGATTTATTTGTGAAAAGAAACATTCGCGTATTGATGTTTCCATTCGTTATATAGAGGAAATACCTTTATGACAAAACTGTATATGTTATCGATATGAAATATATGCAGATATACAAAATGAAAGGATTCAAGCACGAATGTTGCTTTTATACACAATACAAACTTCTACTGTCCTTTCTGCGATGAAAGAATATATTGGGAGGGCTTGGCTCATCAGTGGTGAACACTCCCAACGGTTTCGCCAATTTAATCCACCAGATCGCTTCTTAGAGCTCTAATAATGTATTTTACGATTCTGCTTATATATGCTACACTGAAGGGTGGAATCTCAGAAATGGTTTTCAAGGAAACTATGTACATAGGGTTATAGAACAGTATAAATACATATAATAAATATTTGTATTATGTATAAAAGAAACGTTCCTGCTTAAATCCTTTCATTTTGTATATATAGATGGCGTGTTATTGCTTTGTGTTGATATATGCAGATATATATGAAAAAACAATAGAAAAAAATAAAAGATAAGTGGGTCAGGTGTTGATATTAAAAAAGCACTTGTGCTCGTGGTCAGGAGATGCCTTCTTTATTTTTAATATATATATATATATATATGATTAATAATAAAAACATATCACCAATATATATAGGAAAGACATGGACAAACATTTAAACTCTCTTCAATAACCAACCATAGAGATACAAGAAAATCTCGAGAAATTGGCCCCTGGGGTTTTTCCTAATCCCCCCCGGTCCCTCATAATTTAATTTACATTTTCGCTAATTACACTTAAAGGAATTTCTCTTTTCTCATTTACTTCGGTTATAATTAGAAATTAATTAACGATGTGCTTATATTATGTTAATATTGGCAATAAATATATATTTTATTCAATATTTTATGTCTTTGTTTCTATAGAGGTATTACTACACTTCCATTTTTTATTACCCGACCTTTTTTCTTTTATCTTGTTAATGGTCGCCTTTTATTTTTTATATCAATATGGTATTAGGTAATGGAAATGTATTATTTTATCTTGACAGCTCTGTACTAGATAAATTTTAATAGTTCAATTTTGATTTCTTTTGGATATTCACATAACACATTTACATATGTTTTCAAAATAGTACAAATGTGATATTGTACTGGGATAAGGTGCATAAATTATGAAAAAGGCATCTCCTTATCGTGCAACTGAAAGTTTCTGATGGCTTGCGCCATCTATCGGAATAAATATCAACTATTTTCGTTGATTTTTAATTATTCCAGCATTGGCCAAATACCCATTCTTGATTAATCAAGAAAAGCTAACCACGTATGCGTTTCGGGCTGTTGGCCCTCAACAGTGTGGTGCAAGCTGTACCTCAACGACCAAAAAACTGATCATTACATATATTTTTAAAATAGACAAATCCATAAATATATTGATGAGACTGAGGTGGGGATGTAATACTCAGTTTATTTGAAGACTGCAGTGAGCTATGGTCACCAGGGCCCGTTCCAGTTGCTAGGTTCGTGGTCCGGTCTTGGAGGGTCGTTGTTGTCCGTCGGTGTGGCCGTAGGAGGGGTTGTAGCTGTGACAGGACATCTTTCGTTCACCGGTCAAGGAGAAAAAATAAAAATAGGACGAAGTGTAAACGATAACTGGCACGTTGTATTTAACGCATTGCCGCGAAACGGTGGTAAATGGTCAAATATAATTTATCTTCGTCATCTCTGTGTTGCCGTTTCTCTGATTAAATAATTAATTAAAAATAAACAAAAAAAAAATAAATTTTACTGCTCGTATGTACCATCGGTCGGTTACTTGTTGACACACAACAATATCTTTAATTAAAAAGGCATATATTGAATCAAAATTTCATTTATTTTACCAATATTTCAGTTGGCTGAACGCCAACCTTTTTCAAGGTTTTATAACATATTAATGTATTTTTTAACTCTAAATATTTTTTGACGATCTAAATTGCGAATATATCTCCAGTAGTTCAATTTTCCTATTTATACTATTGTAAATAGACAAATTCTTTGTCTTCTACGGAGGTCCAACTTTCCAAAAATAATCGACAATGTTTTCATTTATGTTCTGGTATAAAATATCAGTTTTATCAAAGTCCGGTGTGTGGTTGTTTTTCAAAGCGTGGTCTACAAGGAGTGATAATGGAGTATAATTTCTTAAACCAGCTTTATGTTGATTTATGCGATTAATACGTTATAATACCTTGAAAAAGGTTGGCGTTCAGCCAACTGAAATATTGGTAAAATGAATTATATTTTGATCTAATTTATGCCTTTTTAAGTTAAAATTTACATATGTATCTGAGGTTTTTACTAACGATTTTAAAATGCTGAAAATAACAATGTTAAACTTTTAATTCTATTTTGAGTCAAAAGGCGATCCATCATTTATGTTTATATAAAAGGGCATACCTGGATCTGTAAATAAAAATAAAATTTTTCTCAGTGTAATAAATTGATAAAGAGGGAGCAATCTCTCGAAATATTTTGATAACATTTTTCTTTTTCTTTATAGATCGAGGTAAGCCCTTTTATATAAATTGTAATTCTATGTTTTCATTTTTTTAAGTGAATAAATTATTTGGGTATAAATTTATATACCGGGAGAGAAAACATATATGCATATATATTTATAAAATAAAAACACACATACTATATTATATAAAGGCACTAATAAAACAATAATAATATCTACGAATTTAATTAGATTAATTAAAATTCAATAGTTATGTGTATGGATATGCAAATTGTATATCGGTGGTATTAATAGGTTGATGTGAACTTTCAAATTGAGGAGATTGCTAGTTTTACTGACTTCTAAAAAGAAATATTGTTCATTTACAATTATTAAGTAGGCTGTTAACATCATAATAATAGGACAACATTTATATCAAATTTTAATGATGAAATTCATTAACATTAAGCGTCTTTCAGAGCGCATATACAAGAAAAACAAATATATTTTCATTAGAGGAGTACATATTAAATATATATAAACTTAAATATAATGGAAATTTATATCTACTTACAGATTTTTTACGCCTATATACATAATAGGAACATTGAATTAAATTTGAATAAATGTTACTGGTAGAAGTAATAAAGAATCTAACAAATTAAACACCTCGGGAGCGCAATAAAAATTATCATTTCAAACACGTTTTAACGAGACGAAGGGACATTTAGATGGAACCACAACAATATTTATATAGTGCCAGAATGTTATTGTTCTGGTTATTTGGCGTTTAACTTTTTCTCTTAAACCTATTCAATTATTTAAGCAATCTCCATGTTTTAATATTATAATATAATATAAATTAAATATGATTAGCTTTTACTTTTCTTTATTTTCATTTTCAGAGACTCCGTGGTAAATCCATGTATAAGAAATGTGTTTTCCTCCAATATACCAAGATTAATCTATTTATTAACTTGATTGTCTTTACATAATTTTTCCTGTATATAAATATCATATTATCATTAGGGTACTATTACTTTTTACCTGCATGTATCCTACATTTCTGCTTGGAGAATCTGTAAAAGACTAAAAGGTCTTAATAAAGCTTTTTGTTGTATTGTTGATATTGCTTTGATTGAGTTTTCTTTTCTTATGTAAATTTTATATAGCTATTATAGGTAATTCGCTTTGATAATAATAATAACTTTGATTATAACTTGTACTATTAATGTAATTCTCCTGTCTATTCCCGACATTTCTTTTGTTGTTGTTGTTGTAATATAGATAAATATTTTAAGAGTAAAATTAGAAGTAAAAGAGAGAGAACGAGAAAAATAAAATTAATATTTTATTTCTAAGAATAAATAGAGGGGGAAAGCCATTTCCCTAATATTTAAATATTTCTAAAATGTTCTAAACAGCAACCAGCCTATACAGCAGCTTTTCGGGTGTCATATGCTTGAACAAGAAACTAATATGGAAACCTGATATTTCCAATACCATAATGGTAATTTCATTTTCTCATTATTTAATTTAATTATTTATTTTTAATATTTAAAATTATTTAATATTTCACATTATATTTAATCATTTTTGGTTATTTTATAATTTTATATATGGTGAATTTTGTAGATATATACTACTTGTAAAATATAATATATAAATATAGTTTAATATGTATTTATATCTGTTGGGTTTGAGTAAAAAAATAATTTCTAGCTTTCTGGCACGAACGCCCTTCTACGGGAAAAATCTGATGATCAGATCTGTAATTGGTAATGATGTATACATACTAATTTCAATAATAAATATTGGTTTAAAATATGCATTTATTTCCAAATATATCAGTTGGGCAAACGACAACCTTTGTCAAGGTACATCAACGTAGTTATTATAATAATTATATCTATCTACAAGGTGGGGTCAATAAATAAGGGGAATTATAATTTATTTAAAAAAATAAGTACGATATTAAAATTTAGGACTCGATTTATTCAAAATAATCACCTTGGCCTTCTACACATCGTCTCCATCGTTCTGGCAAACTGTAAATACCCTCTTTATAGGCACTCTTAGGAAGCGTGAGAAAAAAAATCTTGCACCACTTTCTGGACATCTTCATCCGAGTCAAATCGCTTTCCCTTTAACTCCTTCTTTAGTAGTCCAAAAAGGAAATAGTCAGAGGGGGCTAGGTCTGGACTATATGCAGGATGTTCTAAAACTTCAAAACCTAATTTAATGATTGTAGATACAGTTTTACATGATGTATGCGGCCTTGCATTATCATGAAGGAAGAGAACATTTTTACTAAGCTTCCCTCTTCTTTTGTTTCTTATACCCGGCTTTAGCTTATTTACAAGAATGTCACAATAAAGGTCGCTGTTCATACGTTGCCTATGGTAAAAATGGATATTTTTCTATTCTCCAAAATTAAGTTTTCAACCGCATTTATCGTGCTTGGCGTCGCTGTAACACTTGGTCGTCCAGGTCGCTCAATATCGGTACAGGTAATTCGTCCATTTTGAACTCGTTAACCCATTTATAAAAGTTTCTTTGAGACAAACAAGACTCACCATAGATATTTTTCATTCTTTTGCATTTTGAGATGTTTGAATACCATCGGCATTCAAGAAACGAATAACTGCACGTTGTTCAAGCGTGGTGCAATCCTTCAAGGGAGCTTCCATTTTAGTATATTTATAAGTCTCGCGCCGCGCGTGGGAAAAAAGAACATAACACCTTAAATAGTCTCTGGATGTTATATTTTAATATTCTGTGGTTTAAATTATTTTTGCTTTTTTTTTTATTTTTAAGAAATAATATAATTCACCTTATTTATTGATCCCCCCTTGTATATTATATATATGTCATAATATATGCTCTTCCGGGATTAATAAAACAAACCTACAGTCAACGAGAGAGAGATGGGCAGCTAAAACGAGACACTTTAGACATCACGACATTCCAAAGGGGCGGCAAAAGGGGCCCGCCCGTCAACACCTAGGGACTATTTTGGTAGTCGGGTGGTGGCCACACAGGCAGTCGTTCAGCGGACAGCGCTCTCGCTCCCTCTCTCTCTCGGATGGCTTCCAGATTTTTCTTCCAACTCGTCGTGTGATTATTTCTCTCCTCACCACATTATTACCACTATATTGTCACATATATATATATTAGTTATATATCTAACGTCTCTATATAATACAGGCAATGTTAGTAGGATTGAACAAGTCTATAAAATACTGAAATTCTACGTAGTAAGAAATTATACTAAAAATTGATCACAAATTTGAAAGGAAATATAGAGAATAGATTACTTTCGACCACTCAGAAATATGCAATTTTGTCACTTGTAAGGTGATCAGGTTTAAGCAAGTATAACAAATTCCAAACTTCTAGGTGCCCTGTAATTATATAAAATATTATCGGGAGATATATATATACATTTTGAAAATAGAGCAATCCATACTTAATTCATTAGATAATAAAAGGCATATATTGGATAAGGCGTATACAAAAATGTAATGCCTCGATAAAGGTTGGCGTTCAGCCAGCCGAAATATTGGCAAAATAAATATTTTTTCAAATCCAATCCTTTCAAATTCAAATCCTTTTATTATCTAATATATATACATATATAAATATATAAAATGATTGATAATATACATATATATAAAATATATACATGGTCTTCATTGGGGGTGCCCACCGCGGGAAAGACACCGCCACCGGTGGACTGCTGCGAGAGTTCTTTCCCACATAGTGGGCAGGTCGATGTGTTGGCTGGCGTTGCCCAACTCAAGACCAAGATGGTACTTATAGATGGTAGCCTTCGCTACAATAGTAAACTTCTTTGCTACGGGATGGAGGCCAACGCCGGAGAGCCAGGCCTGCAGATCCAGGGGCACTTCACAGGAGGCGAGCACTTCCCGAAGGGGTCGCACGGCTCGGCAACTCCGCGGGTCAGCGAACCGTCGCTGGACCCACAGGCGGCACATTTGACACGCCTCGAGACAGGATGGTCAGAGAGAGAGAACTACCTACGGACAGACATAGTGCTAAGTTAAATAAACACCTTAAAAATACTTCTTTTCAGCTCTCTTGCGATAACGGTATATTATATTTGAGTTAATTGATGAGAATACTACAAAAATACTTCGCGCTATGTGTACTGAGAAGTACTAGCGCAATTTTCTTTATAACCGTATGGTTCTGTCATATTGAATTTTATTAGGAATGATCATGATTGTTACGATAGCAGCGTCAGTGTCTCGTCGTGGGGCAGAATGGCCATATATAAATTAATCACACGGGATTTCCAGATGATCTTTGTCCTGCTTGTTTTATTTACTCTAGCTCATTACAGGTAAATAAAGGATGTTAGCGAAGAGCAATCATTTACCTCGACGGGCACACAGAACAAACTGCCGTCACCCACTCACTCGCGCCCGTTGAACTGGTCGGCTATTTCTCGCGTGCACGTGTCTTGTAACTGACTCTGCCAAATTGTCACCAAGCCCAATTTTTCCTTTATGCATCGCCGTAAAAATATATATTAGTTGTTTTATTTCAACCAAATTCGATGTTCGTGAAGTATTTACTTAATAATAATAAATATCTCGATTCTCTCCTCTCTTCACCGGTATATATATATATATAAACAAATTATATTTAAAATTCTCAAAGTTAAATTGTGATTGGTAATATATTATTAAATCTTTTTTTATCATGTGAGTATTTTTTTATTTAAAATGCAATCGAAACATATGCTTTTTTAAAATTTTATTTCAATTTAAAGCGCTATGTCCCCTTAGGGACACTTGCGATGTCATACATGTATACCTTTTTCTTTTGTTTATACATATATATGCAATGATTTTAGACCGTGAATAGAATAGCCATATAATGCTTTTGCTTTTAAAAGCTTGTATTTCAAATAAAAAATAAATTTATTGTCAAAATATTTTCTATAACTTCGAAATAAATGTAAGTAAAATAGAAAATGTCTGTGAGATATAACCGAGAGCTTTCCTGATGGGCAATTTCAAATTTATGGAAAATCGCAGATGATTATTGTGCGACATTTTGATGTTTCTCTCAATGTGCTACAGAGATGGCGACACCAAGGGAATGAGATGTTTGTACAGATGATAAATGATGGGATCAGTCTGATGGACTGCATTTTAGCTATATGATAACTTGATAGCTCACTTGAACATTTTTATGGAGTTTGTAAGTTTATAAGATTCTTACAAACACATACACATACCATTTATTATAAAGTGTTTCAAAGAGTTAGCTAATATTTTCAAAAGTTTCAAAATTTTATATTTATTTCGTGTTTATTCTACAATTCCAATAAAACTATCACAGGATTATTTCGTAATATAAATATTTTTCTTTTAAGAAAAAGTGTAGTATTATTAGCTTTCTGAGAACTTTGTTTATTTTCTTTGAACCTATATGAAAATTATACCTCGATCAAAAGATGATTTAAAAATATTTCATGTTAGAATATAAGTAAAATAAGTAAATAATTGATTATCTAGGTAGAATTATTAGCATTAATTTCTGTCAGAAGATGAAAACATTTTTATTTATCACAAAATTTCTTAAAAGAATATATATATATATATATTGTAACGTGGATGACAAGACCAAAAAAGATACCAGAGTAAAGTTGAGGAAAGAGGGGTGGACTCTAGCAACCCCCGCTGCCATATGGCAGGCGCTAAAAACAGCATTCTGTGTGGGGGAGGACAGAGTCTGGTCACATCTGCGGCAAGGAGAAGACGTGGCGACTTGCCTCCGGGCGTGTGGATAATCCGGCAAGGAGAGCCAGACATCGGAGCGGCCTATAAGGTGGTGTAGTCCAGGCTGAACGTGTATAGTGTGGAACGGAACGCTTCACAAGAGTGACATTCACGGCGCGCTAAGAATTCTTCTGACGGAGAGGTTGAAGGCAAGTTCCACTGTTCTCTTCCTTCTATTAAGTGAGATACAATAAAGTGCTAACTTTATCTGCAATCCCCTCGAACTCACATGTGTATCTTTGTGGCATACTGAGTAGACAAAGTACACGAAAAGTGTCTGGGTAAGACGTAACAATATGATTATTTTTAGAAGGTATAATTGAACAAACAATTGGGTTATTCATAGCTGTTTATGTTTAGAATGTATATAAATATAGATAAAAATTTGATTTATTTTGAAGCACACATTTTCCCATTATTGGTTTCCACCTTGGAATAGTCTTCAGACTTCAAAGAAGAAGTTGTTACCTGCAGAGTGGACAGGTTGGTGAGGCATTGACCATTGACCACACAAGACCAACGTAAAACTGGTAAGTGATTACCTACGCTACTGTAAAGGGAAGTTATTCACAAGTTTTGATCACAAATATATTTTTTAGAACACAGGAAAATTTCGAAATAATAATAATATATAATATAAATATAACTGTAGTTACTTCATTTGCTTCTAAACGTTCTGCGCAGAAAATATCAAAGTAATGTCTTTTATAAAAGAGAGAGCTGTCTTTATATTCAGGTAAATAATATCTATTTGAACTTAAATATATCCGTTTCAATATCAGCCCAAACACTTCTCAACTGAATCACATCTTCAGACCATTCGACTAATTATTCCTTCCATATGGCAAATTCATCGTAGCCATCATGTGCTGTTGAGTGCCATATCTAGAAACCATGGTAAGCTGGTTGCCTTGTTTTCGAATTTTAAGCCTAATACAGTGATTCATTCATTGAATTAAAACGGTGGGTGAATGTCAGAGAATATTCAAAGACATTCATTGTTTTAATCCATTCAATAACTGAATTTTTAATATGTTTTTAAAATGGAGAGGTGCCACCACGCATGCAAAGATATATTTATAAATTCAAACCCCAAACGTGATATTGTCAATAAATGTAACAAAGAATATGTATAAGGGATGAGATTTGTGGTGGATATTATTTAATGGTTGTGTGGTAGGAAGTCAAAGGCGAATATGCTGCTTTGCTGTTTTTAAAATCACATTATAAGTTCTGATAGAAAATCTCTTACTTACTAAATCTTACTTCATCTTGGCTCAATATAAGCAGCAAGTCCTCACATCCAAAATTGGCAGTGTAGCTGTCAGAGGTATTTATATTGTCCGAATTCCAAATAAAAGTCAATACAAATCTCTAAATTTCGTACAAAAAAATTCATTCTTAAGAAAAAAACACGATTCAATAAATAAAGTAAATATTTTATATTTTTATCATGAATAATGATTTATTTTCGCCATCTCGTTAATAGTGATCAAAGTGAATTATATTTCAAAATGTTCTTATAATATATTTATGTTATAGCTGAAAAAATTAAAAATTATATCAGAAATCATTTAAAAATACTTACCCCCATTTTGAATAAGAAATTTAAACTTTCATTTTTAATATATTTCAATATAGGCATATCAACGTCATCAATATATGTAAATCCTGGAGAAATTAAAATATTTTATAAGAATAAAAATAATATTAACATATCCAATAATTCTTCATATACGATTATAGAGGCTTGGCAGCCATTGTCTATTGACTTAGGTGATTAGGCAGGTCTAACTCCGCCTTTGCCAGTCCTAAGTCAGGATGAAAAGGAACGAAGGGGAGCAGTAATAAGCTCGCTAAAAAGCCTGAGGTTAGCTGGCTCGGCTGATAATACCTTGTAAGGGCTCCTGATCCAGGGATACAGGATGGGCAGCGTTTGTACTCCATGTTAAAAGCTGCTGCACATGGCGTCTGTTCTTCCTGTCAGAGGCGGTCATTTCATATTAGAACCAAGTGGGCCTTCTACTAAGTAGTGCTCCAGTCTTAATGACAAAGACAGACGCATTCTACTTCACCCAGTCATGATGGTTGTCAAATCTCCCCGCTATGCTGCATCGGCTATCGCGCCAGACACCATCAACAAGCTCTACAAGCTTGATACCTTAATATGATTGAGTGGAGATAAGAAAGAAGAAGAGAAGAAGGCAGGTCATGGAGTGCCGGACAATCAACATTCCTCTTTTAAAAAAAAAGTTTTTTTATAAACTGGCAGGTCTCATATGATCTATGAAGTTTTACCTCAAGCACTTAGTGTCAGATTTATAATAGAACAAGGAAGATATTTTGTTGTCCTTGTAGCGTTTGTAGAGAATAATAGGGTCACCCTTAACTTTGTAGATCCGAATCTTACACTGAAATTGATAAATATCAACATAAATATAGAAAAGTTCAATACAACCATTTGGCTCTCCAACAATAAAATTGAAAAAGACATCAAGAAAGAATGAAAAGTAGGGGAATAGCTCATAATACAGTCTAACATATATTCTATTAGAAATTCAAGCTAATTAGCTCAATAAAAAAACTAATAATTCGTTTTGATCATTTATGTTGATATATTATTGAATTCTATTATCTCTATGTGAAATAAGTAGTATTACAATCCCTCTAAGAATATATATAAATATATATGTTATATTAAAATATTATTTTATTTAAAATTATATTTCATAGATTCAAATAATCTGCTAAATCGACCGCCAGATGTCATGCTTCCCTTATAAAAACTCATTGTTGTTGTATCCCGTTTGCCAGCTCAAAACCTTTGTACATTATGTAAATAAGTTTTTCTTTTTTTTTTTAATTCTTACACCTCAAGCCAGGCAGTATTTTTATAAAATGATATTTTTTATATATTCTATAAGCTTAATTAAAGTTATTTCTAATCTTTATTATTTTTACTATTTCTATTTTCAAGATTTTAACCACGACTGCAAAAAATACCGTAAAATACTCATGGATACTAAAAGCAAGAAACAGCTAATAATTATATATAAATAATAATCAAGTTAATCAAAAAATCTACAGAAATCTATTTTTTATTAATATAACATATATATATTTACATTTGTTAAAATAATATTTGTTGGGAAAATTTGGTGTCAAGCTTGGTCATTCAACATTCTAACAATATGTATACCTACTAATATCAACCTAATCCATTGTGTTTAAAATTTCTAATACTTAATTGCCAGGTGTTATTTGCACATTATATATATTTTACGAAAATCCAGAATTCCAGTTTTCTGATTGAATAGCCTAGACCTTGGTTATATAATCCTATCCAACGTTATTTCAAAATATTAATCAACTGTGTAATTACTTGATGGATCATGATTAACCTCTGATTGGCAATCAATCTTAAAAGCCATACATTAATTATAGGATATATTTGAAGGATCATATTCATTTGATCCTTCAAATATATCTTTATTCTATCTAATTTAAACTCCAATGAAGAACCTCCTCACTCCAGGAGATCTTATTTATTCCGGTCTTAAGTTCTATCGGCTCATGTTTGAAAATAAATAAAAATTTTCAAAATTTTAATATAAATTTTATCTTTAGTTCAATTTAAATTTAATTAACAATGTGTTCAGTTTTTACTTAATGATTTCCTCTTTTGATATATAGAGTGAAACCTTCCATGAGAAGGAGAGAGCGATTTATATGATTAGAAACTGCCTTCTTCTTACACTGAATAAATGCGAGACTCTATCTAATATCTTTTAACTTGATTAAATCTTGACATGATATAACCATTTTCTTATATGAAAGTTTTACTTGAAATAATCCTTATTTAATATAATACATTCACCAGATAAAACATTGACGATGTAAAATATTGACCTGATATCAAATATTGAAATGATAATTTAACCTTGAGTTTATAAAAACATGAAGCCCTGATATAAAACCTTGTGACCTCTGTAATAATATTACCTTCTATAATCTTGATCTGGTATAAAGCCTTTATCCTATATATGTAATCCTGAACTCGTATAACGTTGACCTGTATAACCTTTATATTATAAAACATTTATTTAATATAAACCTCATATGGTATAACATTCACTGAAGGTAATTTCTTTGGTTTATATAAATTCTACAAGAACGCATTCACCGTTCGGAGGAGATTAATAGAATCGCCGAATGTCGTGGTCCATTTGAATGAGAAAAGCGACGACTGAAACACGGCTGATCTCACACTCGCCTTTTCAGTGATACGATAACTTATGCACGGTGGATTCTGTGGCCACTGGACATGCGTTGGGCCTAGAGGCTGTTGGGCTCTGTGCTGCCTGGAGTATAGGAGCTCCAGCTATACTTCCTTTCTATTGTGAATCTGTATAAGAATGGTGTCTTAATAAAGCTCTATGTATGTGTATAATATTCAATTAATATAACCTTGAGATTATAAACATTTTATCTGCTAGATCACCTGAAGGATATACCTGGAGTATTAATACTGTTTTAGATGAATCTCTTCGGGAGTTTTGTTGTAGCTGGTCTTATTGGTTAAAATAAAGTTTTGTGACGTGGTTCTAAAGAAGGTCAATAATAAATTTTAAAGGTTATATATATATATGTATTTAGCCATATAAGGTTAATTTCAAGCATATATTCAAATGTAAAATATATGCAGATATAATATTACGTCTGGGAAAATCGCAGAAATCTTGACTATTGATTGACAAATCCCTCTCGACAATTTACAAATAGTTTGTTCAACGATTAGAAACCTTTATCTATTTCATTATAAAAATGACTAAATCATATGAAATATTTATCCATTTTAACTCGTAAATAGGGATCTATATTATATATCTACATACTTAATCCAAATATTGTTATATGTGATGTCTTTGTTTCTCACTATATAAAATATATTGTGGAGGGGGAAGAAATACATTATGTTATAAACAGATGTTTATATAGAAAGTAATTGTATTTCATTGTAGAGACATTCAGGTGTATAAATATGGAAAGTTGATAGTCTCTGCCGTAGGTCCCCATCTATATAAACGTCACTTTATGAAATATGGTATCGGCAAACCACTCCCTGGCAGCCTCAGGGGAGGAACCATTGTCCAGGTGTACTGGGCCGTTTAATTGTCAGTCCTCTGTCGATACTGTCCTCCTGGACGACATTTAGTACGTCCCCATGGCAACAATCTTTCATCTTCTCCTCAAATTTAAATAACTTCCACCATCTAAATTAATAGCTTGCTGTGATTTGCAGAGTTTTAATCGACAATATAGGGTGCAGAATTAGATGCTAGATATATATATATTAACGAGATATTGAAATATGAGAATTTCAAAATTTATAAAATTTGTTATTCAGCTTAAACATGTGAGGTTTGGTTTTTTATATATGTAATAATTTAGTTTAAACAGAATTAGCTTGCTGTTCTGACTCAAAGTTAAATTAAAATCTTTATTTCTTAAAATTTTACTTTTCACTAATTTCCAAATATATATATATATCTATATATATATATAAATGAATGTTTGTATGTTTGTTTGTATGTCCGGTATACAAATTCGCAGTAGTTCACTAATTCAAACCAAAATTTTCATACATAGGTAAATAAATACGAGGAAGACGATAGGCTATTTTAAAAAATATATAAATCAATTATTAAAACTATATATTTTCATTCAGAAAATGAAGATGACGATATTGCTGTATCATGTTTGATTATCAGATACAAAATTATATCGGGAAAAATTCCAAAAAGCAGAGACCACGGGTGAAAACAGTTCATTATTTTGTACGCAGGAACAAAATTCTAACAGAAAAACATTAATTCGAGCAGAAAACAAAAGCCAGATCATCTTTCTATAAAAATATCGCTTATCGGACACAAAGTTTGGAGCGGGATGTTTCACAAAAGTGACATCCACGGTGCCAATTTATAATTGTAACGAATAGTATTTGAATAAAAACATTTAATCGGGTAAAACCCGGGCGTTGCCCGGGTCATTCGGCTAGTATATATATAGATATTAGATGTTGATATTGTGTTCAAAATTGAACACAAATAGAGAAATAATTAAAAATTTAATTATAATTTAGACTCTCTAATAAATATTTTTTTAAAATAAATTTTCACCATTCAGCGAATCTTTTGGATTTAGAATGAAATTATATTACGGAACAAATATTCACACTTCCATAACTTGAATATTTGATATAATTATACTTTTTTGAAATTTATTTTTTAAAATATAATATACTCCAATAATAAATCTCTTAAAACGTGTCTTATATGAATGCATTTTGATAAAAAACGGTTACAATAATAGAAACTATTAATTGAATACTGGGGAAACAATAGAATAAAACCATTAAACGAAAACGGGTTACAATAATGTAAAATATAAGGAATAATTCAAACCTTTTCAATAAACACATATCTCAATATCCTTTATTCATTCTCTGAAATTAATTGTATTTCTTTCAGAATTGAAAATATGCAAAGTTGATGAAAATATATATTATAAATATTATATATAAATTGGAAAAATTCTAGCATCAGATTTATAAATAAGCAATATATAAATGAAAATAATGAGTTGTATATTCAGTTTTTTTATTACAATTCCTCGAAACTTATTTATATATATTATACTACCTTGCGATTTCTTCTATCTGCTAATGTTGTTGCTTATTTGTTCAATGTATATGTTTATCCAATGCTCTTTTTCTTAATTGTTTATTTTCTTTTTGACAATTCTGTTACCTACTCTACTACAATATGAATTATTGTAAATAGTTTCACACGCAATTATCCAGATTGGATATAGCCTGTCTTGTTTGCAACTGGTAATAAATAAAATATATTATATATTAAATCAGAATGTTTGTTCAGAAATGCAAACTAATTTAGCGATGAAGCTTCTTTTTGAAATAAACAATTTCACTGTCCTCCTATTGCAACGTAAAAAATATTGGGAACGTCTGGCTTATCAGTGGTGAACCCTCCATCCTGCTACCAAGTAAAATAAAACAGGCGAAAGTGAGGCTAGGTTTATCAGTATTGTGACGGCTCCTCTAACTTATTTTACCTTTGCAGTTATAAATTGCTGTATATATATTTTTAAAAGGGACTCGTAATTAAATAGCTTTACATTTGTGACCACAAGCCTTATTATATGTTACGTTTAATAATATAAAACTATAAATTTTGCTCGTTACATATGCGACGGATATATTTGAAAATATTTACACAATATACTAGAATAATCTTGAAAATTCACCTATCACACATGTACATCATGGACAAAACTTAAGGAAGTTGTACATTTTGACATGTATATGTATAAGTATAAAATTCACGCAATTGATTATTCAGAAATGTTAAATATTTTACTTTATACAAACATAATTATCCTTTATATTTCAAATATTTGAAAACATTATTAGATTAAGAGAAATATATTTTCAATTTATATATTTATATTACATTGATGGTATCATAAATATTTTTTATATTTTATTGTCATATCTATCAAACAGAACATAGGTTAACTTTGTATACGTGATGAAAAATGAGAATATATCTGATATTATATTTTAAAATTTTACTTGCTATACAAGTTACTTGTATATGCTAATATATTTGATATATCGCATAAAATATTCATTAAAGCTTTTCTATGAACAAGCGTGCTATATTTAAAAAAAGTGTATTTTCTATATAATCTACAAATTAGAAAATATTCAATTGGATTTTTAAAATTTTTAATAGTGGCTTTAAAATTATATTTAGATTGAAAATGGTGTATACACTTATATAAATGATGACGCATCAAATATTTATGTTTAAAACAAACAACTTACTCAAGTAGATAAAAGATAGATTTTTTTGATAGTTTATAGCATGTGTTACACAACAAGTTATTATTAAATATAGCCATCAAATACTGACTTCGAAACATTACGACAATCTATATCTATTAAATAATTAAAAATGTTTCCGGAGATGAGTTTCTTTTTATTTTATTAAAGCAGTCTCAAGCTTTCGGGAATCTCTGTCTTTCTACAGGAAAACATATCAAAAAGAATAAAACGCCGCCCGATGCCATATTAATATCCAGAAGATTTAAATCGATACGAAGTCTATTTCTATTCAAACTTGGCAGAAATAACACTGACATCGTGAATAAGTTAGGTTTAAAAACAGTTGGAGCCGGGTGAAGGGCTTGCTTTCAAATTTCGCTTCTTAAAACCCGTATAAGTGAAAATTTGACCGTTTTTGTCTTTTATAACTTCAAGAAGCTTCGAAATTGAAACTTTATATTTTGTATTTCTTATCCCTTCAAGGTCAAGAATAATAGTTTCAAAAATCAATTTTTAAAATCTCAATCGTTTCCACGTTTAAACCTTGCATCACCGAAAAATATCGTATTCATATAGATAGAGAGAAAATGCATACTTTATTTACATATAATGCATATATTACAAATACCAAAATCATTTAAAATAATTATTAGCTAATCTTACCTTTTTATGACAGAAGTCGCAAACACATTCTATTTCATATATATAAAACACATTCAATTCATATAATTTGAATATTATTAAACTACACAAATGGTTTTTGAAATTGTAGGAGGTTTCTATATTAAACCTTTATCCTGAAAAACACGCTTCGAGAAACATAGTTGATGCAAATTGCTCCTGTAAACAAATCTTCCTAATGAGCTGCTTGTTATGAAATGAAAGTATATTTACAGGTATTCATAGTGTTTTAACAACAATGTGTACTTATAAAGATACAGAATTTCCATCATATAGATAATTTGATATTATAAAATATTTTTTTATTTGTTTAATTTTATCCACATACAGTTATATCTATCAATTGCGCCGCCTCTTGCGACTCACCAAAATAAGGTGCTATAGTCACTTTTAATGTAAATCGCATTGTACTACGTATTTAAAACCAGGCGCTATAGAGAGGAAGGCGCTATTTAGAGGGGGCGCTATAGACAGGTTTAACTGTATATATATTGTTTATTCGAGAGAATAAGAAAGTGAAACGTCTTTGTTGTCGCAGTAATCACAAATCTGTTCAAACATGGGTATCTCATGTTTTTTTCAATAAAGGTCACCGTAAATCAAATATCATTCAGAGTTATTGTACGAATCCCAATATATAAGTTAAAAGATACAAATTCTTTAAGTATTGTCCATGTGTGTATTTGTATTTTTATAGAATACTTAAATATCTTAAATATATTCTCTTCTGATGTCCTCACACATACAAACTCGAGTAAAATATAAATTGATAGGATAAATTTCATTTTATAGTACATTTTTGTATTAAAACTTTTAAAACTATTAAATATTAAACACAGTGTGTCTATAACCTATATAAAGTGGTCCGTGAGTGTAAAATATTTCGACAATACAGAATGCTATAAATTACCTTTTTTTTTAGAGCAGCTGTTATTTGAAATCCACCACGTAATACTATATTTTAAATATGTTATTTTGAACAATGTTGAATCTTCTAATATATCATCCCACCTGTTAAACCTATTTGCTATTTATTTTACATAACATTTTGTGGAAAACTTGGTGAGAATTTATTATTAATGACCAAGTTTATGGAATATATCCCGTTCTAGAGAACTAAAGTCTCGTGGGAAATATATAAGCAGGTAGTTTAAAGTTTTCATGGAGAGTTTATAAATATATTAAACTCATTCCTATATTTTAAAGTTTAATATGGTAAAATATATTTTCAATAAATGTATTTCCCATAAGAATATATTATATTTGGTAATTTATTTATATGATTTATAACCCTATTCAATTCAATTTGCAGGGCTGGCTCTTCGGTTTTGACCTCCATCCCGAGGCAGTGAAACTAACAAGTGTGGCGAAGGCTACCATCTACAAGTACCATCTAGGTCTTGAGTTGAGTAACACCAGCCATCACATCGACCTGCCCACTCTGTGGGAAAGAACTCTCGCAGTCCATCGGTGGCGGAATCTTTCCCGCGATGGGCGTTACCAATGAAGACTGTATATAATATTTTTATATATAGGTACATTTATAAATTTTATATTTATATTTATTCATCTATGTATATATGTGATATCTTGGGACCTCTGGGACCAGTGTTACCTGATGCTAGACGACCCTCGATGTCAACTCTACCGTGCAGTCGTGGTGGAAGGCGACACAGCTGGGCCAAAGGTGAAATAAACAAACAGAGATTCCACTAAGAAGCGTCTGACGTCAAGAAGGAATGGGATGAGGAGAGAGAGAGATCTTAAGAGCAAGTGTTACCGTTGGGAGCCAAGCGAAGACTGACAATTCTAGGTCCTTGATTTAACACCAAGACTCAGTTTCTCTCTGATTGGTTGAGAGATGATCACATGCTTTTTCCCTATTGGTTGACCTATTTAGATGCTTCTTTCCTAATTGGTGGGACTTTTTCACGTGGCCGTAGGCTATTGGTTGACCTACTTAGGTGATGTCTTCTCGCGGCTTTCTTTGATAGAAAATACGTCCTGTCTTGGCCCGGAAATTGGGCGTCACTCTTAGATTTTATGGTTTCCTCGATATCAGATACGCCCTGTCCTGTCAGGAAGTATTGACTTGTAAATTATTTATAGTTGGGCTGGTTTTAAGCCTCTTTTGCTAGGCCTTGCTTCGACTTCTGTCCTAAACCTGACTTGTTTTAACCTTAACTTTCTCCTGTCTCTCTCCATTCCTTCTATCTGTACAGTTGCAATACTTTATTAGATTCTTACGCGGTACAGATTGATGTTAGTTGAGGTTTTCTATGTGCAGTACATAAGAAGTTATATACAGTCATGGGGTGGAACATGTGGTAGTGGATATTTAGACTATTTACAACAATTCCATGGTCTTAAATCATCACAGATGGCCCCGGATGTGAGAGGGTTCATATGGAGGGATTTAAGAGAGCGGAATAGGAAGACTGTTATTAAGGAAGTAATTTTTTAAAAATTAATTGAAATGAGTTGGTATATAACATGGGGTTGATTTCTGTATATCTATAAGAGATAATAAAGCATAAACAACTAATATTAAACATACAAGTAAAAATAAAAATATGAATAAAATATTTAATAGAGAGCATATAATGATGATAGGTAAAAATAAAAAACGATTGGATGGGAAAATCATGATCTCTTCGTGATGGGCGTTAGAAAGGTTTGAGGGGTTAGTTATTACTTGGTTGAGGCAATGTCACTTTGACTCAAGTCCCAAACCATTTAATGTGCACGGCGCGGAAAACCTAGGCCATGTTTCACATGTAAGTTTAAGGACCTAATAAAGTTACAGTACCACAATCGAAAAGTAAGATAAGGGGATTGTTATGGGTTTTAGTAATTAGTCGTTAAGACGTACGCATGCAGGATAAATGAGGGCGAAGATCAGTGACCAGAAATCAAAGTTTTAATTAGAGTCGTCAGGGGCTTAGCGAGAAAAAGAGTAAAATAAAAAAAAAATGTGCCAGCGTGTGGCATGCGAGTGCCCTGGAATAAAAAAAAATACAATTTGCACGTATCCAAGCCAGAAGTTGGGAGAAGGTAAATCTGGGGGACGATGTGTCAAGATTGTTAATTACGAAATCAAAGGAGGTCAAGTCTAGCCTGCGAAGGAGTTAAAAGTTCCTGCGGAAAAGGAATGTTAGTAATTCTTAAGAAGTGACCTTTAAAGTGGTTGTTTAAGAGGTTATTGAAGATTGCCCTGTTTTTAGATCATGAGTTTTAGTTTGATTATAAAAGAATATATCATTGAGATATGAAATTGCGAAATTAAGGCTTTGCATCTAGCGTTAAAGGATTTGAAAAATCGAAAATAGAATGGCGAAGTTAAATGCAAAGTAATCTTAAAAAAAAGTAAAAATAGTGATGATATGATACAAAGATTTACACACTACAGCAGTATATAAGGGGTAATAGAAAGTGAAAATATTAAATGAAAAAAAAAATAATGAGCAATAATATACTCGATAGCATTGACATGGTAGCGGAAGGTGAAACAATGTAAATAACATCTAATTTATAAAGTGAGAAAAAATATAAAATGATAAATGCAAATTAGTGATATAAACATGAAATATAAACTTGAGATTATTAGATATGATATGAAAGATAAAATATAAAGTTGATTATAAAATAGAGTCATGAAGCAAAAGTAAATAAGTTTTGGTAAAGAAAAATAATAAAAAAAAGACAATAATCTAAACTAATTGGTTGACGTAAAAAAAACAATTATAAGAGCTATATAATGATTATATAAAGGATATTAAAATGAAAAATTTTAAAAAAATGTTCATCGAGAAAGAAGAGCAAGTAAGATTATATATAGAAATTATATATCGTGAAAGAATGGAAAGTTGTAGGCCAAATGTAATGTTCCTTTTTTTTTTTTTTTTTTTTTTTAGGATGGGTGGAGAGAGCTTTAAATTGTCCTCGATCGATATCTTTGGTCTTGTTGGCCTAAGTTTTTCTAACTTATCGAATTTGTTTTATGTTTGACGTGACTCGTGGATCACATTGTTTCCAGCTGTGAAACTCACTGAGTCCTAATGTTGTCGATTTTTTAAACTTATGTGGGTGTGTGTGATTTTTGTAGGTAAAATGTTGTCCTTGGTTCTAAGTGTCGATGTTAAGTTGACAAGTTAATCGAGGGCGAGAGAATGTTAGTGAACAGATTTGTTAGTAAATGTAAAATAACGTGTTAAGCAAGTTTTAGTAGCTAAACGGAATATCGGCGTAGATTAAAAATAAAAGGCGCGCACTAATGTTTGATTTAATAGGTAGCGAAAATCCATTAGAGTGACATCGGGGTGGCGACGGGCGTAACAAAATGTCGGCTATTTGTTTGTCCATCTCCAGCGGAAGAAGAGGGAGCGAAGCTATTTTTAATACGATTCCGGATTTAGGTCAAGGGGGAGCGAGGGGGCTTGCTTTCTTTCAACTTATTGGAAGTTAATTCAAACTACGTTCGGAGATATTAATTCTATAATTGTAAACGCAAAAGCGTTTTGATTTGTCACGTTTGGTGACAAGCGTTATGGGATTGACATAGGGAGATACAGAGGTTGAATTATTCCGTGTGTTCAAGCATTTGTTAGATTTGTGTTTGTATTTCGAAAATTCGGATATTGTATCTGTTATTAAATCGAATGGTTTTTGGCGGACTTAGTAAAAATGTTATTCATGGATATCGGGTTAGAATTGAATGAAATTGCGACTATCGACGTGGACAATGTGTGGTTAAATAAATGTGTCACAGGCGTGGTGAAGGCGTCTTTGGCCTGAAAATTGAAAGAGTTTAGTGGTGTGGCGCTGTGACACGAAGCGAAAAAATTGTAAATGAAAAGGTGTCGCGTGAAGTCTCTGTTTTGTACAAAATCTAACCTGTGTTACTAAGAATAACAAATTTACTAAAGTCATGGGTGTTGGTTGTACGAACATATCGATAATTTTTATATTGTTAGTGGATATGACACGTTTAATGTGAGAAAAAAAAAGATTGTGTGTGTTTAGTAGGGCGACGTGATGCAGCTTGTGTAGCTCGAAATTGGATTTGGGTGTTAAGTCGCGCATTAAAAATTGTCGTCAATTGGAAAAAGTGATGTGAGAGGGTGTTGTTTATTTTGTTGAGAGTGATTTGTCGATATTTAACTATGCGTGTAAAAGGAAGGTACGAGGGAGTGTAGTTATGTGGGAATTTAACGATTGGAATAGTTTTGGAAGGCTGTGATTTAAGTTACTTCTGTCCAAAGATATGAAAGAAAAGGACATAGGAGCGTTGAAAATGGGATTAGTAACATTACAATAATATTAAATAAGAGTGTTGGAGTTCACCACGTGTGAGCAACTCGTTCCAGGAGGGGAAAATTTAGAAAATGGGACAGTTGTATTAACCTGTCCATGGGACACGTGTTGCTTGCACGAGGTGAATTGGTACAAGGTAGTTGGTAGAGGTACATTATCTTGATACAGGAGTAGCTGAGTACAGTCTATAATTAGTAGAAATCGTTTTATGGAATTAAGGAATAAAATGACAAAAGGCAATGGTGTATCGATTATATGGAATTTTAGATTCTGCGTTATGTTACTTATTTTTAAGATCAAAAAGATAGAATCTATGGTGACAATATTGTTAGCTATGGCGTTAATAGTTAAGTTAAATGAGTAGATATTCTATTATTTTAAAAGTATTCTGCCTAATTATAGCGATAGATGCTCCTGTATTAAGTAGTAGAGTAGGTTTACATTATTGGACAGTTCAGTTCGAACGAGAAATTGTTCAATAAAAATTATAGAAGGAGGAACCTACTGTGGTGCTGTCTTGTATGTCGGGACAGGCCTGGTCTGTTGTCATAGTGGGAGGTTCATTGGGACAGTCGGAGTTCATTGTCTTCGCTGGGCTCGTGGTTTAGAGATGGTCGGGGGAGCAGGTAACATACGCTCGCGTGTTGGTAATTCGGAGGGGCGCTTGCAGGAGGTCTGGTGGCTTTTTCAGTCTTGTAGAGTATTGTAGTTGGGCCCGATCTGCTTGGGCGTCGTAGTTGGTGAAGAAGCTTTGCGCCTTGTACGAACCATCGTAGCGATTCCACCTCTCGCGATGTCCGGTCACGGCAGAAAGCTGATGTAGCGTCGTCGTCAACCTCCCCAGGACATCTGACACCGGCGGCGGGGGTGTGACGTCTTCCTGACTGGGGACAATTTCCTGCGTCCTACCGAGGGTGGTTACTTTCTTCGGAAAAGTGGGGCTTCCGCCACTTTCGGAGTCGGGATCGGTCTTCATGGGTTCCTTTGACTCCTCCTCTCTTCCCTGTTCCATCTTTCTGTACAGACAGTGGTCTATTTGCTTACTTGTACCTTGGCGTTCACTATCCTGTCGACTCTTCGTTACGGGGGAGTCTGTGATATCTTGGGACCTCTGGGACCAGTGTTACCTGATGCTAGACGACCCTCGATGTCAACTCTACCGTGCAGTCGTGGTGGAAGGCGACACAGCTGGGCCAAAGGTGAAATAAACAAACAGAGATTCCACTAAGAAGCGTCTGACGTCAAGAAGGAATGGGATGAGGAGAGAGAGAGATCGTAAGAGCAAGTGTTACCGTTGGGAGCCAAGCGAAGACTGACAATTCTAGGTCCTTGATTTAACACCAAGACTCAGTTTCTCTCTGATTGGTTGAGAGATGATCACATGCTTTTTCCCTATTGGTTGACCTATTTAGATGCTTCTTTCCTAATTGGTGGGACTTTTTCACGTGGCCGTAGGCTATTGGTTGACCTACTTAGGTGATGTCTTCTCGCGGCTTTCTTTGATAGAAAATACGTCCTGTCTTGGCCCGGAAATTGGGCATCACTCTTAGATTTTATGGTTTCCTCGATATCAGATACGCCCTGTCCTGTCAGGAAGTATTGACTTGTAAATTATTTATAGTTGGGCTGGTTTTAAGCCTCTTTTGCTAGGCCTTGCTTCGACTTCTGTCCTAAACCTGACTTGTTTTAACCTTAACTTTCTCCTGTCTCTCTCCATTCCTTCTATCTGTACAGTTGCAATACTTTATTAGATTCTTACGCGGTACAGATTGATGTTAGTTGAGGTTTTCTATGTGCAGTACATAAGAAGTTATATACAGTCATGGGGTGGAACATGTGGTAGTGGATATTTAGACTATTTACAACAATTCCATGGTCTTAAATCATCACATATATTATTATTTGATATTATTTAAATATATGTGGTGATCCTCGTACTGTAATGATCCTGTCGATTCACTGTAATGTGCAGTCGTGCTGGTGATTGTGCAGTCGTACTGGTAATTGTTGTGCAGTCGTGCTGGTGATGGTGCAGTCGTGAAGGTGATTGTTGTGCAGTCGTACTGGTGATTGTTGTGCAGTCGTGCTGATGATGGTGGTAAAACACACAGAGACGAATCAAAGAAGAATCCAAGGCATCGGGGAGAGAACGTAACAACCTTGCGGTCAAGCCGCGTACTAACTAACACTGTAACTATCTAACCGACTAACCGACTCCAACTTTCGATCTACCCCTATATATAGCAAGCCTCAACCGTCTACTCTCCTTGACTCTCATTGGCGGCGGTAAGTTCTTTGTTGACTCAGGCTTAACGGCGCGCCTCGGCAAGTCTCGGCATGTTCCAACACGTTTCAACACGTCTCGACATGTTTTTGGTCTCTATAATGACCTTGGTTGTTACGCTCTCTGGATGCCCTTGTATTTATTTAAACACACCAAATCGATACATACAAAGTTAATGGTTTAACAGAGGATTGGTTACAATGACAATTAGAGGAGGGGCTGTAAGAAGGGGTGTGGATTATTTACACAGGTGTTTTATCATTCTTAAATTACCACAGATGGGCCCCCTGCGTTAAAGAATTTAAAAAGGGGCAGCCTGAATTAAATTCTGATAGATGGGAAGTAATTTTTGGGGAAAAAAAATTAATTGGGTAACAAACAAAGCTATTTACAGGGTGGTAAAAAGTTGCGATCGACAAGGTGACAGAATGGAAAGATGAAGTATGAATTGTTAACAAAAAAATGACAACATGGTGATTAAATTGGTTGAAAGCAGGATCAGCTTGAGAACATGGGTTTGCAAGGCGTTTTGCTAGGGCGCCTTGGAACTAGTTAACAAGGGATCAAAAAAAAAAAAAAAAAAAACTATTGTTCTCCATTTAGCGATCTTGGGTGGGAAAAAAAATGAAAATAGCGCGATGGTGAGTGAGTGAAAAAAAAAACATGCTTGCAGAGCATTCAAGCTTGGTGTATGGACACACTACATCAAGGGATTTCCTGCAAGTGTAAAAAATTGAACATATAAAAACATGAAGAAAAACATCACATTGAAAAAAAACTGACAAAGACATGGGTCGCGCTGGTGGTGAAAAGAGCCGCTAAGATGGTAAGGTTGGTGAAAGGTAGGTAATTTCGTGGTTGTTGAGAAAAATGAATTACAGAAGTTGAGAGGTGTGAAGATAAAAGGGTGAGACAAACTTAAGATATAATGCTATTTACAAAATTGGGATAATGATACTCGTCTCGAGTACTTGGGTGAGAGAAAGAAAAACAAAAAGGAAAACATTGATTAAAATTTGTAAAAAAGTCCACTTTAGATTTTAAAGGTCGCTTGAAAAGATGTTGCAGTGGTTACATAGGGTGAGAGAAAAAAAAATGTGTGGGTACATAGGTTGACAAACGAATTAATGTGCAGCATTGCGACAAGACATTGATTTTAAGGGAGATAGTTGCAGGGTAGTATGGTACAACATGTGGAGTACAAAATGAAATGTTGGGATGAGTTATCTGTGATGTAAGGGAAATAGTTGTCAGGACTTAGGTGGTGGGGCAGTTCTAAATAGACGTTGAACGGTTTCTCCTATCAAATTACAGATGATGGTAAGCAGTTGGAAAATGGCTTCTTGTAGTTGAAAAAGTCTATCAGTTTCTTGTACGTATATTCCTAGGTAGATAGGCGTGATTAGCGGGACGGTGGAGAAGGGCATTGTTAGCGTGTAAATTAGGAGAATTACGTGGAAAATCAAAAATGTTTTCATATTGTATCCTATATGTTTAATGAGAGAGATTAGTTGAGGGCTGAGCCATTGATGTTGGAGGGTTGATGTCGTGACTTGGGACGGGGTTGGTTCATGATTTATTTGTAGATGGGGAACTGGGGAAAAATTGTTACTTGAAGTCGGTTCTATTTGGATTAGGGTAAAAAGATTTGGGATTAGAGGTGGAAGAGGTTGGCTGCTGGATGGTTTGATCGGGAGTTGGTATTCTTGGAACAAATCCGGTGAGAGATGTCGGAACGGAAATGAGTCATTGTCCTTGGGTTGAACAAAATATGCCTGCATGGTGGGGGGTGCTATATGAGGTACGCTTTCTGTGTATGGTCTAAGTTTGTTGACATGTATTGTGTCGTGTTCCTTGTTGAGCGGTTGATTTGGTCTATTAATCTTTACCACATTGGGAGAAATAACTTCTAAAATTGTGTAGGGACCTGTGAAATAAGGGGTAAGCTTCCTAGTGTTAGGATGGTGGTACACTTTGACAAGAACGAGGTCTCCAATTTCGAAGTTAGGTGTTTTGTGATTAAGATCAAATTTTTGTTTATCTTTGTCGTGTTTAAGTTGTGTGCGTTGGTAGGCTTGTTGTCTGGCAATGTCAATAGGGGGGTAAGGGTTAATGTGGTTAGAAAGTTCTGTTGGTATAATGCCGAAAAGTAAATAGGATGGGGGAAAGCCTGTCACTGAGTGAGGGGTGTTATTATAAACTTGTGTAACCTTGTTAACGAGCTTTGTCCATGAGGTTTTTGGGTTTTCGAGATGTAGTAGTCTGAGTTTACCTGTAATTGTAGAGTTTAGACGCTCGCAAAGACCATTTGCTTGAGGGTTATTACTAGTTGTGTTTAAGGGTTGTATGCCATGGGCTACTAGGAATCTTCGGAACTTCTCTGAGGTGAACGCAGGTGCTCGATCCGAGAGTAAGCGTTTTGGAGAGCCGTATACTAACACCTTTTTAATTGCTTGTATGTAGGTTAAGGTACTAGTAGATTTTGACGGAAATGTCCATGCGTATCTGGTCATGTGGTCAACAATTACATGTAAGTGGGTTTTAGAATTGCCGTATTTAGCGAAGCCTGATACGGTGTCGATTGAGATGAGGTCGAATGGTTTGGTAGCAGAGGGGGTCTGACCAAGTTCTCCATACGTGGGTCCTTTTGGATGTTTGGTTAATTGACATGTGGTACAAGAATTTACATGATTTTTGATGTCTCTTGACATGCCATCCCAGTGGTATTGGCCGGAGACCAGGCGACTCATTTGAGATATACCAGGGTGATTGTATTCCAAATGTACTTTGTTTAGAAGGGTGTTGCGGATTTTCTCCGGCATCAGAATTTTGGTTACTCCCTTGCGTGTGATGGTGTGTAATCCGTTTGTGTCTTGTGTGATGTGTGGATGTGTAGGTGTATTGTTTTGGTGTATCTTGATGGTGTCGGCGTCTAGGAATCCGCAGAAGGGATTGCGTGAGAGAAGGTCAGCCTCGTACTGCAGGGTACCTTTAATGTAGCGAATTTCGTAGTCATATGTTGAAAGTCTTAAGCTCCATCTGAATAGACGTCCTGCGGGATTTTTGATAGATTTTAGCCATTGTAGCGCGTGATGATCAGAGAAAATGGTGAATTTTGTGCCTGTAAGGTAAATGCGGAATTTTTCTACGCTTTCAATTATGGCTAAGCATTCTAACTCAGATATGTTGTAATTTTGTTCGTGCGGGCGTAAGGCTCGGCTATAAAATTGTACGGGATGTATTTGGTTGTTGGGGTGGACCTGTTTTAAAATGCCTGCGATACCTTGTGTTGAAGCGTCGCAGTAGAGTTGGCAGGGTAGACCTTCTTGGAACAAATGTAAGACGGGTTGTGTAGTGAGACATTTTTTTAGAGTTTCGAAAGCTTGTTGACAAGCATCGCTCCAGTGCCAATTTACGTTCTTTTTAAGCAAGTTGTTAAGGGGTGTTCGGAGACGAGCATAATTTGGAATGAATTCATTATATACGTTAATTGCACCTAGGAAAGATTGTAGCGATTTTTGATTATAAGGGGGTTTTATGGCATTAATTGTATCGAGGTTTCTAAGCTGGGGTGTATATGTGCCTGCGGATATGGTGTATCCGAGAAATTCTATGGATGTTTTGAAAAATTCACATTTATTATAATTTAGTCTGATGTTTTCTGCTTGGCAAACTTTGAAAAATTTTGTAAGTGTTCTTCTGTGGACTCTGAGAATATAATAAAGTCGTCAAAATAATGTTCTATGTGTTGTAAGTTGTGTTTTTGTATGATCTGACTGATTGAGCGTTCGTAAATTTGTGGTGAGTTCCTTAGGCCAAAGGGGAGGCGGGTCCATTGATATTGTCCATCAGGTGTAACAAAAGCAAGAAGTGGTCTAGATTCTGGTGCGATCTCTACTTGCCAGTATGCAGAGGCGATGTCGACGGAGGAAAATATTTTGGCGCGCGAGAGTTTATCCAGCACGGAATCAATCAAAGGGAGGGGGTGAATATCTGGCTGAATTATGTCGTTTAGTTTTCTATAATCTATGCAGAAGCGTTTTGTTTTATCGCGCTTTGTGACTAACGTTACAGGACTTGCAAATGGAGAGTAGGATTTTTCTATTATATTGTGTTTTAGCATTTCGGCGACTTGATTTGGATTTCCTTTAGGTCGCAATAAGGAACTCTGTATGGCCTGAGTGTAATTATTTTATCAGAAGTAGTGTTAATTCTGACAGGGGGAATGTTTAAAATGGGGACATCAAATTTATTTTCAGAAAATGTGTTGATAGTTATGCAATAGGAGATTAAATTGGGTCGTAAAATTAGGGTGAGACGATTCAGTTCGTGCATCAGTTAGCTGGCAATTAGGGTTAACAAGGGTTGTGGGAGATAAAAAATAACATGGACATTTTTCTGAAAAGGCATAATTATTTGTGGTTAGTGTATGTGCTGATTGGTTGCAACGTGAGGGCAGAGAGGTTTGGGATGCCTTGAAATGTCGCTGGCATTCCCAATAAGCACATGCACTTGGAACAAGGGAAAAATTATACACATTTCTAGTTAAGGGTGAGTTATTTTGAAGTATAAAGTATTCATGAAAGTTAATTTGTAGTTTAAATTTTTTAAGCGTATCTATTGAAAGTATACCAAATGGAAGTTTAGCATCTATGACATAAATTCTGATTTTTTCTGTTATTTTGCCTAAGGTTAGCGGAAGATAAACATAGCCTGCGGTTGTAATACTTTGTGAGATAGAACTAATTTGAATGTGCTCGTTAATTAATTCTATTTTTTGTGTTAATATATTTTTTAAGAAATTAAAGGTATTTAATGGTATAATATTTACGGTTGCACCAGTATCAGCTAGAAAAGGAAGGAAATGTTTGTGATTGAGGAGGACTTTTAAGATAAGGTTACTAACGAAAATTAGGGTAATTTTCTACCTGTTTGGGGCTGGTGTCGCTTGTCGTCGGGGCGTCTGGTGTAGTAGATGATGTCGTCTGGCGGCCATTGTTGGCTTGGTTGAAGGGGCCTTGGCGGTGGTGGCTGGCGTGGTAGGCTTGGCCGCGCTGGGCGTTAGACGCTGGTCGTTGCTGGCACTGGGAGTGCCAGTGTTGTCCTTGGCAGAACTTGCAGGGAGAAGGTGGTATTGCTGCGTAGTTCTGTGCCCGTGGTGGTGGTCGTGGGGTATTGTGGTAGGGTCCTTCCATCCTTGGAGGGTTGTCTGGGCCACGTGGTGGTTGTGGGGAGAAGTTTCCTCGCACCCTGGAGGTTAGTTCATACCACTCGGAAAGCGATTTGGGTGGCACAACTCGAACAAGGCGCTGATCTCCAGTGGGCAGTCCTTCGGTCAAGGCCTCAATGATGACAGGTCTTGGCAAGTTCAACTGCATCCCTAACGTTGTCTTGGTCCTAAAATACTCTTCAAGAGTGTTGTAGTGTTGGGCTTTTGCAGCGAAAAATTTCGCGTAGGTTGTGTCGGTCTTGTCTGGGAATAAGTCCTCTAGGGTTCTCTGCGCTTCTTCATACGGTTTAGCATCAAGTCGGAGTTGTCTAAAAAGATCGAGGGGTTGCTTAATAAGATATTGGGGAAGTTTTTGCAGTTTTGTTGAGGGGTTAAGTTTTGAGTTTGTAAGTTGAAGTTTCTAAAGAAACATGCAGCGTTGTACATACCATCAAAGGCGGGTAGATCCAGGTCTCGGGGATGAAGGGGTTGTAGTCTTTCTAGGATGGTTGCTAATTGAAGGATGATGGTGCCAAGCTGGGGTGGTGGTGTTGTTGGGCCGTGGTCGTTGTTGGGGAACTCTCCGATCTCCTGCACTCGTGCTTCTTTGTCGTCCTGGTTTATCCTGTCGACTTTGACTGTGGTGTATTTCTGGTAGCTCTTGTAGAATCCTGTCGACTTTGACTGTGGTGGTCCTCGTACTGTAATGATCCTGTCGATTCACTGTAATGTGCAGTCGTGCTGGTGATTGTGCAGTCGTACTGGTAATTGTTGTGCAGTCGTGCTGGTGATGGTGCAGTCGTGAAGGTGATTGTTGTGCAGTCGTACTGGTGATTGTTGTGCAGTCGTGCTGATGATGGTGGTAAAACACACAGAGACGAATCAAAGAAGAATCCAAGGCATCGGGGAGAGAACGTAACAACCTTGCGGTCAAGCCGCGTACTAACTGACTAACACTGTAACTATCTAACCGACTAACCGACTCCAACTTTCGATCTACCCCTATATATAGCAAGCCTCAACCGTCTACTCTCCTTGACTCTCATTGGCGGCGGTAAGTTCTTTGTTGACTCAGGCTTAACGGCGCGCCTCGGCAAGTCTCGGCATGTTCCAACACGTTTCAACACGTCTCGACATGTTTTTGGTCTCTATAATGACCTTGGTTGTTACGCTCTCTGGATGCCCTTGTATTTATTTAAACACACCAAATCGATACATACAAAGTTAATGGTTTAACAGAGGATTGGTTACAATGACAATTAGAGGAGGGGCTGTAAGAAGGGGTGTGGATTATTTACAATTATTTACAATTATATATTATTTACAATTATTTACAATTATATACAATTACAATTATTTCATATATAATACACATTATATAATCTTATATGATCGAAAAATAAATCAGTTACAATCTCTGTGCTATTTTCCAATTATATTCGAACTCTCCTATGACGGAAAGCTACATACATGTATTTTACCTTAGTGTTCAATTGTGCTCAGTAACATGATTTCATATAGTTGATCGATTTTTATGATATATCAATGTATTCCATATTTTTGTTTAGAAAATAATCAATATCTACTAAAAAAAAAACAATCGATCCCAGGTCGTAAAGGTCGAAAACCAATGGTTTAGACCATCTTCCACCGAATCCTCTATTATTTTATAAAAATACCAAAAGTGAAGCCAATTATAATTTACAATTCTAAAATTATAAAATTTTATAGATTTCTAGCCAAACCGAATGTCATTTATGCAAAGAAGTTTCTAAATATAGTCCAACTAATGTGGGTTTGTGTTTTTATATTCAAATTTATTTTTATTCATTGAAGCCATTTTTAATCAAATTATATTTTTAATTTTATTAAGGAGATTTTAACTATATTGGGGGTGGGGAGGAATAAAATTGGATTTATTTAAAACCATTTTTATATATAATATAAATTTTATATAGAGTATTTTACAATTCTTTACCTATATAAATAGGTACAATTATATTATAACATCGAATTCAGTTCAATAAACGTTATTTTAAATAGAAATAACAAATTATAATGTTTATGAATGGAGCATCAAAATTTTAATATCTAACCTTCGAATTGTATAACAATTTATAATTGTATGTAATTCTGCTGTCCTCAAGGCTAATGTCCATAGTTCATCTAAAATACCCATTCCAAGAGTCTAGCATCAGTATCACTATAAAATAAAGATCGAAAAATTCCATATAATAGCGGTATGATAGAATAAACTGGCGAAACCGCTGAGAGGTTCACCACTGATGAGCCAGGACCTCTCATTAATTTTCCCATTTCAGTAAGGACATTAGGTATTGCTAAATTTTTAAAAGAATCATACGTCTCTATAATGTTTATATAAAAAAAGACACTTTCTGCCAGTTGGAGGTTTTTATTTTCTCAACGTTTCGACAAAAATATTTTGTCTTCGTCAGGAGAAGTAAATAAAAATAAAGTATTTGGCAAGGCGTTAAAATTGTTCTGAGGTTTGCAAAGGCGTTCTCACGTGATTTTTCGAATTTAGTACAACATCTAAAGCGCAAGTCAAAAACAAATATTAAACTCGTCGAAGACTCTGCTCTTGGAAATAAAAGTTTTTATTTCCAAGAGCAGAGTCTTCGACGAGTTTAATATTGGTTATGACTCGCGCTTTAGATGTTGTGAGAAAATAAAAAACTCCAACTGGCCGAAGTGTCTATTTTTTATATAAATATGAATGCCCGGGCAGGCAGCCTCTATCTTCATGCGTCTATAATAGTCTTGAATTTTCATAACAGATAGCGCGCTAATGCATCATAATATTTTAAATTATAAAAAGCCCATTTGAAAATTGAATGAAAACATTGAAGTTGAATAAAGACATTTCTATTTGATACATATTTACTCTCTTTTAAACAATATAATTTGGTATCTAACCCCTTATTCTATAAAACCTATTCAAATTCAACACAAATAATTGAACTTCTTTTCAAAGTAGAAGTAGAATAATATTGATGCAATAACATGGCATATAATTCAGATTACTTCAAGTTTAAATATGTTTTATAAAATCGATATAATATATAGATAGGTTTTAATATAAAAATATAACCGATTCAAAACAAACATTTATAAAACCTAAATATATTGTTAATTAATATCATAGTATTATTTTTCAACGCTGAAACTAATTTTCATATGAAGGTTTTCAAAATAATTAAATTTTGTTTCTATGAATAAAATATCATGAAAAATCGGTATATTCTTATATATAAATAAAAAGTCCAAAAATATAATTATTAATTTTTAAAAACCCTAAAGGGGGGGGGGGGTAATTACAAAGAGATGTCATCAATAAAATTAAAAATTCCATTTTTATAATAATAAGTTTTTCAATTAAATTCGAAATTGTCTTGATTGAAATAAGAATATCCTCACTACAATAAAATTTGTTTTAAACCATATCAGGGTGCAGAGAACAAACAATTATTTTTAAATTTTTTCTTCAACTACTTCGAAACGCTCTGAAGCGGCTTTCTGCCTGAGAGAGTTCTTGGAAAATTATTAATTTTCAACCTTCTTAAATTTCAGATAGACAATATTACCAAAGTTGACTTCATTTACAATAAAGATGTGGGTATTGGAAGGACTTCTGTTTAAGGCCTGCAGCAACCAACCTCGCAATCTCATAACGCCCACTACTTGGCTCTAGCTCGGAATAGGGAAAGAGAAATCCTGAGTGAAGCTGATGCTCCTTGAGACTGAGATCAAAGTTGTTACTTATCCAGGATGTAGTTCCAAGAACATGAACAAAGTCATGGCCTAGATAAAACAAGATTTACTGAATTTATTGCGAGGTTGTGTGCCGGAAAGTTATATAAAGCTGAATTCGTCGAGATTATTTCACATATAACACGTATATATAGCGCAATTTATAATTTAATCACTAAATACTAAAAAATATATTCTTGTGTTCGTATAGGCATGTGTGTAATTTCAAAGAGATATTTTGGAACAAAATATATAGATATATTCAAAATATAGAAATAAAATAAATATTCCGGGTTTCAAAGATTGAAATATTCTTCACAAATTGATTGCTACAATTCCTGAAAGAGAGAGGCGATTGGTTTTTTTTGTTTCTCAATATTCTGCATCAATTTAATTAATTTAATTTCAAATCCAAAATATGTTTCTGTGCTTTTCTATTAAAATATTCAATTAAAAATATAATTTAATCAGAATTTAAAGAGTTATATATATGAGGTCACCACATAGCTCAACAAAGAGACATTGTATCGTACCCTATATTCAAATATTATATTTTACATTCAATCATATTGTTAGGCCGTACCCAGACGCCGTTTATGTTCTTCTGTCTGTTCAGGGTGGTAGAAAGACGACACGTGATTTGGTGAAGATATGCAGCTAAGTTAGAGCTTTTTTAGATTGAAACGAACTTGAAGGAATACAGTATTGGAGGCTTGCCTACAACCTCCGCCATCAAAAGGATCCTTTGCGATGTGGAGGCCACTATTGCGAAACGTCGCGGTCCCCACATAGACCTCGTCCGGCCTGGGTGACTTGTAGACTGATCCGCTGCTGTACGGCATACTCGCTCAGGTGTCTAATTCCGACCAGCTACTCCGTCCTTACAGTTATTTATTTTGGCGTCGCCGTGACACTGCCCTCCTCTTAAAAACTGTTCGTCTCTGAACAGCGCAGATCTCTTCTCAAAGCATTTGGGGGTTCTTTTGATTCGAAAATTTTTCTGGCCATATGAGAGTCATCAGTTCTCTTAAAGCAGAACACTAATACAATAATCAAGCCTTATGGGCAGAAATAAAATCGGATTAGAGGTCTCTTTACATTTTCATTCAGTGCCGACGCCATTGTGCATTTTTGTTATTGACTGAAAAAACTTTTAAAAAGCGAAGGTTCCTCACTTGGTAGCGATCATAGCTCATTGCTTGCAATTCCTTTGTCCCATTATGGCCATTTATGTATCGTTAAGAACTTCTTATTGATAGTTCGCCATTTCGGTCCGTATAGAGGATGCAGACCTTACTATTCTTCCGAGGATGCGTGAATATTTTCTTTATTTGATCAAATCTTTAGCGGTTAGTT
Organism: Cordylochernes scorpioides; assembly: GCA_030710605.1. Classification (NCBI taxonomy): domain Eukaryota; kingdom Metazoa; phylum Arthropoda; class Arachnida; order Pseudoscorpiones; family Chernetidae; genus Cordylochernes; species Cordylochernes scorpioides. Next base: position 61,564,214 of record CP092876.1, on the reverse strand, counting down.
CTTCTTTTTCCATGTTAGCGAGAAAGAAAATCTCCAATCTAAATTAATAATCTGCACCCCACTTCTAGCACCAATAATTTGCGTCGTATCCAGACGCCTTTGTGTTCTTTTGTCTGTTCAGGATGGTACAAATACAACACGTGAACTCGTAAAAAGATGAAGCTAATTTATAACTTTATTAAAGGTATAAAATCTAGATAGAATACAAAATATGGAATTTGTCTACGACCAACGTCTTCAGAAGGATTCGGGCGCAGTGAATGTCCCTCTTACGAAGCGTACCGCTCTTCACACAGTTCACGTCCGGTTCTTGAAACACCGTTTTGTAGAATGAACCGCTGCCGAACGGAACACCAGTTCTGGTGGTCATTTCCAAAGAGCAATTCGCTTCATACGGTATATTCACCAACCCGAACTGGGCAAACTTCAGAGCAATTCAGCGGTCAAGCTAACGGCTACTATCCAACCTAGGCGTGTCTGACATCTTCTGGCCGAGAATCCACGCTGTTGAATATTGCTCATTTAACTATTCCTGTTGGTTCACATCTTCTTTCTAAAACCATTTTTTTTTGTCGTCACCGTAACGATATAATATATATGTGGGCGATTTTTCCCAAAATACTCAAAACATATCGAAAATAAAAGATATTCATAATGATTTTTAAATAATATTTGATCACTTGTGTTCATCTTTGAGCTTGGAATATCCCGAAATAGGAACTATTCTTGAGAGCATATATACGGATTGGCAAAAAATCGCACAGTTATGTAGGTAGAATACCTTTCTAAAAAACACCTATGATATTCGCAGCCTTCTACACACGAAGCAGCGGTATTTAGTTTTATATCATCACTTCAAATCCGACATTATCTGTCATTTTGCGTTAGAAATATAATGATGAATTTCATTGATTTTATCAAGTTGAAATATAAATACATGTTTAAAATATTTTATACGCATGTAATTTTTCATAATACAGTCGAACTTGGATAATTCGAACCCCAAGGGACTATAAAAAAATTCGAATTATCCAAAAATTCGAATTAAAGATGTTTTGAATAAAAAGGCTTAAAACAATAAAAATCTCACAATTCCGATCAATTCCTTTATTAAGAATAACATTAGTTGCTGTAAATTTACATTTTTACCGTATATTTAGATTATGTGCAATAATTGTATGTATATACTATATACATATTAAAAAATATTTATTTTTTATATATATCATTATTTATATAGGAAATTCTAGGGACCAAGATAAATATTCGAATTAAAGAGGTTTTCGAATTAAAGAAGTTCGAATTATCCAAGTTCTACTGTATTAACCAAATTTTCGCTTACTTCAATGATGATTTAATGGGACGACCTGGCTCATGGTAGATTAAACTTGGGAAACCGCTAAGAAGGTTCACCATTGATGATTCAGGCCCTCCCATCAATTTATCATATCAGTAAGGGCTAATAAATGTGTATAATTTTATAAAGAATCTTACGCGTCTAAAATAATTTCATTTTTTTATAACAGATTGCTTGTTAATGCATGATAAAAACATTTTACAAAAATGAAACCATTTTTTATAGTCAAATTGGTTTTTCCATTAAATGCACGTAACATATATATCACATAGGCTGTGATTAACTTTTATTAAATTCCTCTTTAGTTCTAATATAGCAAGCCCGTTAAAGAATCTGTTTTATGTCTGTTAAATATTACTATATTAGCATGAGGAATTTTTCTAATTGGGCTATTCGGACTATAGCAAGGTCAATAGTTGATTAGCCATTTCATTTCAATGAACACAGTTAATTAGTGAATATTAAATAATGTTAATTAAAATTTTACAAGTTTTATCTACATAAAAAATTATCATATTTTATTATCTTTACGAATTAAGATGGGTCTATATGACACAAAATTTCATTCTGGCTTGAAATTCATGACTACAAGATTGTCAATTTTAAACCCTTTTTGGCAGATTTGATTGTTTTAGTGACTTCTCCATCGGGTATTATGAAACTGAAGCCTGAAAGCCCTGTAGTAACGAAGACAATAGCCATAAACCATGGTATACTACTTGCTGGTTTTTGCCTGAATAAGCTGAAGCTGCAGATGTGGTGGCATATTGACTGAAATCAGTCTTTGTGATTCACTCCGAGAAGACTGAGAAGAACATCGTTTCATCGATTTTCAAAAGGAAATGTGCCCTATTTTTGGTACAAGGTGGGATATCATACTCCCGCATCTTTACCGCTTTATCTACCTATGTATATGTGCCTATGTATCACCAACACACACACTGAAATAAACAAATATATACATTTTAATTAAAGATATTGATTATCGAAAAGATAGAAGCTGCCTGGCCGGCATTCATAGCTCTTCAAATCGAAGATACCTCGGCCAGTAAATCTTTTTATTATCTCGACGTTTCGACAAAAATATTTTGTCCTCGTCAGGAGCGAGCAAAAATTAACACATTTGGCAATGCGTTAAATATTATACTATATCTCGAGTAAATATATCAGGCCTCCAGGGCTTTCACTAAATATGAATGCAAGGAATTATTTTTATTAAATTAAAGATCTATTTATGTGCGGGCTGCTATATTTTCAAAACAAATATAAATGTTCAAATGCACATCGTGCGAGAAGTCTCTCAAGAACAGAGCACAAACATCAAAATCTAACATAACAAGGAAAACTTATGTTGTAACATAAAAGCGGCTTGGAGAAATTTAAAGCCTGAAAAATGCGACGGAATGTCTAATATTTCGTGCGGGGAACGTCTATGGTATTGCGATTCTACTGAATTATTTCTTTAATTTCTTTCTCCTTCTCCGGCAGTGAGTGTTGCATAACTCTCCTCTGGACACTCTATATTGTATTTTTTTTTACAAACCTATAAACATGTTTCTATTATTTCCCTCCTCCTTCAAGAGAGATA
>CP092876.1:61334039-61560917 GCA_030710605.1 Cordylochernes scorpioides | reverse complement strand
GATCACTATCTTATTTGAGATTTCGTACAATCTTTCTAAAGTAGATAAGATTGATGCGCGCTAATTTGAATATATATATTGAGTATATCTCTACTAAATATGCAATATCTCTCTCTCTCTCTCTCTATATATATATATAAATATGTATGTTTCCTATTTATAAATATATTTATATTATGCATTAAGGCGTATCTGTTATAAGAAATCCAAACTAGGTTTGACGCGTATGTTTCTTTTTTTTAAATAAACAAAGTTTCTACTGTCCTTACTGCAATGATAAAATAATGGGAGGGCTTACCTAATCAGTGGTACATCTCCCTAGCGGTTTCTCCACTGATGAGCCAGGCCGTCCCATTATATTTTATCATTGCAGTAAGGACAGTAGAAACTGGTCATTTTAAAAATGAAACATATACGAGTCGAAACACACACACCTAGACACCAAATTACTTTGAAATTTTGTAAAATTTAACAAAACTAGAGGATATATTAATCTCGGCTACATAAATATATACAATATCTTTACCTTCAACTTTATACATCAAGGAAGATATTATAAAAAGAGCCCTGATTGAAATTTTAGAATATTTTGCACACCATATGAGATGTTTAAAAACCTTTCTCTTTCCATTTATATATATAAGAATCAACCTGAGATTTTAGTGAGAAATTGTTGGAATATCTCCTCGACTCATAGTATACCGGTTGGAATACACATTAGAGCAACTGGTCTATGGCCAGCTTTCGTGATTCCCTAATCCTCAAATTCAACTCCACTTTGAAAAGTGACAATCTGAAAGCCACATTTCAACCACATAATTGTTAATAGTTGAAGTGCCTCTCGGCATATGTATAAATGTGCTACACTCACAATACCATCAGTATATACTTTACACACCTCAATTACCTGAATAACAGTCTGTATTGTATCATCTTAGGATAAAATTCCCTCTTTAGCTTCTCCTAATACGATACAATCAAAGACTGTTACACAGGTAATTGAGGTGTGTAAAGATATATACTGTTAGTATTGTAAGTGTACCACTATATATGCCGAGACACATTAAGAATTCACACTTACGTGGCTAAAATCTAGCATTCAGATTGTAACACTTCCTAGTGATAACTAAATTGTGAAACGACATTTGAAAATTTTATAGCGCATGTGTTTCTTTTCAACGAAAAATCAAAATTTATTTCAAAGAGAAATAACGATTATTTCTAACCTTAAGGATAAGGTATGAAAGGATGAATTGTGGAGAGTGATAATAAACGAAAAAATGAAAGTGTCCAGTTAAGGGAATCGAACCCACAGTTGTCCGCTTACCGGGCAGATGCCAAATCCATTAGGCTACCCTGGATATATTTTTCCGTTCGTAAATAATACATAAAGTGATTCATAATACAATATAATGCGGCTTGTGATTTTAATATGATTATATTTTTAATATTGTAATGTGATTGTGTATCCAGTATTATATAAATTTGATTATATATTAATTTAGAGAGAAGGAAATCTCTCAAATATTCATGCTCACTATATCGAACTATACGGAATTTTGACAATTTTTGCTATTGGGATGAAGCCTGGTGATTGGATACATATATATATATATATATATATATATTAAAAATGCCATATCCTGACCAGGAGCATATGTGCTTTACAGAAGGCAGAGCGCCATCTGGTGGAACAGAAATCAACTAAACATTGATTTAGCCTGTTCCCTGATATATATATATATATATATATATGTGGTAATTTAATGATAAAACATCTGTGTATATACTCCCCACCCCTTCTTACACCCCCTACTCTATGTTGACTTTCAATCATTGTACCCAATCCTCTGTTAATCCATTAATTCTGTATGTATCGATTTGGTGTGTTAAATAAATACAAAGGCATCTAGAGAACGTAGCAGCCAAGGTCAGACTATAGAAACCAAAACCTAAGATCAAACGCTAGACACCGAGGCGCGCCGTTACGCCTGAGCTAACAAAGGGCTTGGCCAGCAGCCTATCAGAGTCAAGGCCAGAGTAGACGGTTGAGTGTTGCGACATAGCAGACGGTCGTTAGAAAGTTCGTTAGTCAGTTCAGTGTTACCAGATAGCAGACAGCAGAACAGAAAGTCCGTTAGTAGGTGGCCGCTGGCCGCAAGGTCGTTACGTTCTCTCCCCGATGCCTTGGATTCTTCTTTGATTCGTCTCTGTGTACTTTACCACTCATCACCACCACGACTGCACAATCACCACCACGACTGCACAATCACCACCACGACTGCACAATCACCATCACGACTGCACAGCCACCAGCACGACTGCACAATCACCACCACGACTGCACAATCACCATCTTACACCACGACAGCAGCACATCACAGAGAGTCGACACGGATCACTACAGATAGTCGAACAGGCATCATTACAGGAACACCACAGAACATTACAGAGAGTCGACAGGATCATCACATATATATATATAATTCGCCCTTTCAGCTTCTTTATTACTTTAAATAATATTTACGAACAAAAAATATGTCCAGGGTAGTCTAGTGGACATGGAATCTGCCCGGTAAGCGAAACACTGTGGGCTCGATTCCCATCCCTGGACACTTTATTTTTCCGTTTACCATTACTCTTCACAATTTATCCTTTCCTACTTCTCCCTAAGGTTAGAAATAATCGTTATTTTTCTTTAAAATGAATTTCGATTTTTCGTTCAAAAGAAACATTTGCGGTATAAATGTCAAACTTCGTTCTACAATCATAAGCCACATTATATTGTATTATAGCTTCTTTATATCAAATCACCAGGCGTCACGTCATCTCAATATCAAATATTGTCAAAATTCAGTATAGGTCGAAATAAAGAACATTATTATCTACATTTGAGATATTTCCTTATCTTTAAATTAATATAAAATCAGATTATAAACCCCTGGATAAAATTCTGTTGTCAATGGATACAAATAACAAAGAAATAGAGTATTTACCATCATGATAAGCATTCCTTTCCCAATCAATCACGGTGGATTAGGTTAGCGCCATATGCTCTGTTTCATGAATGGCGAAGTTTTATATGAAGGATGCTTTCTCAACAATAATACAAAGTTGTCCCAAAAGTTCGTAAACACTTGCGAAAAATTGAATATATTATTCGCCGTTATGTATAATATATTTGTATTATGTATAAAGTAATTGTGTTATGTATTATGATGTATATTCCTCGCAATAATATTATTCGCCGTTATGTATAATGTATTTGTATTATGTATAAAGTAATCGTGTTATGTATTATGATGTATTCGCCGCAAAAATATTATTCGTCAAGTAATAAGAATAACACGAACTTTTAGGACAACTTATACTACTGAAGAATATATTCAAGTCGGGAAGAAGAACCCCTTTATATAAGGGGAAGATCGTACAAGCTTTCTGGTAAGACGCCCTTTTTTGGTCGCAGTGGTACAGCCTACTCCACGCTGACGAACGCCAACAGCGCGAAACGCGTTCGTGGATGGCTTTTCTTGATTAATCAAGAAATTGGGTTGGCCAAATACCAAGGAACAGGTTAAATCAATGTTTAGTTGATTTCTGTTCCACCAGATAGCGCTCTGCCTTCTAAAAAGCACATGTGCTCATGGTCAGGATATGCCATTTTTATTTTTAATATCAACCCCTGACCTTTTTATTTATTTTTAAATATATTTTTTTAATATATATGACATAATAAAAATATGATTTTTATTATTCATAAAATAATTAAAATTCTATAATCACAGAGTTAAATTTTAAAATGAAAAGGAATCCTTAACAAAAGGAATATAACCTAACTTTACTTTTTTTGAAAATAGATAATAACATTTTAGTTGTAGGTATTCAAAAACTGTTTGCTTTAAAAAATAATCAAAATAATAAATATTTTTTTGGGACAAAAGTTATCATTCATTTTTACCATCCACGACTGCATGAAATGGTAACGTAACTAGAATACGTCTTTTTTTATGATATATATATATATACCATTGCCACTCATGTCATTTTGTACCCGTAGAAGGACGCCTTGCCTTGTACGCTCGTCCTCTAACAAATAAAGAAGCTCTTCTCCCAGACTCGTGTTTCTTCTTCTATGGCAAACAGGAAGATTATCCTTGTCTTAATATAATACTACTACTAATAATAATAGGAGATACTGAAAATTATAAACATACTTTTAACGCAATTTTGAAATACATATAAGGAAATTATTTCTGCAACCTTTATCCTGCGAGGATTAAAAATTGAAATAGGGAAGGCATGGCTCAAATTTTAATTATCGCAGATCAATAGCTATAGAAATAGGTTTAATTATATATTTTAGAGATGAAAATAGCATAAAAATATGTTTGTAATTTGTATCGATAGATGGCGTTAATTTAAAATTATATTTAAAATTAGATTACTCTCTCTCTCTCAGAAATCTCTATACGTATCATGAAGATAGAGGCTGCCTGGCCCCCATTCATAGTTCTTCAAATTAAAGATATTTCGGCCAGTAGGTCTTTTTATTGTCTCGACATTTTGACAAAAATTCATTTTTCCTCGTCAGGAACAAATAGAAATTAAAACATTTGGAAATAGTTAAAAATTATTTTTTGATATATTAATTTTCAACGCCTTGTCAAATGCTCTAATTGTTCCTGACGAGAACAAAATATTTTTGTCGAAACGTCGAGATAAAAAAAATGTATGTCTTTCTTCTTTATATGTAGGTGTTCTTAATGTTTTCAAATGGTTTTCGTAGGTTTTCCAGAGATTCAAGATATAAAATCATTAGGCACAAACACAAGTATAACATACACAATTCAATGTTTATAAACGTAATGAGTAACGCTGCTAATGTATGGTTTATAAGGGATAAAAATAGATTTTCTTATCAGGTCAAGCCACTAACGCCATCTAGAAACCACTTCTAGAATTATTTATCTTTTCCGACTTTATTTTTCTTATTGAAAAAAAATTGACAAATAAAAAATATTTTAACGCTTATAAATTTGGTAAAATTTTATATAATAGTATATATAAAAAAATAATAGTTTACATTCATGAACGAAACTTAAGTAAGTTTTACCTTTTAGCATGTATATCGGGATTCAGACAATAACTCTAAAATAAATCTGATCTTCAGTAAACTTTATTGAAGAAACACGAGATAACCAAATGGTGAACAATATTGTCCCTGTCTCTCTAAAAAAAAAATAAATAGACGACCGGCGACAGCACAGACTTTCAATATCCTTATATGTTTTTCTCTATGAGTTTATTTTTCTATTTACAGAATACCTTATATAAAACATATATCATATAAAAAGTATATATATATATATTATTCCAGTCGCATTCCTCTATAGATATTGGATAACCAATTATAAAATATTTAAGGGGTAAACTATCTTTCTTGCAAACATAAACAGGGTATTTCAACTCCATTTAGAATATCCTACATTATTTTTGGATATTTTATAAACAATTATTGTTTTCTTTTGTTCCATACACTGGTTCTGGCAAAATTCCATATCGACTCAATTAATTCTTGAGTTCAACATCAATCTTCTGTTTTTTCCCAAAGATTTACATTTCTGTGAGTTATGATATCGTGCTCGTAAATCTATATTTCTTATCTATGAACTTTTTAAAATTCCATCTACAGTAAAATCCATCTGCTTGTATATCCAGCAATAAATATTGTTTTTTTTTTCAATGAGAGGCCGCTCATTGTTTTCGCGAATGTTTACTTGTGTGTTTTGACAACTGTGTGTGTGGTCCTATCCACGTATTTAATATATATGTTATAAATTAATTTGTTCTGTTGTTGTGTAAAAGATGGAGAATTGAAGGTGCAGTCGTTAAAATAGGAAATTAATTATTTACCCATCAAGTAGTTTTTATTTTGAATTACTTGAAGCAAATTACACATAAAATTATTTATCACAGTAATATATTAACACAAAGCAATAGCGCGCCATCTATACATATAAAATAAAAGGATTTAAAAGCGCGAATGTTTCTTTTATACATAAAACGAACTTCTACTGTCCTTACTGCGATGAAAAATATATTGGGAGGGCTTGGCTCATCAGTGGTGAACCCTCCCAGCGGTTTCGCCAATTTAATCCACCAGACCGCTTCTCAGAGCTCTAATACTGTATTGGTTCATTCTGCTTTTAAATGCTACACTGAAGGATGGAATCTTAGAAATGGATTTAAAGTAAACTATGGACATAAGCTTATAGGACAGTAAACCGCTGGGAGGGTTCACCACTGATGAGCCAAGCCCTCCCAATATATTTTTTCATCGAAGTAAGGACAGTAGAAGTTCGTTTTATGTATAAAAGAAACATTCGCGCTTTTAAATCCTTTTATTTTATATGTATATATGGCGCGCTATTGCTTTGTGTTAATTTATTCCTAACTGGCCTTGTCTTTATAGTTTGCTGAAGAGCATTGCTCGAAGCAAATATTTGAATGTAATTCTACTGTCCTATAAGCTTATGTCCATAGTTTACTTGAAAACCATTTCTAAGATTCCATCCTTCAGTGTAGCATATAAAAGCAGAATGAACCAATACAGTATTAGAGCTCTGAGAAGCGGTCTGGTGGATTAAATTGGCGAAACCGCTGGGAGGGTTCACCACTGATGAGCCAAGCCCTCTCAATATATTTTTTCATCGCAGTAAGGACAGTAGAAGTTCGTTTTATGTATAAAAGAAACATTCGCGCTTTTAAATACTTTTATTTTATATGTATAGATGGCGCGCTATTGCTTTGTGTTAATTTATTCCTAACTGGCCTTGTCTTTATAGTTTGCTGAAGAGCATTGCTCGAAGCAAATATTTGAATGTAATTCTACTCTCCTATAAGCTTATGTCCATAGTTTACTTTAAAACCATTTTTAAGATTCCATCCTTCAGTGTAGCATATAAAAGCAGAATGAACCAATACAGTATTAGAGCTCTGAGAAGCGGTCTGGTGGATTAAATTGGCGAAACCGCTGGGAGGGTTCACCACTGATGAGCCAAGCCCTCTCAATATATTTTTTCATCGCAGTAAGGACAGTAGAAGTTCGTTTTATGTATAAAAGAAACATTCGCGCTTTTAAATACTTTTATTTTATATGTATAGATGGCGCGCTATTGCTTTGTGTTAATGTATTCCTAACTGGCCTTGTCTTTATAGTTTGCTGAAGAGCATTGCTCGAAGCAAATATTTGAATGTAATTCTACTGTCCTATAAGCTTATGTCCATAGTTTACTTTAAAACCATTTCTAAGATTCCATCCTTCAGTGTAGCATATAAAAGCAGAATGAACCAATACAGTATTAGAGCTCTGAGAAGCGGTCTGGTGGATTAAATTGGCGAAACCGCTGGGAGGGTTCACCACTGATGAGCCAAGCCCTCCCAATATATTTTTTCATCGCAGTAAGGACAGTAGAAGTTCGTTTTATGTATAAAAAAACATCCGCTCTTTTAAATCCTTTTATTTTATACAGTAATATATAATTTATAAAATGAATTCTTGTTACGCAGACTTTGACTTTATCATCATCGGTGCTGACGTCACTTCTAACATTACTACGCTTCAACCTTTTCTGTTTTTGATTTATCGCTCGCTTGTTTTAACAATATTTGTATTGGAACAAGTCGTTCCTTAAATAAATATATATTTGTTTATATAAAGAGATGTCCTCTTAACTACAAAATACGTGAGTACAAAACAACTTGAAATCCTTAAAAAAGAAACATCGTATTTTTGCTAAGCCTATCAATTTGGTAGCAGAGCGTGGTTTGGGTGCGCGAATTGGACTAACCGCCAATTGATCCATTAAAATCAAAAAGAAATTAAATGATTGGACTAACCGCCAATTCAGAAAGAAAAATTTGAATGAAAATGGATTCACATAACTTAGCAAAAATCGAACAGTTAACAGAAAACAACTATACAACGTGGTCCATGAAAATGGAAGCAATTCTAGATTCAAAATATCTCTTCGAGGACGTAATTGTTAATGACGAGCCAGACTTTACAAAAAATAAACTAGAATATGATATTTGGAAGAAAAAGAATCGGGAAGCATACAGCCTAATAATATTGTCACTTTCGAATGACTTAACAATCATCTTTCGAGGCGATAAAAGGGCCAAAAGAATTTGGTACGACATAAAGAAAAGGTTTGAAGGATCTCTAGAAAATAAAAGGATAGACCTAATGTTGGATCTAGCCAGACTAAAATTGAACCCAAATGAAAATGTTAACATGTATATTCTACGAGCACAGAAACTGGCACAAGAGATCACCCAGCTAGGAAAGACTGTAACAGAAAGAGAACTTGTACGATACATTGTTGAAGGACTCGCACCTAACTTTGACACGATCACAGCAGCACTATCAATAAACAGAGAAATCTCCCTATCAGACTTGAGACAAACTCTACTGGATTTCGAGAAGAAAAGACAGGACAGAAGCAAAAATCATGAAAATGCTTTCAGATCATAAGGCAACCAATTCAAAGAAAAGCCATGCTACATTTGCAAAAGAAAAGGACATTTCAAGAAAGACTGTTGGTTCAACCCTAACAACAAAGGAAATCAAAAGAATACAACAAACAAAAATAACATGACCAGTACAAGGAACTACCATAAAGGACCAAAACAAAATAAAGACACGGCCAGATCAGCAATCCAAGAACGAACGGAGGAACCATCCCAACGAAGAGACCCCACTTCAGAATACGCACTACATGTGAGCACAAGGGAGGAACACCCGACGACACAGGACGTGTGGATAATTGATTCTGCGTGCACAAGCCACATGACTTCCCATGGTGAATGGATCGAGCACAAGACGGAGGAGAGAAGAAGCATACAAGTGGCGGAAGAAGGGAGACACATCGAATCTGCCTCATCAGGATCAATCCAAGCGACTGTACAAGGTAAGGACAAACTTAACAACGCTGTAATGCTCTCCATGTACCACACCTGAAAGGAAATCTAATGTCCATTCCAAGCGTGGTAAGAAGAGGGAACTCTGTTCTTTTGAATTCTGAAGGAGCATACATATACTCTTCTGATGACAAGCTAATAGGAACAGGAAGCTTTGATGGTAACATGTACACATTGAACCTATCACGTTTACCTGAAACAACTCATGTTCCAAACGAACATTGCTTGATTTCAAAGGACAATTCTAGGACTGCATGACACAGAAGGTTAGGACATCCTAGTGACAACAAATTAGACCTGATTTTGAAGAAATTTCTTCTAAAAGGCTTGAACTCTATAAATGGTACCCTTGATCAATGTGATGCTTGCTCCTTGGGAAAAATGACCAAAGTACCCTATGTTCACACAGATAGCAATCAGGAAAGCTACCCCTTTGAGAATAAACTCCTTGGGCGCAAGTAAATATTTCTTGACCATCGTAGATGGATTTTCTAGGAGAATATTTGTAGAATTTCTCAAAGATAAACTCTCAGCAGCAGAGTTTTGAAGAAGTTTATTGTAAAGAGAGAAAACGAGCTAAACTCAAAACTAAAACGACTCAGAACAGATAACGGAACAGAATTTATCAATAAAAATCTTGAAACCTTCATAGAATCCAAAGGAATTAAACATGAACTAACACCCCACCGTACACCCCAAGAAACAATGGGAGAGTTGAAAGAACTAACAGAACACTATTAGACAAAGGCCGAACACTTCTGGCAGACTCCCAATTACCCCTACACTTCTGGGCTGAAGCTGTGAATACAGCTGCATATCTGTACAATCTAACTCTCACAACCAATGACCCAGACACTACCCCTATGGAAAAATGGAAAGGTAAAAAGCCATCCGTCTCTCACATCATGAAATTTGGTTGTGAAGTCTTCTATAAACTCGAGAATCATCAAAGACACAAACTAGAAGCTAAATCTAAGAGAGGAATATTTGTGGGCTATTCAAGATGCAGAAGAGCTTATCGAGTATTTGATATCACAGCGAGAGTCATTCTTTAAACCACAGACATTCACTTCAGAGAGAACAATAATGTCATCTCAGAAGAAAAACAAAGTGATAATAATACGGACACTGACACATATTTCTTCATTCAGGAGGATGAACAACTGGACAATCATGTTCTATCAGATGTTGATATTGAAGAGCCAGCACCAGATACCATGATCAACAGACAGACAGAGTCAAGTGGATCAGACAGACCACAAAGAACTCGAACAATACCTAAAAGATTCGATGACTACGTTCTGGCTACTACGAATGAAACCATTCCGAAATACTATGAAGAAGCCATCGCATGCGAAGACAAGAAACATTGGGAGAACGCAATGCTTGAGGAAATACAGAACATGTACTCGCATCAAGTATGGGAACTGGTACCTAGACCTGTAAACGCTAAAGTTGTCAAAAATAAATGGGTGTTCAAAATATCTAAAGATCAAGAAAACAAAAACAAAACTTACAAAGCTAGACTTGTTGCATTATATACAACCAAATCCCAGGAAGAGATTACAACGAAAGTTTCAGCCCTGTAATTAAAAATGCCACCCTCAGGACTATTTTGTCAATGGCAGCAACAAAAGATTCAGTGATTAAACTATTTGATGTGAAAGCAGCCTATCTAAATGGAAACATTAAAAATACAATATTCATGGAACAACCTGCTGGATTTGTTCAAGACAGAAACAAAGTTTGCAAACTCAACAAAAGTATTTACGGTCTACCTCAATCCGGAAGATCGTGGTATGAGAAATTCAGTCAAGTACTTCATGACTGTGGACTGGAAAAACTTAAATCTGATCCTTGCTTATTTAATGGAAGAATGAAGACAAATACTTCTATGTAGGGATATATGTTGATGACTTTATCACTGTCTCGGATTCTGAAGATACCTCAAACAGATTCATCAATAAACTGAGACATCACCTGGAAATAAAGGGTGTAACATGTAAAGGCATGTTTTTGGGAATCAAGATCATACAAGACAAGGAGGGAATTTCGCTACAGCAAAGCCACTATGTACAACAAATATTACAGAAATATGGAATGGAAAATTGTAAGGAAGTTCCAACACCAGGTTCCAAAGAAATCAATTTGGACAATCATATTGAAGATGACAATTGCAATCAGCACACTTACCAAGAAGCCCTTGGAATGCTAAGGTTTCTAGCTGTTAACACCAGACCCGACATCGCTTACATCACTAGCAAACTTTCACAGTACTCCAGACAACCAAAACAGATGCACTGGACAGCAATCAAAAGAGTGATGAGATACCTACGAGGAACAATTGATTTAGGAGTGAAATTTGAAAGAGGGAAGACTGGAATCCTGAAGTCCTACACCGATGCCAGCTGGTCGACCACCCATGATGGAAAATCCTACGGCGGATATGTATTGAAGCTCGGCGAAGCAACTATAGACTGGAAAAATAGTAAACAACCACTCGTCGCCCTCTCCACAATGGAAGCGGAAATGATAGCTGCTTGTGAAAGCTGCTGTCAAATCAAGTGGATAATAAACCTGTTACGAGAGCTGGAAGAATGGAATTTCATGGAAAAACCAACTGCGATCTATACAGACAGTCAGTCATTGATCAACTGGATCTCCAGCCCTAAACAAAGCAGTCGCTGTAGACATATCAACAGAAAGTACCACTTCTTGAGAGACTGTTATGAATCCAGAGACATCTGCCTTCTGTACAAGCCATCTCAGGACCTGGAGGCGGATATCTTCACAAAGGACCTATCCCGAGACCAGATGAAGAAACACCTGGAGAACCTCAGCATCGTGGGAATAAAGACAAAGTAAGGAGGGAATTGTTACGCAGACTTTGACTTTATCATCATCGGTGCTGACGTCACTTCTAACACTACTACGCTTCAACCTTTTCTGGTTTTTATTTATCGCTCGCTTGTTTTAACAATATTTGTATTGGAACAAGTCGTTCCTTAAATAAATATATATTTGTTTATATAAAAGGGATGTCCTCTTAACTACAAAATACGTGAGTACAAAACAACTTGAAATCCTTAAAAAAGAAACATCGCATTTTTGCTAAGCCTATCAATTCTATATTCATGAATTAAAAAATAGGTAGGTTAACTATACATATTTACAACAAATATTCAAAGTGTTATGTTCTAAATCTATTGTCAAAAAATGTAGAACAGTCAATGAATGAAAATAAAATATACAGGGTGATCCAAAAGTCCCGCACAACTTTAAAAATTAATAACTCCGCGAATATTTGCGCTAGAGCAATGCGGTAAACACCATTGGGTTCAGGATGCAATGGGATTTTTTATGGCAAATAATGAAAAATTCGAAATTGATTTTAGTTACAACTTTATTCGCTAGATGGAGCTCTCCCAGAACCAGCTATTTAGCGGCCAAATTGTTTGATAAATTGAAAAATATAACTGAACGACACGTATTTATCCTTTTTGAATACCAGGAAAGAACCCTAATAATATCAAATGATAAATTAATAAAACACCATTTCGCCAAAAGTTAGAAGAAATGGTTAACGATTTTTAAATACAATCTGAGATATGTAAAATAGGTAAATGCAAATTAAAACATGTAGCAAAAAATATCTATATTTTAGATGGGGTTTTATGAAATAGATTGAATGTTGGAAAAACACTGCTGATATCAATAAACGATTTTTTTGTAATGTTAATATAGTACCAAAAATTATGATGGCACTACTAATAGGATTTCGTGCTATAAGGAATGTATAGTTTCTTGACTAATTGGCGACACTTGACTATTTAACTGGATATTTGTCATGATCCAAAAATGAAATATAGAGGAGGGTGACAAGATATATTTGTTGTACTTTATTCTAAATATCCTATGGGTTTGTCAAATGTTATCATTGTTTATTATACTGTACATAATTTTGAAAATGTATCCCCTAAAAAATCATTTTTAAATCGACCTTTTGCGTTGAAAAACGTGGTAGTAAAATCATTTTGTATTATTTTTTGCGCAAAATTTCTAAAGTTGGTGGGGCGGGGGGATACAGAGAATATTCCTTATGCTATTTCTTCTAATGAGCGAAAAGCGATAAACTAAATATAAGGGGTAAAATTGTGTATACCAGTGTTATTCGAGAAGTTATAACACGTTGGCCTGCACGACATAATATAAGATGTGGGCAAATGACAAACAAAAAATTACTGTTCACAAAAAAAAAAGAGTCAAAATGTGAGGACAGTATTTATTATTCCCATAACCCAAAACAAAGAGCTGCAAAATATAACACATGGGGTAACTGCCTTCTCTCTTGTATTAGGTCACAATCCTTGCTCAATGTGGCGCCCTTCATTCTCAAACACCGCCTGCAGACGATAGATGACAGAATGGTCACAAGTAAATAGTTGAAATTTATAAAACCTGCCATCTGATAGAAGCCTTCAACATGACCAATGTGGTAGACCGGCATCGATAAAAACGCGACTTAATGTACCCCCATAACCGAAATTGTAAGGCGTCAAATCTGGTGATATTGGAGGCCACTGGTATATAAAGTGGCGACTTATCAACGAATTTCACCGAACGTATCCTTCAGCAATTGTTTGGCACCGCGGGAGATATGAGGAGGTCCTCCATCTTGCATGAATGTTATTTCGCTTAGTGCTTGTCTGTCCTGCAATATGGGAATAACCTTTTCTCTCAAAAGTTTAACATTACGTTCACCAGTTACAAAAACGGTTTTAAAAGTTATCCCATTGATTTTTTCAAAGAAAAATGGCCCAATAATAAAAGAAGTGAACCCACACAAAACTGTAACTCTGGGCTGATGAAGTGGTATTTCTGTAAAATTCCTAGGGTTTTCTGTTGCCAAAATGAGGCAGTTTTGAATGTTAAATTCTCCCTTCAGATAAAAGTGAGCATCATTTGTTCTTGGAACATTTGACAGCCAGTTTTCATCAATATCAATTTGCCGGAAAACCCATGCAGCGAATTCTTGACGCTTCTCAAAATCGCTGACTTTCAACTCGTGAAAACTTTGAATTTTGTTAGGATATTTTTATAGAAAAATTCTAAATGTGTGTTCTCTCCAAACTGTTCCATACGAAATCCCCGTTTGTCGAGAAACTTGTCTAGCACTTACTTCTCCATACGTGGATAACGTTTCAATAGCTTCAGTATTCTGCAAAACCGTAACAGCCACTGACTTGCATATCGATGGTCTTCCACTCCGAGGATTTGCTTCCAGAGATCCAGTTTCCTCAAAACTTTTAATCAATCGCTTTAGAGAGTAGCAACTCATTGGTCCTTTACCGCTTCGAATATCTTTAAAGGAACGAAACGCTCGTAAAGCTTCAGTGGCAGATTCTGAATCACAATTTAAAAAATTCACCAAGAGTGCTTTATCCTGTAGTGACGGCATTCCAGGGGGAAGGGGGAAAGTATGACCACACCTCCTTGCGGTCCCCCCTGGACCCTTGGAATATTTGACCAAATTCTGGTTTGTTTCCAAGATGACTAACGTTGCAACGGCACCCATTTTCAAATGAAGAGCAAAACTGATATCTCCAGTAATGCTACCGCGTCCGGGGTAACCGCCTCGTCAGGAGCTGCAGCTCGAGCTCTTGATGAGAAATCTACTACGAGGACACAATTCAATCTACTACAACTCAATATAAATGGTACCCAGAGGAAAATAAAGAGCTGACTTGTCTTCTCTGTGACAACAATGTACATATTACTTGTCCTCAGGAGACAAAATTGAATCAGATTCTGAGATTCAATATCAAAGATTATACATCACTACGAAAGGACAGACCGGGAAAATTCGGAGGAGGACTTGCCGTTTTGATTAAAACTAGAAATCCAATTTAAGGAAATCGCCTATAATCAGAGTAAGCCCAAAGAAAGCACGACAGAAGCTCAGGCAATAGAAATCTATCATACAGATAAAAACAATTCCAATCATAAATGTTTATCACCACGATAATACTAGCATCAATACAGGCCTGATAGAGACATTAAGTGAAGCGTCTTCGGATATCGCAATCATACTTGGTGATTTCAACGCCGAAAGACCAACTTGGGGATCACCTGTCCAGGATAACAAAGGTTAGCAGGTTGAGGACCTGCTATCCGACCTCGACCTTACACCGTTAAATAACGAAAAGAACACCTATCTATCCAAGTCCACAGGCACAGAATCCGCAATAGACATCACAGCAATAAATTACAACATCGCGCACCCACAACACAATGGAAAATTCTGAAAAGTGCAATCAGTGACCACAGACCAATTTTAACAACCCTAAAATTCAAAATTGAGAATTTCCAACAGAATGAAAGAACACTGGAAAAAAATTCACAGAAAAGCTTGAAGAACTGTGCAACGAAGAATTAAATCACAGAACGATTGACAAAAAATAGGAAAAACACACTTCGAACATATCCAAAGCTGCAAAAGTATCGATACCTAGAGGTAGACGTAAATACCTGTGAATACTTTACTGGAAGGACCACAATATCGAGGCAATGATTGCAGAGAGAGACAATATCAATGAACTTCTTAAAACAAATAAAACAGAAGAAATCATAAAGGAACTCATTGAAATTAGTCACAAAATAGAACAAGAAATATGGATATTCAAACAAGAAAAATGGGCAGAATTTTGCGAGAAAAAAATGGATCCAAAAAAGAAAAGCCATCACTGGAATATAATTAGTGTTATAAAACAATCAAAACCAACACTAATCCTCCAATACTCTAACCGATATGAATAGCGAGAACGAACAAACAGATGCTGAAATAATTGCTGAATATTCTTTCGATGAGATCTTTTTAAAATTATCTAGAAGCACCGTATTTTCGACTCTAGACCTATCACAGGCTTACTTACAAGTAATGTTAGCGGAAGAAGCCAAAGCTGTTGTTGATATAAACACAACAAAGAGGTTGTTTTTTGTTATAAAAGACTACCATATCACGTAGCGGTAGCACCAAATAAATTTCAGAGGATTATGGAAGGTCTATTTGCTGATTTGCCAGGTGTGGCCTGCTACATAGATGATATTTTGGTTGCAGGAAAAAACTTTGAAGATCATGAACAAAAGTTGGATCTAGTGTTTAGATGATTGCTAGAAAAAGGTTTAAAGTTAAACAGATATAAATGTAAATTTAAAAAGAGAAATCGGTGGAATATTTAGGATTTAAAATTGATAAATATGGACTGCATCCCTTAGAAAATAAAATTAAAGCAGTGATAGAGGCGCCTGAATCTAAAGAATGTTTCGCAATTAAGATCTTTCATACGACTCTTAATTTATTATTATAGATTCATAAAGAATATAGCAAACATTTTAGCGCTATTCTATCAACTTTTGAATACAAATTGTAGATGGAATTGGACGAAAGAATATCGAATGTTATTTAAAAAATGTAAATCATTATTAATGGACTATGGACTAGGTGTAATTCTGAGTCATAGAAATGATAGAAAGGAAGAATGCCCTATAGCTTTTGCTTCTAGAACATTAACTGAAGCGGAAAAACGTTTCTCTCAACTATAAAAGAAAGCGTTGAGCATAACCTTTGGCGTTGAGAAATTCAGACAATACTTACTGGGACGAAATCTTGTATTGGTCACAGACAACCGACCCTTAAATCATATATTTTCACCTCATAAACCAATTCCCATATGTGCATCATCCAGAATTAAAAGATGGTCCTTAAAATTAGCTGCATTTAATTATACTGTGGAATTTCGAAAAACTAGTGATAATTCCAATGTTGACGCATTGTCACGTCTTCCTTTAGAATCGAGTGTCAGGGAGTTTTGATGAAGACCAGGTACTTCTTCTCAGAAATTTGAATGAGGTACCGCTCTCTTTTATGGAGGTGGCATATGAGACGCCCCAAGATAAAATACAGTCTATAGTATTAAGGAATGTTAGAGAAGGCAACTGTGTGTGTGTGGAAATTCACAAGGGTACCGAGAGAAAACCCACTAGCTCCTCATTATAAGATCAATGAGGAATTAAGTTTGGAGTTTGATTGTCTTCAATGGCGTGAAAGAGTGGTAATTCCCCAAAAATTAAGATCTTTGATTTTAAATGACTTGCATGAAATACACATGGGGATTGTTAAAATTAAGATGATTGCCAGACGGTATTTTCTGGTGGCCAGGCATAGACAGTAACATCGAGGAGTTAATTAGAGAATGTATAATGTAGAGAATGCCAAGAATCGGCAAGCATGCCCCCGGCTACCATCTCGGAATGAACTTGGCCCGAAAAACCGTGGCATCGACTTCATCTTGATCTAGCGGGCCCGTTCATGGGAAGAATGTTTTTGGTTCTCGTGGACGCATACTCAAAGTGGATAGAAATTTTTATCATCAAAGATATTACCAGCAAAACGATTATAAATCATCTTAGAGAAATTTTTGCCAGATTTGTATTGCCCTATTTTTTGGTTACAGATAACGGAAGACAGTTTGTCTTGGTGAATTCAAGCAATTTACCAAAATGAATGGTATACGGCACACTAAGACCAGTCCGTATAATCCTAGTACAAATGGTTTAGCTGAGAGATATGTAAGAGAGTTTAAAAACCTTTTGAGAAAGAATAATGGGAAGGATGATTTAGAGACGAATCTACAAAGATTCCTATTTGCTCATAGAGCATTACCCCAAACTGTAATAAAAGAATTTCCCCGCGGAACTGCTAATGAAGAGAAGTTTAAGATCAAGATTCCCGAATTTAATACCAAGATGGGAAATCCGCGAGAGGTATTTCATGAGGCCGTAAGAAGGCAGGAGCAGTTTACTACAGGTTGCGAGGTTTATTTCCGCGAGGTTTATTTATAGCACGGCTTAGAACAAAACACTATAAAGAAATGACAATACATCCAGATGGCACAAGAACCTATAGGACATGCAACAACTGTCCTGGTGTGGAACTAACACCTACTCACATATTCTCATGCCCAGCAATGGCCGCAGCCTTGCAGAAAATTGACATAGACCCAGAGCATCAGCTATACACACCCAAGATAGTGGACAATGCTGCTTCTGCTGTGATAGAGATGTATGGAGACATCTGAGGCTCTTTATTGGACACGACAAAAACAACAACGGCATTCCAGAGTAAAATAAATCATCAGAGATAGATAAATATTTTTCAAATGAATTAAAATAAATATAATCGATACTGAGAGAGAGTTGAATTAAAAAAAAAATAGAAAATTATTATTTTCAAAATGTAAATAGCTAAGAGGATTCCAGCAAACCGCATCTAAAATATCAGTTTTTTTTTTTTTGCTACATGTTTTAATTTGCATATACCTATTTTACATATCTCAGATTCTATTTAAAAATCGTTAACCATTTCTTCTAACTTTTGGCAAAATGGTGTTTTATTAATTTATCATTTGATATTATTAGGGTTCTTTCCTGGTATTCAAAAAGGAAAAATACATGTCGTTCAGTTATATTTTTCAATTTATCAAACAATTTGGCCGCTGAATCGCTGATTCTGGTAAAGCGCCATCTAGCGAATAAAGTTGTAACTAAATTCAATTTCGAATTTTTCATTATTTGCCATAAAAAATCCCATTGCATCCTGAACCCAATGGTGTTTACCGCATTGCTCTAGCGCAAATATTAGCGGAGTTATTAATTTTTAAAAGTTGTGCGGGACTTTTGGATCACCCTGTATGTTTTTAAAAAATAAAATAATTGCATTTTAGATTATATAATATATTGTTACGTGTAAGGCCTCCACACGATTACAACCTCATCCAATAGATGGCGCTTTCGCCTTATCCCTTTCTGGCTGGTGTGGGAGTCGCCGACTGCTGTGGTCCCGTTTCCTGGGGAGGTTAACTGTAAATACGCTTTTGTGTTGGCCCCAGGATGTAAAATGATGTAAATACCCTTTGTTTATTATTCAAGTTATATGTAATGTTTAGTAATAGATGACAATAAAAGAAGTGCTTCAAGTCTCCGTTCCGCCTCCTGTCGTTACTCTCGCCATTGCCATCATCGCCAGGCTGCTGCTACTCTTCTGGTAAGTCTCTCGTGTCCCCCCACCAGTGGTAAGGCCGAGAGATACTGCCAGAGGAAGGGAGTTTCCACTGGAGAGGTGGAGCTCAGGACGTCTTTGGGTGGCCTGCGGGGAAAAGCCGCAGGAAAGAGCAACGGGAGCCTAAGTGGGTGAACCACGGGGGAAGAAGCGCATCGTCGCAAAGAACCAGTAGGGTACACACGCGACAATATATATTATTCTTTCAACTTAATGATCATTATGTTTTATTAAATTTTCAATTTGTATATTCTATACTAGCCGAGTGACCCAGGTAACGCCCCGGGTTTACTCTAAGGGCCTGTTGAGTATAGATAGTGGCTTGAAATAAATGGCTATATTTCATTTTCTCAGAAGTAGAATTTCAAGAAATGTTTAATAAAATACTTTATGACCAAAGTATATACATTCGTGCGCAGATATGCACACGGATAAATCTTCACTATGCGGAGAACATCCCAAAATAAATTTTCTACAGAGAAGGATTTCTGATTATTAGCAGGCAAATAATTAACAATTGATTTAGAAACCCGAATATTCTAATATTAAAAATTGATATAATTCAATAATATAAACGAACATTTAAAAAAAACAGAGAAATTTGGTGATGATATAAATATAACAACAACAACAACAAAAATGCTTTTATTAGGGCCCATTGCCCTGTATGGATTCGCAACACAACAACAAAACAATACAGCAATTCTTCTCCCTTTCCCCTTGTGCACGCGAGTCTTTGTTTGAAAAGGGATTTATTTACACATTTGTCCTAAAACTTTCCTCACTACCTCTTTTGTGTATAAATCTATTTACAATTGATCTGTAGAAATTATTGAGTTCTGTTACTATATATATATTTTTCTAAATAGTTCTCAGCGTCTTCAGTGGGTTTCTAAATCTCCAAAAGGTGTTTTTAAGAGTTTTTTTCTCTCTCTTCACATAAATATTTGCATTTTATGATATAGTGGGAGATGATATAAATATATAAAGTTGAAAAATTAAATAAATAAAAATATAACTACTAATATTTAGTTCGAGAAAATAGATGTGACACACGAAGCAAAGAATAACGAAATTTTTAAGATATAGATCACTATATACGTATAGTTCGGTATCTTTGGAAAAGATTGATTAAAACTTTACAACTAAAAACTATGTTAGTGTATTATCTATATAGAATATATGTGTGATGATATTGGAATCAGAGATTATTGATATATAACAGATATATTCAAAAATTGACTTTTGAAAGCGTTTTGCTTGAATTGAAAATATGAAAAATATGAAACAAACTATAGTAACACAATTCTCTCTCTCTCTCTCTCTCTCATGAAGTAATTAACAATTAAATTAGAAACATGGAATATATCTACCATTAGAAATATATATAATTCAATAATATAAACGCACATGTTTTGTAAACAAATCCATTTAGTGTTGGTATTACACACAAGCAAAAAATAACGAATATTTTAGCATATTGATCACTATGTATAGTTCAGTTTTTCAAAGAATATTGCTCGAAATTTTACAACTAAAAACCCTGATGGTGTTTTAAATATATGACGACCACAATTTTCTTCAGCGAGCGCGAACTGGGAGAAAGCTTCACTACACATACGGGCAGTAGTGTGGCGACCACACTACGCATGCGCGGGCGGCATCCGGGACTCTTGCCACGCGCATCGTTCAACAACAAGGCTTGCTTCCAGCGGCCGTTACTTCTTTTCTCTTTATATATTTCTGGCTCTAAATAAATACATTTATTTTATAAAATTAATTTTAAGTTTATCAGCGGCCTTTCCACAAGCCACACCAACACGCACGCAACCATCCAACATATATATAGGTTATACACTCATGGACAAAACTTAAGGAAGTGGAATGTCTTTGATGTCGCCTGTCTATTTTTTAATAAGAAGACAGAGTAAATTTCGTTCAGAATTAGTTATCTCGTGTGTCTTCAATAAAGGTCATTGTAATATCTTTCAGAGTTATTGTCTGAATCCAGATATACATGCTAAAAGGTACAACTTCCTTAAGTTTTGTCTATGAGTGTATATCATGTTTATTTAATAATATAAGTTACATTTTTGCACCTACTGATCCTTACTCCTGTACAAGGAATACATTTTTATGGTACAAATGACTTTAAATGCAATATAAGAAGCAATATTATTATTTATATTGCTTACTATGCTTAAAATATAAAACATTTGTGTTCAAAATATTTTCCACGCATAACATATATGAATAATATCCGAATGTTAACCGATGAAAAGTATTTTTTTACAAAGATAATTGGAAATGCACTGTAAATTTAGGTTTATTATGTAAGTAAATTGGATTTCTCCAGGGCTTATTGATAATTTATTCCTATTACATCATTGAATTACATAGCATAGAGTATATTCATATTAGCGAGTCATTTGTTATAATAAATTTGAAAAGGTTCCCCATATTGCAAAAAATCCCATTTAGTTTGAACCATAATAAACTGGATAAGGTTTTATTTCAACTAACTATTGTTCTCCTGTGAAAGTTTCTTCAAGCACGAAATTGGAAGATAATAAAGAAGATCTCAAAAGAAACTCATCCCTAAATTAGAACGCTTAATTTTCATTTTAGTTAAATACAAGAGAATAATATATTGAAAAGACGCGTAATATTTCTTTTCTTTTTCCTTTGCCCTCCTTCTTAAACAAACAAAAAAAAAACTTCGGTTAGTGTCACTTGGTTGGAAATTCCCTCAGCACGTGGTATTGTTGCACCAGGTTGCGGTTTGGCAGAATATTCATACTTGAATCCCTTCTCAGACATATCTTGTATCTTACCAGAGCCTGTTTCAACCATCCTATAAATTTATAAAGGTGAATAATGAGATAACTCCACTTCAAGTAACCTCCAGAAAATAATTTTTATATCTCACATCAAAGTTCAAAAAGATGTGTAATCATACAGTGTACCAAAATACAAATACAAATGATTTAATGATGCATAATCTATTTATAATACATATCCAGGGGGTCCGTGGAAGGATTGTCTAAACCTTTGGTTTTTCACCGCTACGACCCGGGTTCGATTCCCGCATTGGACATTTTTTTCTGATAAAAGAAATGCTCCAATGGCTCCCGATTCTTTCAAAAGTCCAACCCCACCTGCGAGTGCAAGTAACTAAACGGGTCTCTGGAACGTTTGAACGTGCAAAGTCGAACTGCTTTTCATATGTATAGACATGTGGTGCACTTACAGTAAAAGCAGTCGCCTACCTCTACCCACCATGAATATCATGGTCTGTACCACGTGTACTAGGGATAAGCAAAAAAAAATAAATTATACATATCCTGTTTATTAAAATAAATATGAAATATCAATTTGAATTCAAAATATATGAAAAATAATATTATAAATTAAAATAGGTGCATTAGCCATGTTGCAACAATATCTAGTTAATTCTGCAACAACTTATATATCTGTTTAGGTGTTTTGATTGAAGTTCCTGATCACCAAAATCTCCCTTTCCTCAAAATACGACTCGACGGTAGATTCTGCAGGCTGTATATTTTAAGGCGAAAGTATTGACTGTTGGCCACTGACTCGTTCTGATGTAATCATTGGATGTAATTAATTTACTTTGTCTACCCGTTGTTCTAGCTGTTGTAAATGGCAATTTTGTGGACATATTTCATACGGTGTACATATTACAAGCTATCATTTCTAATTACTATATGCAAAATTTGACATCGAATGTGTAATTTGCGTGCTTCCCAATGTTTAATTATGTTAATTTCGCGATTATTCGATTTTTATATAATTTCAAATTTACACGCAATTATCCTAATTGTGGATATGGCATGTCTTCGCAACTGTTAAATAAATAAATAAAATGACTCGACAGTTCTCCTCAATATCGGAAACTTTCAGATATTCATAATGAAAGTATACCATATGTATCCAAGTATCTCTATATGAAAAAAACTAAATCCTTTTCTTGATTAAATAGCGTTTGACATATTTTTTAAAGAGGTTTCCACAAATATTTTTACATTTTAATATATATTTAAATATATAAATTCAAAATAATAAATCAAACTTTAGCCAATATGATAATATCTAAGTTAGAGAACAGTTAGTAGGTAGCTGCCTTCTATAGAAGGCTCATTGCTCGTGGTCATGATATATGCCTTTTTTATTTTAAAGAATAGTTAAAAGGGAAATAAAAATTAATTCAATAGAAAATAATTTTACATTTAGTAATATGCCAATTCCAGGCGAAATATATGAAAGGAGTTTGAATTCCTAGAGGAAGATAGGCGAACAGCCTCATCGAAATATCGGATATATTTTATTAAATTATATTGATCCAGGATAAGCTTTTATTTTAATGTAATTAAAATAAATTGCCCAATTTTCAACAATATATTGACACGTTTTTGAATTTTGTAATTGGTTTTTCATTGATTTTTAATGTGTGATCAATAACTCTTTATCATCATTCGAAAAAAAGGACAATTAATAAACAAAAGAACAACAACATGGTAAATTTGCCTCTTTATTTAAAAACAAACAAACAAATTAGATAAAGATTAAAAATAAAACATTTCTTTAAAAGTGAAAGCAAAAATAAAACGTGACATAAAATATTTGGCGCAGCTACGAAAGGATTAAAATATAAATCAAAAAAGGCTTCGACGAAAGAAAAAGTAAGTACAATGGCAGTAAATGTAAACAAATTAGAGAAATTTAGCGGTGATAAAGGTTCAATTCGGCCTGAATCATGGCTTAAACTATATGAATTGGAAACTAGTAAACTAGATGAAGTCGATAGAATCAATAATCTAATTTATTATTTATCAAAAGATGCTTTAGAATGGTTTGCTGATGAAATATTGAGCAACGCATCCATTAAAAAATGGGATACTTTTAAACTCAAATTAATTCAGCGCTTTGGTTATGAAGTCGAAAGCCCTATAGTTGCAGCATCAAAAAGAAGACTTAAAAAAGAAGAAACCGTGGAAGATTATTTTAGAGATAAAATTAGATTATTAAATCAAACAAGCCTCAATAATGTCGAGAAGCTAAAAATGTTAACGGATGGATTGCCATTAGATTGGAAAAATTATCTCGTAACAGCCCAGCCTAAAGATCCATCACATTGGATGCAGATTGCCATGAAGATTGAACAAAACAATAATCAAATAAGGCAACAACAGAGAAGTAAAACCAAGGTTTTTAATATAACTACACCTACAATCTCAAAAAATTGCCCATATTGGTGTCCTATTTGTAAGAAAAAAGTATTGTATTTTAAACATTGGATAAGTGATTGCAAAGATTATGATCCTAATTATAAAGACAAGCTTAAACACCAAGCAACTAATATCACCACAGATGTTAAACAAACCATAGCTGATTCACTTTGCATAGCAAATACCAATTTTTCTTATAGATTTGTTAATGTTGAAGTTTTACTTAATAATATTCCAGTTTCATCTTTTATTGATACCGGGTCAACTATTTCATTAATGAGCTGTTCGCTTTTAAAACAACATAAGTTAAAATTGAATGTAAACGATAGAATCAAAATTAAACAAGTAGATAGTTTTGCATATACTTTAGGATCAGTAGAAGTATTTTTGAAAATCCATTCTAAACTTGTCGGGTGTAAGCTTCATGTAGTGAAAAACTTTAGCTATCCATTGCTTATTGGACTTGATGTAGCAGGAAAAATTGGATTAATAATTGACACAAAAGACAAAGCGGTGTATGTTAAAGGAAATGAATGTTTTTATATATCTCCTGAAACGCATCTTCCATCTGTTCAGCAAAAAGAGCTTAATCAATTACTTGAAGAAAATCAAGCATTGTTCAGCCAGCATGAAACTGACATCGGAAGGATTGCTGTTCAACACAAGATCCATACAATTGAACATCCACCCATCAGTTGTAGACCATATAGAAGACCACTTGCCGAATATGATGAAATAAAAAGACAAGTTGAAGAATTGAGTAAAAAGGGACTAATAAGAGAATCTCAGTCACCTTGGGCCTTCCCCGTAGTGTTGGTCTCTAAAAAGGATGGTTCACAAAGGATGTGCATAGATTACCGAAAACTGAATGCAATTACAATTGATGACAAGCAGCCTCTTCCATACATCCAAGATATGTTTGATCGCTTACATAATGCGAAATACTTCACAACACTTGACATAGCATGGGGCTATTGGCATGTTGAAATACATCCAGACTCTGTTGAGAAAACTGCTTTCATTACAAATGACGGGCATTATGAATTTTTGGTTATGCCATTTGGCTTGAAAAATGCTCCAAGTACTTTTCAGCGAATAATTCAGCATATTATTGGAAATCTTCTTTGGAACGGTGTTTGTAATTATCAAGATGATATTCTAATTTACAGCAGTACTTTCAAAGATCATATTGAACTCATGAAGAAAATATTTGACAAGCTTAAAGAAAACAATATCAAACTCAAGTTGAAGAAATGCTCCTTTGCAAAACAAGAAATAAGATATTTAGGTCATATCATAGGACATAACAAGATTAAACCTGACCCTGAAAAAACAAAGGCAATAAATGAGTTCCCTCAACCTAAAACAGTGAAGCAAGTAAGGCAGTTTTTGGGTTTAGCAGGTTACTACAGGAAATTTATTCCTAAATTTAGTGAAATTGCAGATCCTTTAACAAGCCTCACAAGAAAAAAATAAGTTATTCAAATGGACTACTGAAGTTAACAAATCATTTCAGGAACTAAAGTCTCATTTATCCACAGATCCAGTTCTTTCTACATATGATCCTTCATTACCATGTAAGCTTTATACAGATGCATCTAAACTGGGAATTGGTGCTATTTTAGCTCAAATTGGAAATGATAATCAAGAACATGTAATTTCCTATTATTCAGGGAAACTTCTACCACATCAACAGAACTATTCTGCATTTGAGTTGGAATGCTTTGCTGTAGTTCAATCAGTTGAATACTTTGAAGTTTATCTTGAGAACAATACATTTGAAGTCATTACAGATCATTCGGCTTTGGAATGGCTCTTCATCGTAAAGAAACCAAAGGCAAAATATCTCCGATGGATAATTGAATTATCAACCAAGTCAATGAAAATAGTTCACAGATCAGGATCAAAGCAAACGCATATTGATGCATTGTCAAGATCACCAGTGTCATTTCATATATCAATCCCCACTCTTCGACTACACCAACAAAAAGCGGATCTCAGTTTTGTAAAGAACTCTCATATTCATCGAGATCTTATTATGGTGAAGCATAATGGAGTTCTAAAAACAGTTGTTCCAGAATCATTCCAAGAAGAAATTCTCAAAGAATACCACGATAATCATTCTCACCCCTCAATTAACAAGACAGTAAGATTGATAACACCATTTTATTGGTGGCCGAATGCTATCAGATGCATCAAAGACTATGTTCGCTCATGTAAAATATGTCAAATAACTAAATGCAGTCATAAACCATTTATTGTAGAATATGTTGCACTAAACTCTGATCTGAAACCACTGGAATTAATATCAATGGATACTATTGTGCTAGGCTCTGCAGCAAATGAAACCAAGCACAAATACATTCAAGTAATAATTGACCACCTAACAAAATTTGTTTGGGCTTTCCCTACTGTCACCAACACTTCTCAAGCAGTAATTCAATGTTTAGACAAAATCAACAAAACTGTTCCCCAAATCAAATGTATTTTAACCGACAACGGAAAGAATTTTACATCAAAAGAATTTAACAAGTTTTTGAATGAGCATCAAGTTCAACACACCTATTCGACGCCATATCATCCGCAGAGTAATGGACTGTGTGAAAAGATGAATGACACTATACTCACCAAATTAAGAACAAACCTTCAAGAGAATCCAAGACTAAAATGGTCATCATTACTTGCCAAAATTGTGAAAGATTATAATAGCACACCCCATGATGTCACTGGGTTTTCTCCAAATTTCCTACTTTTTGGTGATTGTGCAATACCAGAATTTTCTGAATCACCACATTTCACCATAGAAAATGCAAGGAAGAAAGCAATAGAAAATAGCGCAAAGCATAGAGAAAAGTGGAAAGCACGACACGATGCAAAACATCCGCAGTCGTCATTCAAAGTTGGTGATCTGGTCCTTCGTAAAATAGCTAGTAATGATCCAAGTATGGTCAAAACATCCCCAAAGTATGAGGGTCCTTTTCAAATAACAAGAATAATATCTAGTGTTACGTGTGAATTATTGAAAGATGATTCCTCCTTGGTTAAAGTTCATGTGTCACAATTGAAACCATTTATTTTGCGAAAATAAATCCTTCAAGCCGAGGGATATGACACGTTTCTGAATTTTGTAATTAATTTTGTAATTGGTTTTTCATTGATTTTTAATGTGTGATCAATAACTCTTATCATCATTGGAAAAAAAGGACAATTAATAAACAAAAGAACAACAACATGGTAAATTTGCCTCTTTATTTAAAAACAAACAAACAAATTAGATAAAGATTAAAAATAAAACATTTTTTTAAAAGTGAAAGCAAAAATAAAACGTTACAATATATATTATAAAAAAATGTGATTTCAGTAATTGCTTTATGATTATCTTGAGAATTATGATATGGTAATGCAGTCGTGGTTACAATCTTGAACGTATAATAATAAAAATAGTGAAGATTAAAAATAGCTTTAATTGAGCTTATGGAATATAGAATAATACTCTGTAAAATATTGCCTGATTTGAGGCGTAAGAATAAATAAAAAAAAAAGAAAAACTTATTTACATAATGTACAAACGGTTTGCTAGGGCTTGTTTGCATTTTTCAAACTGAACTTCAGCTTCTTCAGTTCATTTTATTTCGCTTCTATCCTTTTTATTGGCACCCCTCAAGTATTCATGAAGGATTGCCTGAGTCTCTGCGGCATTGTTCAAAAAGGTACGATAAAAGTTTAGCATACCCAAAAATATGCGTAATTCATTAACTGTTTTTGGTTTCTTATATTCTAGAATAGCTTTAATCTTTGTTGGGAGTGGTTTCACACCGTGAGAGATAATTAGGTATCCTAGAAAATCAATTTCCTGTACTAGGAATTTAGATTTAGAAAGATTGATTCTTAATCCATAGGAATTTAGTCTGGCGAATAAGGTTTCAAGGTGGCTATATTGCTCTTCTTCCGTTTTAGAGGCTACCAGAATATTATCTAAGTAGACAAATGCAAATTCCAAGTTTCTTAAGACTTCATGCATGAATCTCTGAAAGGTGGCAGTAGCATTTCTAAGACCGAAACTCATTACATTAAATTCGAATAGCCCAAAAGGAGTAATGATGTCAGTCTTTGGTTTATCCTCTTCAGCAATTGGAATCTGATAGAATGCCTTGCATAGGTCTATTTTTGAGTACACACGAGTACCTTTTAAGATGTGGTGAAAATCGTCCAGTCTAGGGATTGGATAACGATCTGGAAGTGTAACTGCATTGAGTCTTCTATAATCACCACAAGGTCTTAGTGACTCGTCCCTTTTTGAAATTAAATGTAGTGGACTCGCCCAAGGAGAATTTGAGGGTCTAATTATTCCATTATTCGCATATATTGAAATTCTGCCTTAGCGAGAGTTAATCTCTGTGAATCTAGGCGACGGGCTTTTGAGTGAATTGGCTGACCTCTTGTAGGAATATAATGCTTAACGCTATGTTTTTCTTCTACATAATCTGATGGTGGCATACATAGGTTAGGATATTTGGTTAGGATAGCGCTGACCTTGGATGATGAATTTAGAGTGCTAATATTTCCCATGTCTGAGATTGACTGAATGACGCCTCTTATGGAAAGATTAGTTATTCCATCAATTAGGCGTTTATTTTTTATATCAATAATCAATCCAAAGTTGTTCAAAAAGTCTGCTCCTAATATAGCTCGCTTAGTATTGGCGATTACAAATTGACGTCGAAGTCCGATATCCAAATTTCTAACCTTTGTTCCATAGGTAACAATTTCTGTACCATTGGCTGCATAAAGTTTATAATCAGAGCTAGGCATCCTATTTTTATCCTTTGGAGGTATTATAGATATATCAGCACCACTGTCCACCAAAAAGGGCAATCCCGTGTTTTTGTCCGTCACAAATAATCGGAGATTGCGACAATCCTGAATGTCGGCGGAAGAGTTTGTCGCTACTCTGTCCGCCGGTTGGAGTTTTCCGACTCTTTCCAACTGCACGGAGGCCTGCATTTATTTTGCAAGCAATTAGATCCATAGCGAAAATGGTAATAGCAGTATTTCCCTTTTGGATCGAAGGATCTTTGAGAATTACTTCTCGGTCTTGACTGAGTCCTATTTTTGGATCGAGATCTAGATCTATCCAGTCTCAATTCGGACACCTGCCGTTCAAGATCTTCCAATTTGGCGATTAAGCGATCTGTTGATGAAGAAGGCACTTCCGCATCATATATTTCTTTGGAAGAGTTTATTTCATTTATTTTATCGGCCATTATGGCCAATTTGCTAATGTCCTCATCGTTTACAATAAGTATATTCTTTATGGATGTGGGCAATTTATCGAGCCATAAAGTTTTTATTAAATTGTCAGAGATATCTGGGTAGCGAGGGATCTGAGCTTTTGTAGTAACTGGCTCGGCTTCATGTCTCCGAGCTCTATACCAGAAATTAACTTTTTAATTCTCAACCCTTCACTTTCTCTGAACAATTCAAGTAGTCGTGATTTACATTCAGAGTACTTGTTGTCGCTTTTGCTATTAATTATGTCCCACATTTTTTCTACATATTTAGGTTCTAATTGGGAGATCAAATAATTAAATTTAGTGTCTTCCTGAATAATTCCACCTATTTTGAACTGTGCTTCTACCTGGAAGAACCATATTTCAGGTTTTTCAACCCAGAAAGGCGGTATTTTAACACTAACCTTGCATATTTCTGAGGTATCGATAGGCTTATTTTCTGTTTCCATTTTACGTAAATTTAAATTCGACACAACAGCTTAGAGATAAAGTTAAAAATAAAAAATCGAGATAAAATAATAAGGAAGATAATATAAAAACTTATCTTAGTCTTGAGATGATATCCCGATATCTTGGATGATGCTTCTTTTCAAGCTTGAATCAATTTTTGCATTTCTTTATCTCTTGAAATCTTCGTATGCTTTTTCTTTTCAATCACGTCCGGCTCACCAATGTGGTGTGTCGATTTATTAGTCCAGCGATGGCTCAGAAAGTATTTCAAAGTTAGCGTTTTATTGGTATTACTTATTAGCTACATTTATATGGGAAGACAAAAAGGACAACCCCCTAGAAGGCACACTCTGGTCCTCTCTGGTTTCCACCGCTGTCCCGCCCTGGCGCAGCGGTCGTCATCTCCTGATTTATGGCGCCGCTTGTATATTTTTGTTGACGGCGCGGTGCGTCATCCAGCAGGCTGGAATGGAGTCTCTCAGCCCCCACAAGCCGGCCATCGGGAAACAACAGCAACGAGTTTTTATAGGGGAAGCGTGAACTCTGGCGGTAGGTTTAACAGAGTTATTGAATCTATGAAATATAATTTTAAATAAAATAATATTTTAATATAACATATATGTATAAACTAAGTGTTGACAAATATGAAGTGCTGACGTAATGTGATGTTACTATTAAAGATTGACCGAGTAGACCAGAACAGAATATTACGTGACAATATTTATATTTTATATAATGTTATTAATGCTTATATTTATAAGATAATACTGTAATATTGTGAACAAATAAATTATATTCTGGGATGCTGAGTTCCAATTATTCTGTTTACCTCGCTGCATGCTAAATCAACAATTTCCTCGACAGATGCGGATTTTTCATAAATTTCCATTTAAATTCAAAGCTTTTAGTTGAATTACTTTAATAAAAATGCAAACGTCATGGTTCTATTTGTTGAGGTATTATCTGGAGAAGAACGGAGTAAGTAGCTCTGTGACAACGTTGACATTTCTTGAATGGATGTTTTAATACCGGCGCACAGAAACTGTAGTTTATTATTTTATATTCAAATACTCCCTAGTGTTTTATGATATATCCATATAAGAAAATATTGTATTCTAATTTAAAATGTATGCAACATATTGACAAAGAAGGGGGAGTTATATGTATATTATATAGAATAATTAGATTTCTGTTGTATTTTGAAATTAGATTGATATATTGAGTTATTCTTATATGTTGCTTTATTTTGGTATCCATGAGTATGTTACGATAATGTTTTGCAGTCGTGAACATATAAATAATAAGTCTTGATCAGAGATTTCTTTAATTGAGCTGAGAAATATATAAAACAAAATAATTTGAGAAAGGTATGCCTGACTTAAGGCGTAAGAATAAAAAAATTATAAACCTATTTACATAATGTAGAAAGGATTTGAGCCGGCCAACGGGAAACAACAACTACGATTTTTTATAGTGAAAACGGCGACCTCTGTTGGTCGATTTAGCAGAGTATTTTTATCTATGAAATATATTTGAGAAAAACATTTTATATAGCATGTATATAGATTTTATATGTATTATAATTTAAATGTATATATATAGAGAGAGATATTTTATATAGATTTTATATGATAATATATTGCTATGTCGTACCCAGAGGCTATTCGTGTTCTTTGTCTAATCAGGATGCCACAAAGATACACACATGAGTTCGAAAGGATGCAGAAAAGTTAGCGTTTTATTATACGTGGCACTGAACAGAAGGAATACAATAAGTAGGACACTCCTTCAACCTCCCCGTCAGAAGAATCATTGACGCCGTGGATGTTACTCTTGTGAAACTTCCACCTCCACACTTTACACGTCCAGCCTGGACTATACCAGCTTGTAGGCCTCTCCGATGTCAGGAACTTTTAGTTACGTCTTGCAGGATAATCCACACGCCAGGAGGCAAGTCGCCGCGTCTTCCACTTGCCGCAGATGTGACCAGACTCTTGTCATCCCCCACACAGGAATGCTGTTTTTGGCGGTTGCTGCAGTGGTGACTGTCCTCCCCACACATGTGGGCCATCCTCCCGTAGCTGCTGAAGTCCATTTATCTTTCCACAACTTCACTCTGGGATCTCTGCCTCGGATATCTTGTCATACAGTGAGGAGGATTAAATACAAGGAATTCGCACGTTATCTATATTTAAGAAAAATGTTATTTAGCTCGAATTTAAATTTTAAAATGAACAAAATTCTACAGTACTTACTGCGGTGGAAAATATATTGGGATGAGTCTAACTTACCATTGGTGAGTTCTCCCATTACTGTTCCAATAAAGTAATTAGCAGGTTTTATTTTTTTTTTTTAGGTTTGTGTAAAAACAATATGACTTTAGACTAGATGGATTCATCCCCAATGTTTTTTAATTATTATTTTAAAAAGCAATCAAAAATATATTGGTGTATTTATTTCTCTCTCTGTAAATCTATATATATAAAATTGAATGTCTGTGTGTGTGTCCTCTATGGATTCAAAAACCATACATCCAATCGCCGTGAAAATTTGGGATATTATTAGGCATATCCCCGGAAAGGTTTACGAAAAATAATTTCTTGAATATCTTAAATATCCTTAGAGTTATTTGCAGATTTGTAGCTTTAACACGCAAGCGGGGGGCGGGTGACCTCCGGGAACTACGTCCATCTTCCATAAACGACCATGATTTTATTCAACTTATCGAGTATTTTTCAAGGGACCGGGAAAATATGTAGATAAAACGATGATTTTGTAATGTAGAAAATTAGGAAAGACAAAATTCAGGATGACACGGCACACAGGGACCGGGAAAAAATAATCACTTTATCGAGAGATTCACGACCATGATTTTATTCAACTTATCGAGTATTTTTCAAGGGACCGGGAAAATATGTTCACTAGATAAAACGATGATTTTGTAATGTAGAAAATTATGAAAGACAAAATTCAGGATGACACGGCACACAGGGACCGGGGAAAAATGTTCACTTTATCGAGAGATTCAAATTTACGAGTTTCAAATTATCAAAATATATCTTTTTTTATAAGTTTATAGAGAATTGTTTTAACAAATGTTCGTTAGACAAACCTTTACTCGGGTAAAACCTCGGGCGAAGCCAGGTACGTCCGCTAGTCCTTTATATAATTTGAAATATGTTTTACTTTATTTATTTTACTTCTACTGTTATAGATAAATTTCACTAAAATGCTTAATTTTGGAATTCTATTTTAGTTTCAGAAACCTAAATCTAAATTAAACATATTTAAAACCGAATTCCTATTTTTTCCAACCTGCAGCTACGTTACGGAGGAGTCATACTAGAGTTAGTAATTGGCCAAATCTAGTAAAATGATGTTTGGAGTGTTGGAACGGTAGTGAAGTTCTATTGTTCGGGACATATTAGATGATAATGATTGCTGTCTCTTTGCATATTTACTCTGTGCATATTTTTTCTTTGTTTTGTAGCACAATTTACATAGTTTCAGTTTAACTTATTTGTGCTATAAATAAGACCTATGGATTAAGTTGAGGAGTCCAATCCAGTGTTAGGAGTCGAATAATCTTGTTACTTTAGATGCATTTTTACTGTAGTTTTGGTTGGAAATAAATATTAATTGTTCAAGTTTAAGAGTTGTTTCGTAGCTCAAAAATTGGTTTTCCTTTCAATAACGGAAAAAAAAGTTTTTTTTTTATGATTAGTGCGTTCTACCTAGCATCGACATGAAAAAAACAAAAGCACGTATAAAAAAAATAATTATTATTCAATCTGAAGTTTATTTGAGAAAATTATCCGCAGGTTCAATTCTAAAGCAGACACTTAGCTCACGCGCCCATGAGATAGAGTCAGATTTTATAACTAGATACTCATAAAGTAGTTATTTAAAAGAAGTTTACTCAAACTTTTTTGTACAAACTTTTGTAACCAAAGAAACTCACACCAAACTTAAATCACTTGTAATAAATGACTTGATGTTTTGATCATTAAATCAAATAAATATGTGCCCGACACACATATATATAGGAAGTTTGTGTTTACACCTTACCACAAATATATTTTGGATTAAATTCAGTTCACCTCTCTCGTGAAAATGAATATCGTGTTATCTCAACTGCTGGTGTATTATTGGGCGCTCCTCAATTCTTCCTGCGGATGTCGAGCGGTTAAACTAAATTGAAACAAAGATTAGATGTGGTAATTGCTTTTCAAAACACAATTTACGTTGTTTGGTGCCTTCATTTAATCCTATTGGGTGGATGTTTAGTCTTTCAATTTTCTGTCAATTTCTTGTTTGTGCTGTATTTAAAACTGAAAGAAAGGTAACAGTTGAGTGGAAGTTTCCAGGCAGATGTTGAGTGGGATTCCAAAACTAAGTTCAAGGAGTGGAATTTTCAAAACAATCAATGTTCAATAGAATAATCCCTTGTATTAATATTGAATAAAAATATCAAGCTTCCAGGCAGAAGTATATATATATTTTCAAAAACCTTTTAATTTCTAACTTTCAAACACGAACGCAGGAGAGATTATACCATGTTTTCTCCTGTAGAAGGACGTTTGTCCCGAAAGCTAGAGATTAAAGGTTTTTGAAAAGATATTTTTCCTTGTAGGGCTGATATTTTTACTAAATCGCAATTAATGCTGGAATGAAATACACTAGCCATCCAATTATCGCTGCATCGAAATATGTTATATTTAGCAAAAAAACTTGAATAAATTGCTACTTACTCAAATTACAGTACTTGGAAGTTTAGATAAATGATTGCTTAAGAATATTGGCTATAGACAGATGTCATATAGGATATACGAATAATTAGAATCTCAAGAACCAGTAATGCCATCCATAAAAATAAAATGGGAAATAGAAGGCTAATATTAAATATTTTATTTGAGACTCATTAAACCGTTACTTTAAGTGGCAACCTTCATTGAACCAGGTCGTGATATACGAATGTTGTTTGAGCAGAGGAGGTAGTTTAGCATGGAGCTGCCCTAGAGTAAAATCTGGGAATATGAAATATATCATGTAAACGTTAAACCAATATCATTCCGTCGAATAATATCTTTTATTTAGCCATTATATAAGTCAAGTTTTTAAGCAAGAGCATCTTCAACGGTTATCAACATATATAGTCACGACCGTCTTTCCACCGTCATGTCACGGATGCGCGCGCATCATCATTATGATCATTATCATTATCTAATGATACTAATAATAAAAAATATTATTATATTATTATTATTATTATTATCAACATATATATTCACGACCGTCTTTCCACCGTCAATTCCTCATTACTCAATTCCTCAAGTCACGGATGCGCGCGCATCATCATTAGTATAATATAAAAAGCCAAAAATGAAGAATGAATGTAAGATAAAAAGCCAACAATGAAGGGTAAATATGATATAAAAAGCCAACAATGAAGAATGAATGTAAGATAAAAAGCCAACAATAAAGAGTAAATGTAATATAAATAGCCAACAATGAAGAATGAATGTAAGATAAAAAGCCAACGATGAAGAGTAAATATAATATAAAAAGCCAACAATGAAGAATAAATGTAAGATAAAAAGCCAACAATGAAGAGTAAATCTACTTATATATTTGCCTTATTCTGTCTGAAGCTTTGTCTGAAGCTCACGGATAGAATGCGCGCTCATTGGCTGTAGATACGATGTACTAGAGCGCCATCTGTTATCAAATTATAAAACTATTTTAGAGGCGTAATATTCTTTTTATTTTTTTTTTATTTATTTATTGTTTTTTATTATTTTTTCATTATTTATTTATTTATATTTATTTTTTTATTTTTTTTTTATTTTTTATTTATTTTTTATTTTTTTATATTTTTTTTTATTTTATTTTTTTTTTTATTTTATTTTATTTTTTTTTTATTTTTTTTTATTTTTTATTTTTTATTTTTTTTTATTTTTTTTTAAATTTTTTTTATTTATTTATTTATTTATTTTATTTTTTTTTATTTTTTTTTTAATTTTTTTTATATATTTTTTTATTTTTTATTATTTTTTTATTTTTTATTTTTTTATTTATTTTTATTTTATTTTATTTTATTTATTTTTTTTTTTTTATTTTTTTTGTGTAAGTTTGCCTCTCTCATAAACCTGTCTATACAGACCACCCTGACTATAGCGACCACTCTAGACAACCCTGTTATCAGCTGCCTGTCTATACAGACCACCCTGTCTATAGCGGTCACCTTAGGCAACCCTGTTATCAGCAGTGTGATACATCCACCTGTCTATACAGACCACCCTGTCTATAGCGACCACTCTAGACAACCCTGTTTTCAGCTGTGTGATACATCCACCTGTCTATACAGACCACCCTGTTACTAGCGACCACCCAAGTCAACGTTTTTAAAATATATTCGCACTCGGGTAAACCCCGGGCGTTGCCCGGGCCATTCGTCTAGTATAATATAAAAAGCCAACAATGAAGAATAAATATAAGTTAAAAAGCCAACAATGAAGAGTAAATATAATATAAAAAGCCAACAATGAAGAATGAATGTAAGATAAAAAGCCAACAATGAAGAGTAAATCTATATATATATAAATGAATGTATGTGTGTCTGTTTGTTTGTTTGTTTGTTTGTTTGTTTGTCCTTTATGCCTGACCAAACCACTCATTGGATCGCCATGAAACTTTGGGAAGTTATTTAGTATAGTACTGGGAAGGTTTCTAGCAAATAAAATTTTTGAAATAACTTTTCGCCTAGAAATAATCAAGATAAATATTCTAATTTATCTGTTATAATTCAACAATCTGCTCTAAATATTATCATGATGATACGATGATTTTGTAATGTAGAAAATTAGGAAAGACAAAATTCAGGATGACACGGCAATTTATTTGAGACAAGAATAATGATACAATTCAAAGGCAAGATACTATTCCTTTAACTTCCAATTACCGAGGGAACCAATTAATATTGATTTTATTCAACTTATCGAGTATTTTTCAAGGGACCGGAAAAAAATGTTCACTTTATCGAGAGATTCGTTAGACAAACTTTTACTCGGGTAAAACCCGGGCGAAGCCGGGTACGTCCGCTAGTATGATATAAAAAGCCAACAATGAAGAATGAATGTAAGATAAAAAGCCAACAATGAAGAGTAAATGTAATATAAAAAGCCAACAATGAAGAATAAATGTAAGATAAAAAGCCAACAATGAAGAGTAAATATAATATAAAAAGCCAACAATGAAGAGTGAATGTAAGATAAAAAGCCAACAATGAAGAGTAAATGTAATATATAAAGCCAACAATTAAGAATGAATGTAAGATAAAAAGCCAACAATGAAGAGTGAATGTAATATAAAAAGCCAACAATGAAGAATGAATGTAAGATATAAAGCCAACAATGAAGAGTGAATGTAAGATAAAAAGCCAACAATGAAGAGTAAATGTAATATAAAAAACCAACAATGAAGAATGAATGTAAGATAAAAAGCCAACAATGAAGAGTAAATATAATATAAAAAGCCAACAATGAAGAGTGAATGTAAGATAAAAAGCCAACAATGAAGAGTAAATGTAATATAAAAAGCCAACAGAGTGAATGTAAGATAAAAATCCAACAATGAAGAGTGAATGTAATATAAAAAGCCAACCTTGAAGAATGAATGTAAGATAAAAAGCCAACAATGTAGAGTAAATATAATATAAAAAGCCAACAATGAAGAGTGAATGTAAGATAAAAAGCCAACAATGAAGAGTAAATGTAATATAAAAAGCCAACAGAGTGAATGTAAGATAAAAAGCCAACAATGAAAAGTAAATATAATATAAAAAGCCAACAATGAAGAGTAAATCTCTATATATATATAAATGAATGTTTGTCTGTTTGTTTGTATGTCCGGTATACAAATTCGCAGTAGTTCACTAATTCAAACCAAAATTTCCATACATAGGTAAAAAATACGGGATGACGATAGGCTATTTAAAAATATGTATAAATCAATTATTAAAACTATATATTTTTAGTCAGAAAATGATGATGACGATATTGCTGTATCATGTTTGATTATCAGATACAAAATTATATCGGGAAAAATTCTAAAAAGCAGAGACCACGGGTGAAACCAGTTCCTTATTTTGTACGCAGGAACAAAATTCTAACAGAAAACATTCATTCGAGCAGAAAACAAAAGCCAGATCATCTTTCTATAAAAATATCGCTTCTCAGACACAAAGTTTGCAGCGGGACGTTTCACAAGTGTGACATCCACGGCGCCAATTTATAATTGTAACGAATAGTATTTGAATAAAAACATTTAATCGGGTAAAACCCGGGCGTTGCCCGGGTCATTCGTCATCAACATATATAGTCACGACCGTCATGGGCCGGCCGGTCGGTTCTGTCACGGATGCGCGCGCATCATCATTATGATCATTATCATTATCTAATGATAATAATAATAATAATAATAATAATAATAATAATTATTATTATTATTATTATATTATTATTATTATCCATCCATTATATATATAGTCACGACCGTCATGGGCCGGCCGGTTCTGTCACGGATGCGCGCGCACAGGGAGGTCACGTGCTCGCCGGCAGCCAACGGGCGCGCGCCGCCGGCATTACGTCATAGATTATAAACACAAGGTAATAAGGCCAAATAAAAAAATAGTGTGTGATAAGGCACAATTTGGATTATCTACTTATATAATTGCCTTATTCTCTCTGTGTGAAGTTCACTGTGTGAAGTTCACGGATAGATTTTGGTCAGAATGGATAAAATAAAAAAAGTGTCAAGGGATGGGAATCGAACCCACGACCTTCCGCTTACCGGGCTTACCTAGGCTACCCTGGACATATTTTTCCGTTCACACTTTTATTTTTATATTTTCAAGACACACACAGTTTGGGGCGGGACGTTTCACAAGAGAGACATCCACGGCGCCAATTTATAATTGTAACAAATAGTATTTTAATTAAAACATTTTTAAAATATATACACACTCGGGTAAAACCCGGGCGTTGCCCGGGCCATTCGTCTAGTCAACATATATAGTCACAACCGTCTTTCCTCAATCAATTCCTCATCGCTGTCACGGATGCGCGCGCATCATCATTATGATCATTATCATTATCTAATGATAATAATAATAATTATTATTATTATAGTATTATTATTAATATATATAGTCACGACCGTCTTTCCTCAATTCCTCATCGCTGTCACGGATGCGCGCGCACAGGGAGGTCACGTGCTCGCCGGCAGCCAACGGGCGCGCGCCGCCGGCATTACGTCATAGATTATAAACACAAGGTAATAAGGCCAAATAAAAAAATAGTGTGTGATAAGGCGCACAATTTGGATTATATACTTATATAATTGCCTTATTCTGTCTGTGTGAAGTTCACTGTGTGAAGTTCACGGATAGATTTTGGTCAGAATGGATAAAATAAAAAAAGTGTCAAGGGATGGGAATCGAACCCACGACCTTCCGCTTACCGGGCAGATGCCATGACCACTAGGCTACCCTGGACATATTTTTCCGTTCACATTTTTATTTTTATATTTTCAAGACACACACAGTTTGGGGCGGGACGTTTCACAAAAGAGAAATCCACGGCGCCACGGTAACAGTTGAGTGTAAGTTTCCAGGCAGATGTTGAGTGGGATTCCAAAACTAAGTTCAAGGAGTGGAATTTTCAAAACAATCAATGTTCAATAGAATAATCCCTTGTATTAATATTGAATAAAAATATCAAGCTTCCAGGCAGAAGTATATATATTTTCAAAAACCTTTTAATTTCTAACTTTCAAACACGAACGCAGGAGAGATTATACCATGTTTTCTCCTGTAGAAGGACGTTTGTCCCGAAAGCTAGAGATTAAAGGTTTTTGAAAAGATATTTTTCCTTGTAGGGCTGATATTTTTACTAAATCGCAATTAATGCTGGAATGAAATACACTAGCCATCCAATTATCGCTGCATCGAAGTATGTTATATTCAGCAAAACAACTTGAATAAATTGCTACTTACTCAAATTACAGTACTTGGAAGTTTAGATAAATGATTGCTTAAGAATATTGGCTATAGACAGATGTCATATAGGATATACGAATAATTAGAATCTCAAGAACCAGTAATGCCATCCATAAAAATAAAATGGGAAATAGAAGGCTAATATTAAATATTTTATTTGAGACTCATTAAACCGTTACTTTAAGTGGCAAACTTCATTGAACCAGGTCGTGATATACGAATGTTGTTTGAGCAGAGGAGGTAGTTTAGCATGGAGCTGCCCTAGAGTAAAATCTGAGAATATAAAATATATCATGTAAACGTTAAACCAATATCATTCCGTCGAATAATATCTTTTATTTAGCCATTATATAAGTCAAGTTTTTAAGCAAGAGCATCTTCAACGGTTATCAACATATATAGTCACGACCGTCTTTCCACCGTCATGTCACGGATGCGCGCGCATCATCATTATGATCATTATCATTATCTAATGATACTAATAATAATGATAATAATTATATTATTATTATTATTATTATCAACATATATAGTCACGACCGTCTTTCCACCGTCATGTCACGGTGGGCGCGCATCATCATTATGATCATTATCATTATCTAATGATAATAATAATAATTATTATTATTATATTATTATTATTATTATTATCAACATATATAGTCACAACCGTCTTTCCTCAATCAATTCCTCATCGCTGTCACGGATGCGCGCGCATCATCATTATGATCATTATCATTATCTAATGATAATAATAATAATTATTATTATTATATTATTATTATTAATATATATAGTCACGACCGTCTTTCCTCAATTCCTCATCGCTGTCACGGATGCGCGCGCACAGGGAGGTCACGTGCTCGCCGGCAGCCAACGGGCGCGCGCCGCCGGCATTACGTCATAGATTATAAACACAAGGTAATAAGGCCAAATAAAAAAATAGTGTGTGATAAGGCGCACAATTTGGATTATATACTTATATAATTGCCTTATTCTGTCTGTGTGAAGTTCACTGTGTGAAGTTCACGGATAGATTTTGGTCAGAATGGATAAAATAAAAAAAGTGTCAAGGGATGGGAATCGAACCCACGACCTTCCGCTTACCGGGCAGATGCCATGACCATTAGGCTACCCTGGACATATTTTTCCGTTCACATTTTTATTTTTATATTTTCAAGACACACACAGTTTGGGGCGGGACGTTTCACAAAAGAGACATCCACGGCGCCAATTTATAATTGTAACGAATGGTATTTTAATTAAAACATTTTTAAAATATATACGCACTCGGGTAAAACCCGGGCGTTGCCCGGGCCATTCGTCTAGTAACATTATATTTACAAGCGATTAAATTATTAAAACTTAATAAATATTATATTAAAATGATAGAAAAACGATAGAGAGCAAATAAAATCCAAACATTTTTGACGTTGAAGAGGGGGACCGACAATAAAGTAATCACAGGGTATTATGCCAGTAAAAATGTCAAGTCCGCTGAAATGCCTTTAGTGTGAAAACTGTCGCCTTGTATCATGGATAAAATAAACTCATCAACAGAATGTTGTGTTGATTCCAAATTTGTGGGATACCCGACTGGGTACCAGCCTCGTCCCATTTCTGATTGATCGAATCTGTATGTTGATTACATTGCTTCTTGTCGGTATTTTAGTATTTTATCTCAACTTCGATGATAATTTCGTAGATTTGATTGTGTGTTTGTGTAATTTGTACATTGAGATCATTGTCGTGAAATGCAGTTACTTGCTAGAGAATGAA
Organism: Cordylochernes scorpioides; assembly: GCA_030710605.1. NCBI lineage: Eukaryota > Metazoa > Arthropoda > Arachnida > Pseudoscorpiones > Chernetidae > Cordylochernes > Cordylochernes scorpioides. The sequence continues at coordinate 61,518,992 of CP092876.1, read as the reverse complement.
ATTTCTCGAATAAAATTTAGAAATGTTTCAATAATATACTTTTGTATAAACGTCTATAGAATCATCTATGGCAGTACATTACTGAATAATATTATGGTACCTCTTTTCAATAAAAATATGTAAATATGGACATTTTTTGAGAGTAATATATATAATAATTCATTTAAAAAGGCATATATTGGATCAAAATATATAAGAATATGTGTTGCTTCCTTCTTTCGTTTCTTTTAGAGTTTACACTCTTTTAAGTGAACTATTTATAATAAGGTGGCCTATTAAATCATGGATAATCAGTGTTTTCAATTATTCACAGAAAATTCTATCTTTCAAGTTTTTGAAAATTATTTTTGTAAGAACTTTTCTCATAATAAAAGTATTATTTACAAGAGCATTGATAATTTCTCGGCGATGGTGAGTTTCTATTTTGAAAAATATATATAGTCAGTTGTCTTTAGTTTGTCATTTTATAAGTGGTGTCGCTAATCACTATCTCAACTTCTCTATTGAATATCAACTCACGATTCCCATTATTTTATGATTGCTAGAAATATCCGCACATCCGGAAAACTTATAATAAAAACATTAGGCTTCCAGGGATAAGTTTCCTTTAAAAAATCAAATCAGATCTCTCGCTTTCGGGCATGAAGACCCTTCTACAAGATAAAATACGATTCAATGAATGCCCAAAATCTAGAGATAATAGTTATTTTTTTAATGTAGCGTATCTCTGAAAGCAACTAATGATTTAAGTTTTATTTTAATACCAAGAATTATTTTATTGTGAGAAAGAAAATTAAGATTACTCTGTGGTCAACCAAATATTTACATATTCGTGTATATATTCACCTATACACTACACTTCATATTGATTTCTGGTTTAAATATACAGTCATCTAAGACATAAAATATTCTTAATGAATCTCCTCAATTTAGAACCTGTGAGGTGTAAGAACCAACCATTTTTATTTGGGTTAGAGGAATTCCATTTCTGTAGGAAGATCTCAGAACCTGACAGGAGAGAAACGATTGTCCTTTATCGTCTAAAACATTTCATGGAATATGAAGAGTCGTCCAGCTGTAAAACATTATTATTAGAAATACCACAATTGATAAAATATAAATTACTAAAGGAATATTTTAATAATATTTTTGAATAATGCTTTATATATACTAATATCTTTTTAAAGATATTTTGGAAACAATATTTTGAGAATATCATTGACAAAAGTCGTAGGGTTTGTGTAGCAGATGATCATTAAGGATATCAAATTAACAGTTTAAGTTTAATCCAAATGGTATCCAATAAAGAAGAATATTTAAAATTTAACAAGTTTTGTGGACTCTATCTCCGTGAACATCCATCAAATGTGAACCTATACCACACTAATGAATTGAATATTTTAGCTTTCATTTGTATTATTAAGTAGTTGTAAATATTCTATATTTCTCCATCATAAAAATAAAAATCAGTGGCTAATTATAATTATATACTGTATTATGATACATTAGCGCACCATCGTTATGAAAATGAGAAACTATTATAAACACATATGGTTCTTTTTGAAAATAAACAATTTCTACTGTCCTTACTGCAATGTAATATATTAATGGGAGGGCCTGGCTCATCAGTGGTGAACCCTCCCAACTGTTTTGCCAGTTTAATCTACCATACCGCTGTTATATTGCATTTTTCGATCTTCCTTTTATAGTGATACTGGTGCTAGACTCTTGGAATGGGTATTTTAGATGAACTATGGACATAAGCTATGAGGATAGCAGAATATTACATAAAATTATAAATATATAATTATATTATTAATATAAAAATGTTCTAATAAATAAAATTTATATTATTATTTTTTATTCATAACTATAAACAAATATGATCTAATATGTAAATAAATGATACTCTCTCTTCTTGTATGAATATTGCTTTAAAATCTTAATTTGAATGTTTCGCTCTCTCTATATATAATACGAGAAAGTATTTGTATATTTTTTAAAATGTATAATAAAATAGTTTTAAAAAACATTTAAACACAAATATCTATACAGAATATACCGTATATTTTGTTATGAATGAATTAATACAACAAATATTTTGTAAAATGTGTGGCTTAATATTTTTTCAAGTACAAAATTGGTTTAGAATCTGAAAAATCGCTTACTTCTATAACACATGGGGAAGCCTGAAAGTCTATAGAAACACGATTGGAGATTTGATAAATATATTTTGGCATCATGTATGGAATAAAATATGTTGTATATAACAAATATTTCATATAAAATATCAAATAAGTATATTCACAAATGTATTATATATTACATGCGTAGACAAGAATGACGTCCAAAACAAGAGGTCACTAAGTTATTCAATAAGGGCTGGGATTTGAAAAACAAGAGCGGCGCCATGTTGACCCATCACCTGGAGCGGGTCAACACAATAAGCCACAAATGAAAGCACTTCCCCAAACATTCGACCAAGTCATTTATTTTTCGAGATCCCCTCTCATCTGTTTTCTTTAATATTGACCTTTATTACTTTGCGGATAATTGTTCCAAACTGGAAATTTGACATTTGTGTGAGCGACTCTACTTGACATTATGAGCATAGTATGCTATTCCCCCTGTATAATAAATATGATATGTAAATATGTACCATACATTCAGTTGATATTTATTCCGACAGATGGAACAAGCCATCAGCAAAATTTATTTGTACGATCAGAAGATGCCTATTTCTTAATAAATATGAAAAAAAAATAACAAAAAGCAAGAAATAAATATTCATGTGAGCGGTAAAGATATGCCCTTTTTTATTTTTTGTATGCAACTTTTATTTATTTATTATCACCAAATCAGACGCAATATCCCCATAAAGGATGCTTGCGTCAAGCAACAACACTGAAAACAGAGAAATATTTCACAGAAACAATTGAAAAAAAAACAATAATAATAAAAATAACCAATGAAACAAATATAAACATAGTTAGCAATTAAGGGTTTTTTAACCAAGAGAGAAAATCATAGATGTATTCACAAAATTTCCTAACTTGTATGTAGAGAAAAATAAGAAAAAACAAATATATATAATATAATTTGAAAATAGAGCACTCCATATCTTTCGGTAATTGAAATGCATATATTGTATTAAATAAAAATATGTATTTGCCTATGTTTGTTTATAAAAAATGTGATTCCTTGACAATGTTTGGCGTTTAGCGTTTAGAAATTTCGGCGAATAAACATTTTTTATTCATTTCAACAATAAATGCCTTTTTATTACCTAAATATATTTGTAATATGTTTATCCTAATAGCTTCTATCTGCTCCAATAAGGGTTTTAATTTACTAACAAAGTCATGGCCGAATAACTGGCCCTCAGACTGGCTATAATTTAATACGTGGAAAATAATTACGGAAAGGTTATCATCTCTTATTCAAATTTTGTATTTATCATCTCTCTCCTGCGAAGAGCCCCTGGATCTGCAGGCCTGACTCTTCGGCGTCAGCCTCCATCCCGAGGCAATGAAGTTAACCAGTGTGGCGAAGGCTACCATCTACAAGTACCATCTTGGTCTTGAGTTGGGTAACGCCAGCCAACACCTCGACCTGCCCGCTCTGTGGGAAAGAACTCTCGCAGTCCACCGGTGGCGGAGTCTTTCCCGCGGTGGGTGCTACCAATGAATACTGTATATATTTTATAAATATGTATATTTATCAATTTTATATTTTAAATGTATTTATCTATATTTATCCTTACTTACATTTATTTAATATCTCTTATTCATTCATATTTATAATTATAGTATTCAACCATATATAACCTTAGATGAACGATATAATAAAATTAGTTTCAATCTCAATCTCTCTCTCTCTCGCTCTCTATAACTTAAAAATAAAACTTGATAATATCAGACACACAAAATTAAATTCAAATATAATCTTAATGGAACATGTTTCTTCGATTACTTGTCGTGTGTACAATGAAGAGCCTATGTTTCTTTGATACCTTCAAGATAAAAAAAATCTGAGAACCACCATAAATAGGTATTATTAATTCTGTAAGATACATATATATACATCAAAACCAAAAACGGCATATTCTGACCAGGATCAAATGAGCATTTCAATATGGCACAGCGCCATCTAGTGGAGCAAAAATGAACTAGATGGCGCTCTACTATCTAGAAATGCTCATGTGAGCCTGATCAGGATATACCTCTTTTGGTTTTAATATCAACACCTGACTTTTTATATATTTTTTATTATTTTTCACATATATATATACATATACTTCCGATGATTTCTATTATTGTAATTATATTATTGTTACTAGATTTTATGAAAGCCACAAAAAAGATGGGGATAACATATTGACGCACTAGGTGACAATCTCCAGGGCCTTGTATAAATTGATTGGAGCAAATTTAGAACCAATAAAAGCAGCGACATCGCCATCACTCTAAATCATCACTTATTTATTGCCCTGATAGCATTGTGATAAAGGTAATTGAACGTTGGTTGAATCAGGGCTTTTTTTGTCGGTGTCAATTCATCATCGTCTGCCTGCTTATCTTTCTCTTTTCTATAGAGAATCTTACATGTTGAAAATTGTGTCAAACCCTCGTGTGTGTTTACATAGCCTATAAATAAATATAGATTGTCTCTATGCCTGAATTGTATTTGTAAGTTTTTTTTATCGTGAATCGCCTACTCTTTTCTTTAAACAATACCATTCATAAAGAAATATAAACTTATGTACTTGCGTACATCAACCAAACTATTTTTTGATCCTTATTATTGAACTAGCCGAATGACCGGGGCAAAGCCCGGGGTTTACCCGATTAAATGCTTTTATTCAAATACTATTCGTTACAATTATAAATTGGCGCCGTGGATGTCATTCTTGTATAATATATGAATGAGTTTTAAAAATTGTAAAAAAAAAACAAAAAATGCATAGGCCGGGAATCGAACCCGGGGCGCCCGCGTAGCAGGCGAGCATTCTACCACTGAACCAAAAGAAAACGGTGACAGAATTAAGAACGCATGACGCTGATAACTGTATATATTAAAGTTTATATATATGAGTTTTAAAAATTGTAAAAAAAAAATGGTTTGGCCGGGAATCGAAGCCGGGGCGCCCGCCACTATAATATATAAATGAGTTTTAAAAATTGTAAAAAAAAAAATGCATCGGCCGGGAATCGAACCCGGGGCGCCCGCGTGGCAGGCGAGCACTACCACTGAACCAAAAGCAAACGGTGACAGAATTAAGAACGCATGACGCTGATAACTGTATATAGATAGAATAGGCCTATCTCTTCTATAAGAGTGCTGCCTGGAAAAATTAATTTTTCTTTTGGTTGCATATAATCTTTGATTAGTGAAAAATTACTATATGCTATTTTTATCTGATGTGAAAAATTACAAGCGTTTTCTTTGAACTGAGCAAGTGTTTTGTGTACTTAGCAGTATAATCGTTTTAGAATGAGTATTATACTTTTTAGTATTGAGAATGGAGATCTCGTGATCTTAATTTGGGCTATTTGTTTAGAGTCGCCATAGTTATCCGGCGTGTTGAGGCTCTTGTACAATCAGGAGGGCATTCAACGTGAGGATAAATCAGCCTCATTAGCCAACTCTAGCAGCTTGTTGGAAGGTTTAGCCGAAACATATATGATTCACACTTGTTTCATTTCTCAAATAAGGGCGTAAAAAAAAAATAGAGCGTGCAACTAATGGCTTGTACCGACAATAAATTTCAACGAATCTTTTTTTAATAAATTATATTCTGGATTAAAAAAAAAAACGAATTGGTAGATATTCATTTCATTATATAGGTTAAGCCCACAACTTTCACTTATTTGAAAGGTTATATTTTTTCTCAAAATATATTTTGTTTTATAAAGGTAATTACATCTTTAACTCATTTTTAAAAGAAAAATTTATATTTCATAATTGTATACAATATTTTATTCATAAAATAAACACAATTTGGAATTTTTTCAAGTAATAAAATAATTTGGGTCTTAGGTTTTTTGAGTTCTTTCACATTCTGATATATATAATTTTACAAATGAAAAATATGATTCTTATCATGAAATTTGACGACTCGTGTCTTATTAAATTGAATGAAGCTGATGAATTTATAAGCGAGAACCCCTCACAATAACCATTTGTTCTCACTCTGTCTCTAGGGTATAATTAATATATGATATTAATAAATCGATAAAAGCATTTGCTGAGATGATTTTTAAAATGATTCTGGAATGTTCCAATTTTAGTATATGTACCGCCGAACAAGCGTGTACATGATTCTGGAATGGGGTTTTTGAATTTTAGTGACTTAACGAATAATATACCGAGCAAATATATTAATTATATTTAACATTTTTATATCAAATAGTCAAATAAAGGCGAATAATATGTCAGGATGCTTCATTTCTATTAATTAGTAGCCTCGTGACATTGCCGTGCGTCCTCAGTGGGGCATCGCCAAAGAGGTGCGACATCAGCGTGGATACGAAAGAGGACAAGAAATCCTCTCTAACATCGGGGTAAACTATTCAATAGAAAATTCACACATAGAGAAGGTTTAATCTTCAAATATATATATATCTATTTTCTCATTGTGAATTTATAATTATCAGTAGGAATTTCCAGAAGTATATATACGGGAATTATATAGGAATTTTGTTAGAATTGTGTGAGAAATATATAGAGATCCTATAAGAATCATATAAATATTATCTGTGGTTGGCGTTCAGCCCACTGGAATATTGGTTAAATAAATGATATTTTGATCCAATATATGCCTTTAAATTGAACAAAGAATATATGAGGAATATTTATGGAGATTCAGTAGGGATTATATAAAGATTAGATTAGTCAAATATAAATCTCCGAGGATAAATTTCTTTATTACAATTCCATCGAGTTTACAAGATTTTGGGTTTTAAACGACCCTTCTACAGGTCCTTTCTAAAAAGGTTTACCTGTAGAAGGATCGTTTAAAACCGGAAAACTTGTAAACTCGTTAAAAGTGTAATAAAGGAGCTTATAATCCGAGATTTATATTTGATTGATCTAATTGGTACAGAGGATTATAATTATAATATTATAAATATTATATGAGGAATATATGGAGATTTCATAGGTACTATATATAAAGAATATATGGATAATATTGTAACGAAGATAATGAGCGGGAGATTCCAGAGATAATAAGCCAGTTTATTTGCTGTTACAACTCTAACCGTGCTGCACTAAAGTGAGTGCCAGCGCGCAGAAAAATAAAAGATCTTAACTATGTCAAAATTTAAAATATATATAAAGATTCTATAGGGATTATATATAAATATTATGTGGGTAATATAAGGAAGAAACGAAGCCTTACTATAGGATAATTTCAAATATATTATTTTTTTTTCAGGAAACTACTTCACAAATCTAACTTTTCTATTAACGCCAAGATTCAATGAAACATATAGGATGACGTTAATTGTTTTAAGATGACGAGTTTTGATCAGAATTGTTCTGTAACAATGTTCGCTTAGACGATAATGTTCCGGAACATTCCAGAATTAAGGATGATTCTGATTGAATTAGCTCGGCATTGCGATGTGTCACCCTGGCGGTCCATGGCTACGGATCTACTTAGGAATATACCTACTGCTGTATAAAGTGTCGTTTATTCTGAAACACTCGGCATTCAAACTCACATCGTGTGGAAATCATATAAATCATTTTAAATAATTTCAATTCTTATACAAGTTATGAACACGATGCATTATCATACCATCTCTTATTATAAATTCAAAATATTTATATCGCTTATGATTCTTTTTAAATGAAACAATGTTTCTACTACATTTAGGGTAGTAGAAATATTGTTTTATTTTAAAATAATCACATACGTCATGAATTGATCAAATTCCAAAAAAAATATGGCGTGCTAATGCATTTTCTTCATAATTTGTATAAGAATTGAAATGATTTAGGATGCTTCCTATGAGTACCAAATGATGTAAGTTTGAAAGCAGAGTGTTGTATTTAGGACAATGATAAAAAAATATTAGGAGGACCTTGCTTATCAATGGTTAACCCTCCCAGCGGTTTTCCAAGAGTTGATGTTTAGTATAAGTATAAAACCAAAGCAACAAAATACAATAATAGAGCGGTATCGTAGATTTAACTTGCGAAACCATTGAAAGGGTTCACAACTGATGAACAAAGTCTTTATATTATTTTATCATTGCAATAAAGGCAGTAAAATTGTCTTGTTTAAAAATATCATTTGAGTCATATATAGTTCAAATTTCTTATAAACATTTTAGGTCAAATTGCCTTTTTAAATATAGTAATTCTCGAAAACAATTGTGCCCCGCGTCTATTGTATTCTAATATTTCAATGATCATTGTGAGATTTATTTATCTATATAGAACTATTTTAATATAAATACCCACGCATATGAATTCTGAATAATTATTCAAAATATTAAAAATGTGGGAAGTCAAGAAAAAATTATTTCCCAAGATAATTTTTCATAACAGCTAATGCATTTTCAACTCTCACGTAATGACCATTAAAATGTGAAGATACAAGGCTTGCTAAGAACGTTATGCAAATTCAATTAAAATAAATTTGCATATTCTAAAGATAAAGAGATATAAAACTTCCCCTCACCCAGCCTTACTACACTAGGTGTCTTCTGCCCCGCTGGTACACCACTCTTCTCGACTTGTCGCTTGAATTTTTATAGACAAAAAACATTCGATTTTATTTTAATTAAGTGGCTTCTATACATTTTACTATCATTTTATTTCATTTCAACACACAAAATGCAATATCTCGTCTAGGTATAAGTGCGTCGATTTACATTTATAAATAGAAACAGTTATAAATATACAACGAATGAATACATCAAGACGCGAATGTTTCTTAACACAAATAAATCAAATTTCTACTGTCCTTACAGCAATTAAAAATATTGGTAGGGCTAGGCTCATCAGTGGTGAACCCTCCCAGCGGTTTCGCCAATTTAATCTACCAGACCGCTTCTATAGAGCTCTAATACTGTATTGGATCATTCTGTTTATATATGCTACACTGAGTGGTGGAATCTTAGAAATGGTATTTAAGCAAACTACAGACATAAGCTTTTAGGACAGTAGAATTACATTTAAATACAAATTATTAATAATAATAAAAAGAGAAACAATAAATATATTATAAACCTGATCCTTCCAGTTTAGAAAGATAATCATAAATATATTTACAAAATGGTTAAATATGTGATAATTCTCTCTGGTATTTAAAAATACATATATATCAACATTTATAACTGTTTGTTATCTAGCGCTGAAGAAGAGTGGGCTTTCCAACAGTAGGTGTCTCGAGTCCTGGGTTTTATTTTAATTGACAATAGCGTTTTTGAAGCAGTAGTTTTCTATACAGTTTATAAATCCACACTGAGCTCTGTTACATCTAAGGTACGTCATCTGAATGTGAGAATGACTACATCATATTGTTCCTCCATATGTCACAGTATAGTAAGGTTTGGTAGATCAAACTGTCAAACTTCTGGAGAGGTCGCCACTGATGAATCATATTTTAATCATTATTGAGAGAGAGAAAGTGAACATTAATTAATATTTTACTATTATTAATATTTCTAAAACAAATATTTGGTGTAATTGTGAATCTATTAGTCAAAATCGCTTCAAACTCTAATGCTATTTTTATAACTAAGAACTATTTCTAGAGACGGTAAAATGGAAATAGCAGGGTATCAAAGGTAATTCTTCCCAGAAATTTCGCCATTTTGATCTCCTCTTTACTAGTTTTATATTTAATTTTTTTTTTTTCATTTTTCTCATATAAATTTTATTTTTTGAGGGATAAGGGTAAAATTATTATGGGAACTATGAACATAAGCTTCTATCAAAGCAAATATATATTTACCTATTGATTTAAAAAGGCATATATTGGATCAAAAAATATATGCCTTTTTAATTAAAGATTTTTTTATAGATTGCTCTATTTTCAAAATATTTACCTATATTAACAGTTACGTATTGCCTATAAAGATCTTGTTATGCGATCTCAGAATTATTTTATACTTTAATCGTTATTTAAAAAGTTTATGTCTATAGTTCCTTTAATCGCTGTGTATTCTCCGCTTAATAAATGAAGTCAATTTAAAAATTCGTTCTTATGCAATATCAGAACGTAGATTAACTGGCAAAAAAAACAAAAACAATGAGGGTTCATCATTTATGAGCAATGCTATCCTATTATATTTTCATCATTGGCGTTTAAAGTCTATAAGAATAATTTTGAAGAATCAATTCAAGGTATTTGTATCGATTTTCAACACTAGAGGTCGCCGAGATTAGGATTTTGATTATATAAACTGCTTTAGGATATCATTTTAAATGGATAAGGCAGGGTGTGAGCTTTCCAACTCGATCATTCTTTATTATTATCTAATAGAATCTTGATAACCTATTTAACCATTGGCGACACAAAGACTCGATTTTCTTTAACTTTTATCTATCTTTCTAAATTTACTCATTGTTTGTAAAATTCTACTCGGATAAAATTTTTCATTTTTAATATACTTAGGCCTATATATTTTACTAAAACTTAAATTTAGTGATTACTTTATTCTATGCTTGCAACAGATGGCTAACTGTTTGGCAAAACCTCTTTCCTCTCAGAATTATTTTCAAGAATCCCATTTACGTCTTCAGAAGTATTCTACTGTCACACCGACCAGGATATATATATATATAGGAAGTAGTCAAGTCCCCAAATTGTACTTAGGTACAATCTATAATTTGAATATCTATTGATTATTATCAGGATCAATATGATCAACAGGGCATTCCCTTCCAAATGTAATCAATACCGTTCTATTCTTTTGTGAAAACAACCAAGAATCCTAAGTTAGCCTACAAAGGTATGAAACAGTCAATAATGTCAATTTAGTTATCTAAATTATAAATGAAGGACAAAAACTTTGAAAATATTATCGTGAACGAAGAAAAAAATAACTATTGATAAATGAATATTACGTATTAATGAATATAAGAAAAAACAAATATTTTGGTAAAAAGCTTGTGGATTTGTAAAACGTAATCTGTGAACATACTTATAAAATGTTCATACGAAGTGAAGAACCCCTCAAAGCTTCGTCAATTAATTTAAACAAAAATGAAGTCATCTTCAGCTTGTTCAATACCAATCAACAACTATGATGTTTCTAATATTGAAGAGACACTTCGGATATTTTTTATATATTTAAATAAAAATTAACGAGAGAAGATTTAAGAAAAAATAAGAAAAGAAATATTTGAAGAACAAATACTTTTTTCAAATCAGGTCGAACATAGATTATTTTAGAATAATTGATCGCAATAAGAAACTGGACGTCATATAAGCTCAAACTGTACTTTTTAAATATTCTTCAAATTTCTAAATTGCGTATTTCAACAATAACCAAAAGGAATACTCATCATCTTGTGGAAATTAACCCATTTCTCCGTTCCAATCAAACAACTAGGTGTTCTACCATTTCTTTATAACCTAAGACATTAATAACTTCGGAGATACTAACCACATTCAACAGGTAACCTAGTTGCTTTTACATTTATCTATTTTACACTTTTAGCGATATTTTCACGTCAAATTTAAGATATTAGTTTTTATGTGTATTCGTCTAAAACATTGTTGATTGTTTTATATCAAATTTCAATTATTTTATAATTCATATTATAAAATAATACAATAATAAATCTAAAAGGCATCAACTCTTCACTTTTATCAAGCACTTTCAAAATTTCCCATTACCAAAACATTTATAATTCCACAAAAATGGAAGATTTTACTAATCATGTTTTGATGAAGATTCAACATTGCCTCTTTTTTATAGCTGACAATGAAATGAATCATTCATTGAATATATATATATATATATATATAATAGGATTTATCCTATGTATTTTGATTTATATTGAGGAATCTTGGTATCGATCATTCAGTATTTCTTCAAATGATTCGCTTGGATATAGAAAGGTATAAATATGATGCTCTAAAACGCCCTCTTTTATAAAAATAATTGACGCGTATGTTTCTTTTTGAAATAAAACAAATTTCTATATTTCCCTTACTGCGGTGACGAAATAATAGGGGGCCAAGCTCATCAGTGGAGAATTGTCCCAGCGTTTTCGCCAGTTTAATCTATTATACCTATGTAATATTAAATTTGGTTGTTTCACCTTCATGCCGATACTAGAGCTAAACTCTTGGTAAAGGTATTATGTTTGAACTATGCACAAAAGCTTTGAGAACAGCATAAAAAATACCTATATTGCTCTTGCAATTGAAGCATTGCAAAAGAGCAACGAAACATGTCAAATATTTATAATTGTTTGATTTCTAATTTCTTCAATTGTTTCCATAGTTCAATCAAATTACCTTTACCAATAGTTTAGTTCTAGTATCGGTATAAAGGTGAAACATCCAAATACAATATCACATCGGTATGATTGATTAAACTGGCAAAACCGCTGAGAGGGTTCACCACCGATGAGCCATGCCCTCCTATTATTTTATTATTGCAGTAAGGGCAGTAGAAATTGTTTTATTTCACAAAGATACATGCACGTCAAAAATATTTTACAAGGTAATACAAGGTCATATGAAACAATGTTTTCAGAACCTTCGATGCCTTGGTTTTAGATAACCGTTTTTAAATTTTATATTATAATTATTATTAATGTTTATTAGGGTTATAATATATTTATTTATTTCAATTTAAAGCGCTATGCCCCCCGAAGGACACTTGCGCTGTCATACATGTATGCTTTTACAATTGTATAGACCAAGGGTCGGCAAAATATTGAGTCAGAAGAGTCAAAAATTACAATTTACAAAATTTCAAAGTTTTCAAAGAGCCACAATTTTTTTCTTGCCAACAATAAATAACACTCACATAAATAATATTTGCGTATGGAACTATATAAAGTGCTGCAGCTTCACATTCAAAGAGCCGCAGTTTGCCGACTCCTGTTAAATACATATTTATTTGCATTAATTTCAGGCCGTGAAGGAACAGGAATATTATATAATGCGATTAATTCCTTTTCAAATAAAACAATATCCTACTTCTCATTCTGCAACGAGAAAATATCGGGAGAGCTTAAAACTCTCTGATCGGATTAGCTACTTGAATCTATCATATCCCATTCTACTATTGTATTACGCTTCCCTGGTTAAATACCAGCATTTTTGGAATCATTGTTGGCAATATGTCCCTTAAATATTTGAATAAAATTTAGAGAGATATTTTCAAAATTTTAATGCCAAAATTTCTTTCCATTTGCATCCTATACTATCTTAACATAAATTCTCATTACAATATTAGAACGGTATGGTATATCAAACTGGCCTAGCCATTCAACTGTTGCTGATCCAGGTCCTATATGTAGGTGCCTATATATATTCCCCAGGAAGAGTTTTTATATTTGATAATAGGGAAACGAGAATACTCGACTTATGCATTTTCGGTAAAGGACACTTTATGTTTGTTTTGAATTACTTATATTCAAACCAAATCAATTATATAAACTATAAAAAAGAGCGTACCTTTACTGTAAAGAGGAAAAATATAGATCCATGTATAGTCTTTTGACTCAAACTATGTTTGGTATATGCAGATTGTATGGTTATCTATATATTAACCCATAACAGAAGCTTAGTGTTAATAGTACTTTGTGAACCTATCATATATAAAATACACTTTTAAATATTATCTACGTTTATATAAACATAGAAAAATTAAAATTCAATATCTTAGCAGTGATGTAATTTCTGGGTCAATTCAATCCCACACCTCAAGACTATTTGGCGTTTTTCGATATCTCTCTCTCTCTCTCTTTTAACTCCTCTCAACCAAAAGAATTCCCATCTGAATCCAATATATTTCAAATTACTTTTACCGCTTGAATTTCTGTTTCAAATTTGTTTTAAAGCTAATTAGAGATGTGATGTGGTATTCTCAGAGTTCATTGGATGCTCAAGCTCAATATAACTTAATATTCTTATGTAAATATATTTTAAATGTACGTCTTTTCCTCCGCTTATATATATTCTTTAATTCAGCAGGTTGCTTTGCCCATTTTGAGGTCGAAAGTTGTGGTAGAATCTAGCGTGCCACTCTTCTAAATGTACGTGTGCCTGCTTTCATAATGATTCCTAACTTTTATTTGAATATATATTTTAATTATTCTTCAAATTATATTGAACAAACAGTCAAACCTTCATTAGAGGACACTCTTTCTAGAGAACAACTCTCTACAAAGGACATTTTTCATTGTCAAAATTACCATTTTACTATATAACAACTCTCCGGTAAGAGGATACCTCTACATAAAGGACTTTTTGCTCTGCAACTAGGGGTCTTTTAAAGAGAAGTTTTACTGTATATGTATAGTATGCAAAATAGTAGGTTTGAATATATTATAATATAAAATAATTGCAAATTCTTATATACATCATTTTTTTTTCTTTCGACACTAAACATATTAGGAAACAAGTGACTTATTGAGATGTTCAATATAAACCGTGTTCCGAGGAGAAGAATTGAGCGAGAGAGATATTTATATAATATATATGAAAACATTTGTGGGTGGCATGGAATTCTAGGCGGAGTCAGATAACAAATTATTTATTGTAAAATCAACTTTTAATTACATTTATTTATACAAATTATCAGAAGGGTTAAATTGGTGTATACTACATGTTGAAGTTATTTTTGTTTATATCTGTGTGTGGTCAAATATCATTTCTAGATTATATAATGTTAGATATATGTGTTTGATATATCATAGATAAATATTTACATTTTATATGATTTATGTTTTAAATTTAAAATGATGTATAATTATTTTATTATATTGATATGGCAACAATTAATATGATAATAATGTTAATTCATATAATTTTAATAAAGTATATTTTATAAGCATTATATATTTATAAGATGAATAATTTTAATATTTAAATTGAATAGTTATTAGACAAATTAAATTTATAATGAAAATAGGAAAAGTTAATATTTGGGAGCCGCTACATCACTCCCCCGCCAGTGAAGACTTAAAGTCGAAAACGTACGTGGCGTCCATAGCGAGTGGTGTAGCTACTTGCGTTGTCAGAATTATTTGGATGTTTTTTAAATTCGCTGTCAGCGGTACATTTAATTATGGCCTTCTTTAGCGCGTCGTATTTATTGTCTGGTGGAGGTAATATAATGAATTCACGTACCTCTATGGCAGTTGATGGAGGTAAAAGTGAAATTAGATAAGAAAATTTGGTGTCATCCTTTGTAATTGGACTTGGCTTGTTCAATAAAAATTGTGATTCCAATGTTATGAACCACAATTCTGGATCGTTTGGCCAAAATTCGGGTGCTTTAATTGAATCCATTTTGAGAATATATTATATATATATATTAAATAAATTCAAATACACATTAAATTGGCAATCTAAAAAATATTGGGAAGGCTTGGCTTATCAGTGGTGAACCCTGCCAGCGGTTTCACCAATTTAATCTACCAGACTGCCTCTTTAGAGTTCTAATACTGTATTGGATCATTTTGCTTGGGAGGGAAACGGCTGGGAGGGTTCACCACTGATAAGTCAAGCCCTCCCAATATTTTTTCATCGCGGTAAGGACAGTAGAAGTTTAATTTATTTATAAAAAGAAACATTCGCGTTTTGGTGTTTTAATATGTATCTTATAGATGGCGCATTATTGCTATGTATTAATTTATATTTATAGGCGTGTGTAGTATTGTCTATATATATATATATTATATAATCTAAAAATATTATATATATATAATATATATATATATAATCTAAAAACCTCAAATATTTCTTTATTTAAAAATATATATTTATTATTTTATTCATTGATAATTTTACTTTTGTTATAATCGTTTTTAGAAAGACTTTCAGTTTTGTGGTATAGTTTTGTTTTAAATATGCGTAGTTAACATATCTATCCTTTTAAATCACTAATATAGGATTAACCTTATAAATTCTATATAATGTGAAACTAACTAATGTGTAATCTTTCCTCAAGTAATTGAAAATAAAAGCTACTTGACGGTAAATAATTATCTTTTTTATCACGACTGCACCTCAACCCTTTATCTTATCGATCCTTTGTCTTATCAAGCCTAATCTAACAACAACACAAAATATTCATAACAATAAGTCGACAGGATTACCTGAATTATCAACCTAATTGCTCTATAAATTATTCAAATTTTATAAAACTATTTTTACAAAATGTCTCGCAAACAAAGGAATGTAGAACACGCCATGACGCCAAATCCAAATACTATAGAAATACCGAAATTTAATGGTCAAAATTTAGACATAACATCTTGGCTCAAATTCTTTAACAAAAAATGCCAACAAAACCATTTTGATGAAGACTATAAGCTAAAGAATATTTCAAATTATCTTGATGGAGAAGCTTTTAATTTTTATATAGAACAATTACAAGATATAGATAATTGGGGGGAACTAGAACAAAAAGTACTTTCATATTTTACAGTTAAAGACTCTAATCTATTTAGTAAATTCTTAAATTTAAAATATAATGATAAGGATGATCTTGATATTTATTTTAAAGAAAAATCTTCATTAGCAAAAAAACTTAATTTAGATACACCCCTATTATTAGAAGCTCTTACAGATGGGATGCCAAATTACCTAAAGAAATATTTAATTGCAGCAAGAGTTAAGGAAACCTCAGATTGGATTAAAATAGCCACTCAATTAAAATACTCTACCAATCAAGAAAAACAGGAACCACAATGTAAATATAACTCAGATAATCAGCAACCATCCACAAGTAATGATAATAGGCAGAATTTTCAAACTAGATCATATTACCCAGCAAGGTCAAGATTCAACCCCAACTCTTCCCCAAGTCTACAACCCCAGCCACCTCCAAGGTCATCTCCAAGGTCAATCACAGCTCATCACCAGGAAGCATCCAGTAGAACAATCAATTTACCACCCTACCCCTGCAAGATCTGCTCTTCCCATCAACTGCCCAATCAATACCATTTCCACAGAGATTGTCCACTCAACAAACATGAAAAAGAACTGCCAACTAACACCCATTCAGAACCTCTAAACCCAGGTAGAACTTTATTATTATTCTCTGTACTCATAAACTATGTATCACTGCCTTGTGTACTTGATACGGCATCATCTATCTCCATCATGCCCTTAAAATATTTAAATCACATTCATTACAAAATATTAGATAATTCCCCAAATGAAAGAATAGGTCAGGTAGAAGGATTTAGTTACCCATTATACAAAATATTAGTTAGGCTTACTTTAGGAAAAATTACTAAATATCAAGAATTCTTTTTTTGCAATAGTTCAATAGAATATCTTATTTTAGGTTTACCAACATTTTATTTATTTAAGTTACAAATAGATTTCTCAAAAAACCTTCTTTTCCAAAATTATAAATTCTTGTATTCTTTTAATCCAAAAACTGATAATCAGAAGTCATATGCCACTACCCTATGTATTCCAGACCCATACTATGTTAAAAATTCATCTCTTTTAAATATTAACCCATTGTGTAATTTCAATTCTTTTGATATACCAAATACAAATGTTAAACTTATAGATCCTAATTCAAATCCCATTATTGATTTTAACTCATTTCACAGTATGCGACAACCGGACTCTATAACAAATTATAATTCATATTTAGACTTTAGTAAAGTAAATATTAATCCAAATTTCTCTGATCAAACAATTTCAGATATATTGCATAAATATAAGAATGTTTTCTCTAAGCACAATTTTGATATAGGACACATAAAGACTAACCCAATTTGCATATCTCTTTTAGATAATATTCCCATAGCACAAAAGCCATATAGGACATCTTTTTACAATAATGCTGAAATACAAAAACAAATAACTGAATTATTAAAATATGATATTATTAGGCCCTCATCTAGCCCCTATAGTTCTCCTGCATTATTAGTGAAAAAAAAATCTGATGCCCCAAATCACCCCACAAGACTCTGTATAGATTATAGGAAACTTAATCAAAAAACAGTTCCAGAACATACCCCAATTCCACTTATAGAACAAATTATAGATAGGTTATCACAGTCAAAAATATACACTATTCTAGATGTTAAAAATGCATACTGGCATATACCCATAGATGAAAAATATAGACATAAAACCTCCTTTGTAACACAATTAGGATGTTATGAATGGAACAGACTTCCATATGGTCTAAAAAATGCACCTTCACAATTTGAAAGGATTATGAAGTCAGTTTTCACTAAGCATAATATACACTATGCCTTAAATTATTTTGATGATATTATTATACACTCTAAAACTTATGAAGAACACATTAAGCATTTAGATGACATATTAGGTATATTCGAACAAGAGGATATAAAGCTGAATCTCAATAAATGCAAATTTTTACAAAAAGAAATACAATTCTTAGGATACACTATTAACTCAGGAAAATATACACCAAATAACACAAATATTGAAGCAATTTTAAAATTAAATAGACCATATAATATTAAAACCTTACAGAGATTTTTAGGCACCATAAATATTTATAATAAATTTATTCCCCATTATGCGCAAATTAGGGCACCTTTGAATGAACTGTTGTTAAAAAATGCTGCTTGGTTATGGAGTGTGAAACATGAACAAGCCTTCCAAACACTTAAAAATTCACTCATATCACAACCTGTACTATATATTTATGACCCATCAAAACCATGTCATTTATTCACAGACGCGTCAAGTCTAGGAGTAGCAGGAGTTCTTAAACAACCAGATGAGCAAGGCATTTTACACCCCATAGGTTATTTTTCAAGAAAACTTCACCCATATGAACAGAATTATACTGCCTCAGAAATTGAAACATTAGCTATCATTAATTCAGTACAAAGATTTCATACATACCTACACAACATACATTTTACCTTGCACACAGATCACTTACCTTTAAAATGGATCAAAAATGTAAAAAACCCACAAGGTAGATTATTTAGATGGTCCTTAATTCTATCTCAATATAGCTTTGACATTAAACATATTAAAGGATTGAATAATATAGAAGCAGACATGCTGTCAAGAGCACCTGTCTCATTTTACCTAACATATTGTTACATCATGATTAATGGCGTATTTATTATATTATTTTTAATATATTTGAAATTTAAATTATATATTTATTTATTTTTATATTCTATGATATTTATTTAAAACAGATTATTTTTAGATTATCATCATTTGTATTTAGGTACACTGTGACTTCACTGCTCTCTTTGATGTGAGAAAATAAATAAAGGATTCTGGTGGCTACATAAAGTAGACTTATCTCATTATTCCCTTTTATAAATTTGTAGGATGGTTGAAACACGCTCTGGTAAGATGCAAGACCCAGCACAGGAGAGAATCAAGGCTGAAGAGTCTGCCAAGCCGCAACCTGGTGCAACAATTGGTAGAGATGCTAGTTCCGACCCAGTTGTCCTGAATCCCAACATCGACATCCCCAAGTATGATGGAACAGAAGACCCTCGCCCATGGATTGAATCTCTTGAAGAAATTGGCTTCCTGTACCATTGGGCAGACTACATTATCTCCCGTTATGCTGCCATGAATATGATTGGTAGCGCCAAAACCTGGCTGAACCTACACAAAGTAAGTTTCACCAGCTGGGAAAATTTCAAGAGCCGCCTAATTGAGGATTTTGCCTCAGACGCCAACAAAGAAGAAATGAGGATGAGATTAAACAGGATACAACAGTGGAATGAACCTGCAATCAGGTTCGCAGAGGATATCCTTGTACTGTGCAACAAGGTCGACCCCCAAATGGAAGAAGAGACTAAAATAAACTGGGTTATTGGAGGGTTAAAGAAAGAATACTCTTTTGCCCTTCACCTAAACCCTCCTAAAAATACCAATGAACTTCTAGAAATTTGTAAAAAGCTGGATTTGTTCGAAAAGAATTACCAAGAACGTGCAGAAAAATCAAAAGCTCTTTATAATGGACCACGCTCTCCTCGTCCCCATCATCAAGAGCAATGGAAGAATGCTACGTCGTTCAGAAGACCATATCAGAACACCTCCAAGCCCCAGGCCCCCGCTCCGAGGTACTACCAGAACACCTCCAAGCCCCAGGCCCCCACTCCGAGGTACTACCAGAACAAGCCTCTGCCCCAGGTATCTGCCCCTAGACGATCTTACACTCCCAATCCTGAGCCAAAACCGGTCTACCCAAGTAAAACATACAATAAGAATCCAAATTCAAATAGGAATAGGACAGAAGACGGGAGACCAATATGTTTCAAGTGTAACAAGCCAGGACACGTAGCGCGGTATTGCAGAGTCAGGTTTGTAAGAATTGTGGAAGAGGACCCCATAGTTACACAAGACAAGGTCGAAGAAGAAATCCGAATGGATAATGGAACTCAGAAGTCGAGACCTCTGCTCTACTCTGACGTAAGTAATAGCCCGTACTCGAGTATCCCTACAAGGAATAGATATGCTGCATTAGAAGATTTAAACTAAACATCGCGCCTGAGTCCGTCAATCAAAGCAAGTCGACCATAAATGGAATTAAAAAGTTAGACCCCAAATATAAAATGAACATTAACGTGGATAGAATCGGTATCTGCGAAGCTTTGATTGATACAGGCGCCGATCTTTCAGTGGTCGACCTTAGTACAGCTCTTAACACAGGTCTTGAAATAATAAATCCTGATAAAATGTGCTCCGGACCCGATGGCAAAGAATTAGATATCGTAGGAAATATTATTTTAAATATAAAATTTGATGACAAAACAATTACACATCAATTTGTGATAATGAGAACACATTTGCGAATATTTATACTTGGACGTGATTTTCTTAAGAAAATGAACGCAAAAATTGATTGTCAGCGTGAAATAATCAAATATGACTTGACAGAAAATCGTGACGTAATCAAATATCAACAGAAGAAAATAAAAAGTGCAAAGGATGCCATTATACCAGAACTTTCTATTAAATTGATTAATGCATTTGTAGAAGCAGAGGATGGCGAATACATCATCGAGGAGAACCATAAAATGTTTCAAACAAATGGACTTCGACTAGCGAGAAGCTTAATAAATGTTGTGAATAAGGAAACATATATCTGGATAACAAACCCTTACCCTCGACCATTAAAAATATTAAAAAACCAAACATTGTGCTTTGGAAGCCAGCCAGCCGAAGTGAATCTTATGGAAGAAAGTGAACAAAAAGAGCATGAAGAACCCCAATTTCAGATAAACGAAAATTTAGCATATACGGAAAAGGAGCAATTGAAACAAGTTTTGGAAAGGTACGAGGATTTGTTTTCGTCGGGATTAGGAAGATCCAACTTAGCGAAACATCGGATCGATACAGAAGGCGCGAAACCGATCAAACACAAGCCGTATAGGGTGAGCGCGAAAGAGCGAGAAATCATAAAAGAACAAATTGATGAAATGCTCAGAGACGGCATAATTAGACCATCCTCGAGTCCATGGTCCTTCCCTGTAATCTTGGTCAAGAAGCGAGATGGTAAGTACAGATTTTGCGTTGACTACAGAAAATTGAATGATGTAACAGTGAAGGATGTTTACCCAATTCCCAGAATTGATGAAGTATTGGATACACTTCAAGGATCCAAATACTTTTCAGCAATTGACCTTAAATCAGGATATTGGCAAGTAGAGGTTGAGGAGAAAGATAAAGAAAAGACAGCCTTCACTACAGCACATGGCCTATATGAGTTCAACGTAATGCCCTTTGGTCTATGCAATGCCCCTGCTACAT
Source organism: Cordylochernes scorpioides (assembly GCA_030710605.1). Lineage (NCBI taxonomy): Eukaryota > Metazoa > Arthropoda > Arachnida > Pseudoscorpiones > Chernetidae > Cordylochernes > Cordylochernes scorpioides. The sequence goes on along the minus strand of CP092876.1, from coordinate 61,497,052 downwards.
TTGAGAGGAACATGGAAAATATGCTTGGTAATCTTAGATGGCAAATTTGCCTTTGTTATCTAGATGACGTAATCATTTATAGCTCGGATTTTTCAACACATCTCAAAAGAATAGAAGCTGTTTTAAAATGTTTTCGCGAGGCTAATTTAAAATTGAACAACAAAAAATGCCAATTTGCTTTCGAAGAACTGGAGATTCTTGGCCATATAACTAATCAACATGGTATAAAACCAGCGGAGCATAATATCAAGGCTATTAGAGATTTTCCTCGGCCCAAAAAGATAAAAGAAGTTCAATCATTTTTAGGAATGTGCTCATATTATAGAAAATTTATCAAAGGTTTTTCAAAAATTGCCGATCCATTAACCAGTCTTATAAAAAAGAATGTACCTTTTACCTGGACAGAAAATCAAGAGAAAGCATTTCAAACCCTTAAAGTAGCATTGATAAATCCTCCAATCTTAGGGCACTTTGACCCGAATGCAATTACTTACATTCATACTGACGCATCTAACATCGGCCTGGGTGCAACATTAGTCCAAAAGTTCGGCGATAAAGAAAAAGTTATCTCATATTTAAGTCGAACACTGAGCAAACCTGAGCAAAATTATTCGACTACCGAAAAAGAATGTCTAGCTGTTGTGTGGTCAATGTCCAAGTTACGACCCTACCTATATGGAAGGCACTTCAAAATCGTAACTGATCATCACGCACTATGCTGGCTTAAGAATCTGAAAGATCCGACCGGCCGATTAGCACGATGGGCACTGAAGATTCAGGAATATAATTTCGAAATCATACATAAATCGGGTAAAAAACATCTGGACGCTGATGGTCTATCTAGAGGACCCTTACCTGAAAACGAATGGGACGAAGATTATGAAAGACTATTTCTGAATCAAATAATAGACGAAAAGGATGATTTTATTGAGAATATTAAGGAGAACCTTAGTGGAAACAAGCGTTCAATTACACAGAACTTCAAAGAAGAAAATGGGTGTCTCTACAAGAAAAATCCAAATCCTGAAGGTAGGGCATGGTTGCTGGTAGTGCCAAAGAAGAGAAGGAAGGAAGTCATGAGTGAATACCACAACCATATGCTGAATGGCCATCTGGGCGTCGCCAGAACCACTTACCGATTGAAGAATAAATACTATTGGCCTTCCATGTTGAAAGATGTTTCAGAATTTGTAAAGACGTGCCATCTTTGCCAAAGTCGGAAAGGTTCAAATCACTTGCCTTCTGGACTTCTACAACCTATTCCCCCAGCTAACTACCCTTTTGAAAGAATCGGAATTGACTTTGTTGGCCCCTTGCCATCAACGAAAAGAAGAAGGAAGTGGATAATTGTGTTGACTGATTATTATACCAAGTATGCTGAAACAAAGGCAGTATCAGAAGCAACCGTGAAAGAAGTCTCTACATTTTTAATCGAACATATTATTTTACGTCACGGGGCCCCAAGATTTCTTATTAGCGATAGAGGTTCACAATTCACTAGCAATTTGATGAAGGAGGTAATGAAAATGTGCAAAGTGAAACACTGCTTCACAACGAGCTACCACCCCCAGACTAACGGACTAACGGAACGGCTAAATAGAACTTTAATCAATATGATCAGCATGTATGTGAACACAGACCAAAAGAACTGGGATGAAATCCTCCCTTTTATCACCCACGCGTATAATACCACGATTCAAGAAACCACAGGCTACTCTCCATTTTTCCTGTTGTTTGGAAGGGAACCCATGTCCCTCTTAGACGACGAGAATATCCCAACGGACAGTAACATGGACGATTACGACGAATATATAGAAAACTACTTAGATAAAATAGCAAGGACGAGACAGGTAGTCATTAACAACACAGAGAAGACTCAGGAAAGAATGAAAAGAAACTATGACAAAAACACAATGAGAAAATCTATGAACCAGGACATTTAGTGGCAGTTTGGACACCAGTCAGGAAAATCGGAAAATGCGAAAAACTATTGAGAAAATATTTTGGCCCATATCGAATATTAAAGAAGCTGTCTAACGTAAATTACTTAATTGAGCCGAAAGATAATCCTGGCCAAGACCCATTGATTGTCCATGTCTCAAGACTCAAACCCTATTTTGAGAGAATTGATGAGGTAACTCACGAGGACGTGACGACCTCTGGAGAGGGGGAAGTGTTACATCATGATTAATGGCGTATTTATTATATTATTTTTAATATATTTGAAATTTAAATTATATATTTATTTATTTTTATATTCTATGATATTTATTTAAAACAGATTATTTTTAGATTATCATCATTTGTATTTAGGTACACTGTGACTTCACTGCTCTCTTTGATGTGAGAAAATAAATAAAGGATTCTGGTGGCTACATAAAGTAGACTTATCTCATTATTCCCTTTTATAAATTTGTAGGATGGTTGAAACACGCTCTGGTAAGATGCAAGACCCAGCACAGGAGAGAATCAAGGCTGAAGAGTCTGCCAAGCCGCAACCTGGTGCAACAATATAAAGAGTTAAAAGAACACCAATCAACTGAACAAATTAGTAGTGCTAAAATTAAAATACAAAATGGCCTCTACATTATAAATAGAAAGGGTTTTAAAAGAGCTTATGTACCACAAACACTAAGACACAAATTATTAAGAAAAGTACATACAAAGCATGGACATATTGGAACAACTCAAATGACTAAAATAATTTCTCCACACTATTATTGGCGACATATGACTAGGGATATTGCTTATTACACCAAACATTGTGAAACTTGCCAGTTTAATAAATCTAGGGATAACAGAATTGTTTATGGACCACTACAACAGATGCCAATAGCCACACACCCAAATCACATTTTTTCTTTAGATACATTGGGCGGGTTACATAATTATGGGACAACTAGACACAGTATCCATATGATAGTAGATCATCACAGTAGATTCCTTTGGGCTTTTCCAACAAAATCTGTATCAACTGATTCTTATATAACTTGTCTAAGAAATTTATTCCAAATTAATAGGCCTGAAATATTAATAACAGATAGAAATGCAGCTTTTTTTAGCAGAAAATTTAAACACTTTTTAGAAAGAAATAATGTTAAGCATCTACTCACCATTTCCCATCATCCAGAAACAAATGCAAAAGTAGAAAGACTAAATTCCACTATCATTAATAGGTTAAGATGTGAATATAATGCTAATTTAAAGATTCCTTTGACAAAATATATTCCTAAAATTACTGAAAGCTATAATGAAACAGTACATACCAAAACAGGCTTTACACCTAAATTCTTATACTATGGAATACAACCACAGTATATAGAACATGGCACAGAAACACATACACCAATAGAAAAGGCAAGAAAATTAGCCATTGAAAGAACCATAAAATCCCATGAACACAGCAAACAACTTTATGATATTAAACACCCAGAACCCATTTTTAAAGAAGGAGATCAGGTATTAGTAAAAACCTTTATTTATCCAAACACTGGTAAATTAACACAAAGATATATAGGCCCATTTACTATTTTAAAACAACTTTCTCCAGTCACATATGAAATTAATAAACCCAATTTACCCCAAAGAAAACAAAAAGAAATTATACACTCTAATAAACTTAAATTATTTTACCCAGAAACAGATTTTTTACTTCACTATAGCACTAACCTAGAAAATGACTTTATAGTAAATCAAAATTCTAACACAAAGTTAATAGATATTGATGATAAACCATGTTTTTTACAGGACGGCCATATTTTCGACATGGACAATGAAGAACAAATATCAGCACCAATTCTTAAGCCTTCACAAATAACTTAATGTCACTCCATACATCTATTAGCGTTTCATTACTCAACCATGTAAAAATAACATTTTCTACTGCTTTTGATACTTTGAAGTGTAACTACCATAATGTCATAATTACTCAAATTTAAAATACCTTTTTGCTTCATATACATTTTGATATATTTCACTCATTAATATTTCTTATATATACTTTTATTATAATTTCATAATTATATAAATTATTTGTAAACAAACTTTCTTTTGTTTATTTTGAAAAAATGTGCGTATTGATTTTTATTGTTTCATTTTTAATTATTTCTATAGATTTATTGATTTCGTTTAATTAATTATTTTTAATTACCAATTTTATTTTAAAATTTTAATATTTTAAAATCTTTTTTCACAGGGGGGAAATATTATATAATCTAAAAATATTATATATATATATATATATAATCTAAAAACCTCAAATATTTCTTTATTTAAAAATATATATTTATTATTTTATTCATTGATAATTTTACTTTTGAGGCCAAACTGGCCTAAATACGCTAAACATGTGAAAAATAATATCAATCAAATAAATAAAATTAAAATTGTCAGCTGTTGATATTAAAAACAAATTAAAGACAACATTGTTTTGAGATTTGCTTTCACTTAAGGCTAAGACACGGCTTGCGTAAATATGCGAATATGGCCGTAACTACCCTTTTCTAGATTTCTCAAGAAGTATCTTATATCAAATATTTGTTCACCGAAGTGAATCCTGCACCACACTAACGAAGATAAAATATCCCGAAACGCGTACATAGTTGGCTCTACCTGATTCATCAAAACACACACACACACACACATTGGGTTGACACAATACAATTTTAAATCAACGTTCAGTTTATATTTATTCGACTTGATGGCGCTCTGCCATCTAGAATGCCTTTGTGATAAGTTAGAGTATGCCTTTTTTGATATCAACACCTCACCTTTAAATAGTTTTCTTACTTTTGGTCAAACCCCTCCTTACTGTATTAAAAGCTAACCAAGGGGCCAAGATCCCAGAGGGAAGTTGGGGAAAAATGGATGGACTCCAGCTGCGGGGGATGATCCAGGCGTGAGAGGACAGGCGCCAAAAAACGGTATTCCAGACAGTCTGGTTACATCTGGGAGAGAGAAGACTAGGAAATCTCTTCCGAACATGTGACCGTGTGGATTGACACGAAAGACGATGCAAAGAAGTAAGAAGAGGATCCTTCTTTCTACTGTCCTTACAGCAATTAAAAATATTGGTAGGGCTAGGCTCATCAGTGGTGAACCCTCCCAGCGGTTTCGCCAATTTAATCTACCAGACCGCTTCTATAGAGCTCTAATACTGTATTGGATCATTCTGTTTATATATGCTACACTGAGTGGTGGAATCTTAGAAATGGTATTTAAGCAAACTACAGACATAAGCTTTTAGGACAGTAGAATTACATTTAAATACAAATTATTAATAATAATAAAAAGAGAAACAATAAATATATTATAAACCTGATCCTTCCAGTTTAGAAAGATAATCATAAATATATTTACAAAATGGTTAAATATGTGATAATTCTCTCTGGTATTTAAAAATACATATATATCAACATTTATAACTGTTTGTTATCTAGCGCTGAAGAAGAGTGGGCTTTCCAACAGTAGGTGTCTCGAGTCCTGGGTTTTATTTTAATTGACAATAGCGTTTTTGAAGCAGTAGTTTTCTATACAGTTTATAAATCCACACTGAGCTCTGTTACATCTAAGGTACGTCATCTGAATGTGAGAATGACTACATCATATTGTTCCTCCATATGTCACAGTATAGTAAGGTTTGGTAGATCAAACTGTCAAACTTCTGGAGAGGTCGCCACTGATGAATCATATTTTAATCATTATTGAGAGAGAGAAAGTGAACATTAATTAATATTTTACTATTATTAATATTTCTAAAACAAATATTTGGTGTAATTGTGAATCTATTAGTCAAAATCGCTTCAAACTCTAATGCTATTTTTATAACTAAGAACTATTTCTAGAGACGGTAAAATGGAAATAGCAGGGTATCAAAGGTAATTCTTCCCAGAAATTTCGCCATTTTGATCTCCTCTTTACTAGTTTTATATTTAATTTTTTTTTTTTCATTTTTCTCATATAAATTTTATTTTTTGAGGGATAAGGGTAAAATTATTATGGGAACTATGAACATAAGCTTCTATCAAAGCAAATATATATTTACCTATTGATTTAAAAAGGCATATATTGGATCAAAAAATATATGCCTTTTTAATTAAAGATTTTTTTATAGATTGCTCTATTTTCAAAATATTTACCTATATTAACAGTTACGTATTGCCTATAAAGATCTTGTTATGCGATCTCAGAATTATTTTATACTTTAATCGTTATTTAAAAAGTTTATGTCTATAGTTCCTTTAATCGCTGTGTATTCTCCGCTTAATAAATGAAGTCAATTTAAAAATTCGTTCTTATGCAATATCAGAACGTAGATTAACTGGCAAAAAAAACAAAAACAATGAGGGTTCATCATTTATGAGCAATGCTATCCTATTATATTTTCATCATTGGCGTTTAAAGTCTATAAGAATAATTTTGAAGAATCAATTCAAGGTATTTGTATCGATTTTCAACACTAGAGGTCGCCGAGATTAGGATTTTGATTATATAAACTGCTTTAGGATATCATTTTAAATGGATAAGGCAGGGTGTGAGCTTTCCAACTCGATCATTCTTTATTATTATCTAATAGAATCTTGATAACCTATTTAACCATTGGCGACACAAAGACTCGATTTTCTTTAACTTTTATCTATCTTTCTAAATTTACTCATTGTTTGTAAAATTCTACTCGGATAAAATTTTTCATTTTTAATATACTTAGGCCTATATATTTTACTAAAACTTAAATTTAGTGATTACTTTATTCTATGCTTGCAACAGATGGCTAACTGTTTGGCAAAACCTCTTTCCTCTCAGAATTATTTTCAAGAATCCCATTTACGTCTTCAGAAGTATTCTACTGTCACACCGACCAGGATATATATATATATAGGAAGTAGTCAAGTCCCCAAATTGTACTTAGGTACAATCTATAATTTGAATATCTATTGATTATTATCAGGATCAATATGATCAACAGGGCATTCCCTTCCAAATGTAATCAATACCGTTCTATTCTTTTGTGAAAACAACCAAGAATCCTAAGTTAGCCTACAAAGGTATGAAACAGTCAATAATGTCAATTTAGTTATCTAAATTATAAATGAAGGACAAAAACTTTGAAAATATTATCGTGAACGAAGAAAAAAATAACTATTGATAAATGAATATTACGTATTAATGAATATAAGAAAAAACAAATATTTTGGTAAAAAGCTTGTGGATTTGTAAAACGTAATCTGTGAACATACTTATAAAATGTTCATACGAAGTGAAGAACCCCTCAAAGCTTCGTCAATTAATTTAAACAAAAATGAAGTCATCTTCAGCTTGTTCAATACCAATCAACAACTATGATGTTTCTAATATTGAAGAGACACTTCGGATATTTTTTATATATTTAAATAAAAATTAACGAGAGAAGATTTAAGAAAAAATAAGAAAAGAAATATTTGAAGAACAAATACTTTTTTCAAATCAGGTCGAACATAGATTATTTTAGAATAATTGATCGCAATAAGAAACTGGACGTCATATAAGCTCAAACTGTACTTTTTAAATATTCTTCAAATTTCTAAATTGCGTATTTCAACAATAACCAAAAGGAATACTCATCATCTTGTGGAAATTAACCCATTTCTCCGTTCCAATCAAACAACTAGGTGTTCTACCATTTCTTTATAACCTAAGACATTAATAACTTCGGAGATACTAACCACATTCAACAGGTAACCTAGTTGCTTTTACATTTATCTATTTTACACTTTTAGCGATATTTTCACGTCAAATTTAAGATATTAGTTTTTATGTGTATTCGTCTAAAACATTGTTGATTGTTTTATATCAAATTTCAATTATTTTATAATTCATATTATAAAATAATACAATAATAAATCTAAAAGGCATCAACTCTTCACTTTTATCAAGCACTTTCAAAATTTCCCATTACCAAAACATTTATAATTCCACAAAAATGGAAGATTTTACTAATCATGTTTTGATGAAGATTCAACATTGCCTCTTTTTTATAGCTGACAATGAAATGAATCATTCATTGAATATATATATATATATATATATAATAGGATTTATCCTATGTATTTTGATTTATATTGAGGAATCTTGGTATCGATCATTCAGTATTTCTTCAAATGATTCGCTTGGATATAGAAAGGTATAAATATGATGCTCTAAAACGCCCTCTTTTATAAAAATAATTGACGCGTATGTTTCTTTTTGAAATAAAACAAATTTCTATATTTCCCTTACTGCGGTGACGAAATAATAGGGGGCCAAGCTCATCAGTGGAGAATTGTCCCAGCGTTTTCGCCAGTTTAATCTATTATACCTATGTAATATTAAATTTGGTTGTTTCACCTTCATGCCGATACTAGAGCTAAACTCTTGGTAAAGGTATTATGTTTGAACTATGCACAAAAGCTTTGAGAACAGCATAAAAAATACCTATATTGCTCTTGCAATTGAAGCATTGCAAAAGAGCAACGAAACATGTCAAATATTTATAATTGTTTGATTTCTAATTTCTTCAATTGTTTCCATAGTTCAATCAAATTACCTTTACCAATAGTTTAGTTCTAGTATCGGTATAAAGGTGAAACATCCAAATACAATATCACATCGGTATGATTGATTAAACTGGCAAAACCGCTGAGAGGGTTCACCACCGATGAGCCATGCCCTCCTATTATTTTATTATTGCAGTAAGGGCAGTAGAAATTGTTTTATTTCACAAAGATACATGCACGTCAAAAATATTTTACAAGGTAATACAAGGTCATATGAAACAATGTTTTCAGAACCTTCGATGCCTTGGTTTTAGATAACCGTTTTTAAATTTTATATTATAATTATTATTAATGTTTATTAGGGTTATAATATATTTATTTATTTCAATTTAAAGCGCTATGCCCCCCGAAGGACACTTGCGCTGTCATACATGTATGCTTTTACAATTGTATAGACCAAGGGTCGGCAAAATATTGAGTCAGAAGAGTCAAAAATTACAATTTACAAAATTTCAAAGTTTTCAAAGAGCCACAATTTTTTTCTTGCCAACAATAAATAACACTCACATAAATAATATTTGCGTATGGAACTATATAAAGTGCTGCAGCTTCACATTCAAAGAGCCGCAGTTTGCCGACTCCTGTTAAATACATATTTATTTGCATTAATTTCAGGCCGTGAAGGAACAGGAATATTATATAATGCGATTAATTCCTTTTCAAATAAAACAATATCCTACTTCTCATTCTGCAACGAGAAAATATCGGGAGAGCTTAAAACTCTCTGATCGGATTAGCTACTTGAATCTATCATATCCCATTCTACTATTGTATTACGCTTCCCTGGTTAAATACCAGCATTTTTGGAATCATTGTTGGCAATATGTCCCTTAAATATTTGAATAAAATTTAGAGAGATATTTTCAAAATTTTAATGCCAAAATTTCTTTCCATTTGCATCCTATACTATCTTAACATAAATTCTCATTACAATATTAGAACGGTATGGTATATCAAACTGGCCTAGCCATTCAACTGTTGCTGATCCAGGTCCTATATGTAGGTGCCTATATATATTCCCCAGGAAGAGTTTTTATATTTGATAATAGGGAAACGAGAATACTCGACTTATGCATTTTCGGTAAAGGACACTTTATGTTTGTTTTGAATTACTTATATTCAAACCAAATCAATTATATAAACTATAAAAAAGAGCGTACCTTTACTGTAAAGAGGAAAAATATAGATCCATGTATAGTCTTTTGACTCAAACTATGTTTGGTATATGCAGATTGTATGGTTATCTATATATTAACCCATAACAGAAGCTTAGTGTTAATAGTACTTTGTGAACCTATCATATATAAAATACACTTTTAAATATTATCTACGTTTATATAAACATAGAAAAATTAAAATTCAATATCTTAGCAGTGATGTAATTTCTGGGTCAATTCAATCCCACACCTCAAGACTATTTGGCGTTTTTCGATATCTCTCTCTCTCTCTCTTTTAACTCCTCTCAACCAAAAGAATTCCCATCTGAATCCAATATATTTCAAATTACTTTTACCGCTTGAATTTCTGTTTCAAATTTGTTTTAAAGCTAATTAGAGATGTGATGTGGTATTCTCAGAGTTCATTGGATGCTCAAGCTCAATATAACTTAATATTCTTATGTAAATATATTTTAAATGTACGTCTTTTCCTCCGCTTATATATATTCTTTAATTCAGCAGGTTGCTTTGCCCATTTTGAGGTCGAAAGTTGTGGTAGAATCTAGCGTGCCACTCTTCTAAATGTACGTGTGCCTGCTTTCATAATGATTCCTAACTTTTATTTGAATATATATTTTAATTATTCTTCAAATTATATTGAACAAACAGTCAAACCTTCATTAGAGGACACTCTTTCTAGAGAACAACTCTCTACAAAGGACATTTTTCATTGTCAAAATTACCATTTTACTATATAACAACTCTCCGGTAAGAGGATACCTCTACATAAAGGACTTTTTGCTCTGCAACTAGGGGTCTTTTAAAGAGAAGTTTTACTGTATATGTATAGTATGCAAAATAGTAGGTTTGAATATATTATAATATAAAATAATTGCAAATTCTTATATACATCATTTTTTTTTCTTTCGACACTAAACATATTAGGAAACAAGTGACTTATTGAGATGTTCAATATAAACCGTGTTCCGAGGAGAAGAATTGAGCGAGAGAGATATTTATATAATATATATGAAAACATTTGTGGGTGGCATGGAATTCTAGGCGGAGTCAGATAACAAATTATTTATTGTAAAATCAACTTTTAATTACATTTATTTATACAAATTATCAGAAGGGTTAAATTGGTGTATACTACATGTTGAAGTTATTTTTGTTTATATCTGTGTGTGGTCAAATATCATTTCTAGATTATATAATGTTAGATATATGTGTTTGATATATCATAGATAAATATTTACATTTTATATGATTTATGTTTTAAATTTAAAATGATGTATAATTATTTTATTATATTGATATGGCAACAATTAATATGATAATAATGTTAATTCATATAATTTTAATAAAGTATATTTTATAAGCATTATATATTTATAAGATGAATAATTTTAATATTTAAATTGAATAGTTATTAGACAAATTAAATTTATAATGAAAATAGGAAAAGTTAATATTTGGGAGCCGCTACATCACTCCCCCGCCAGTGAAGACTTAAAGTCGAAAACGTACGTGGCGTCCATAGCGAGTGGTGTAGCTACTTGCGTTGTCAGAATTATTTGGATGTTTTTTAAATTCGCTGTCAGCGGTACATTTAATTATGGCCTTCTTTAGCGCGTCGTATTTATTGTCTGGTGGAGGTAATATAATGAATTCACGTACCTCTATGGCAGTTGATGGAGGTAAAAGTGAAATTAGATAAGAAAATTTGGTGTCATCCTTTGTAATTGGACTTGGCTTGTTCAATAAAAATTGTGATTCCAATGTTATGAACCACAATTCTGGATCGTTTGGCCAAAATTCGGGTGCTTTAATTGAATCCATTTTGAGAATATATTATATATATATATTAAATAAATTCAAATACACATTAAATTGGCAATCTAAAAAATATTGGGAAGGCTTGGCTTATCAGTGGTGAACCCTGCCAGCGGTTTCACCAATTTAATCTACCAGACTGCCTCTTTAGAGTTCTAATACTGTATTGGATCATTTTGCTTGGGAGGGAAACGGCTGGGAGGGTTCACCACTGATAAGTCAAGCCCTCCCAATATTTTTTCATCGCGGTAAGGACAGTAGAAGTTTAATTTATTTATAAAAAGAAACATTCGCGTTTTGGTGTTTTAATATGTATCTTATAGATGGCGCATTATTGCTATGTATTAATTTATATTTATAGGCGTGTGTAGTATTGTCTATATATATATATATTATATAATCTAAAAATATTATATATATATAATATATATATATATAATCTAAAAACCTCAAATATTTCTTTATTTAAAAATATATATTTATTATTTTATTCATTGATAATTTTACTTTTGTTATAATCGTTTTTAGAAAGACTTTCAGTTTTGTGGTATAGTTTTGTTTTAAATATGCGTAGTTAACATATCTATCCTTTTAAATCACTAATATAGGATTAACCTTATAAATTCTATATAATGTGAAACTAACTAATGTGTAATCTTTCCTCAAGTAATTGAAAATAAAAGCTACTTGACGGTAAATAATTATCTTTTTTATCACGACTGCACCTCAACCCTTTATCTTATCGATCCTTTGTCTTATCAAGCCTAATCTAACAACAACACAAAATATTCATAACAATAAGTCGACAGGATTACCTGAATTATCAACCTAATTGCTCTATAAATTATTCAAATTTTATAAAACTATTTTTACAAAATGTCTCGCAAACAAAGGAATGTAGAACACGCCATGACGCCAAATCCAAATACTATAGAAATACCGAAATTTAATGGTCAAAATTTAGACATAACATCTTGGCTCAAATTCTTTAACAAAAAATGCCAACAAAACCATTTTGATGAAGACTATAAGCTAAAGAATATTTCAAATTATCTTGATGGAGAAGCTTTTAATTTTTATATAGAACAATTACAAGATATAGATAATTGGGGGGAACTAGAACAAAAAGTACTTTCATATTTTACAGTTAAAGACTCTAATCTATTTAGTAAATTCTTAAATTTAAAATATAATGATAAGGATGATCTTGATATTTATTTTAAAGAAAAATCTTCATTAGCAAAAAAACTTAATTTAGATACACCCCTATTATTAGAAGCTCTTACAGATGGGATGCCAAATTACCTAAAGAAATATTTAATTGCAGCAAGAGTTAAGGAAACCTCAGATTGGATTAAAATAGCCACTCAATTAAAATACTCTACCAATCAAGAAAAACAGGAACCACAATGTAAATATAACTCAGATAATCAGCAACCATCCACAAGTAATGATAATAGGCAGAATTTTCAAACTAGATCATATTACCCAGCAAGGTCAAGATTCAACCCCAACTCTTCCCCAAGTCTACAACCCCAGCCACCTCCAAGGTCATCTCCAAGGTCAATCACAGCTCATCACCAGGAAGCATCCAGTAGAACAATCAATTTACCACCCTACCCCTGCAAGATCTGCTCTTCCCATCAACTGCCCAATCAATACCATTTCCACAGAGATTGTCCACTCAACAAACATGAAAAAGAACTGCCAACTAACACCCATTCAGAACCTCTAAACCCAGGTAGAACTTTATTATTATTCTCTGTACTCATAAACTATGTATCACTGCCTTGTGTACTTGATACGGCATCATCTATCTCCATCATGCCCTTAAAATATTTAAATCACATTCATTACAAAATATTAGATAATTCCCCAAATGAAAGAATAGGTCAGGTAGAAGGATTTAGTTACCCATTATACAAAATATTAGTTAGGCTTACTTTAGGAAAAATTACTAAATATCAAGAATTCTTTTTTTGCAATAGTTCAATAGAATATCTTATTTTAGGTTTACCAACATTTTATTTATTTAAGTTACAAATAGATTTCTCAAAAAACCTTCTTTTCCAAAATTATAAATTCTTGTATTCTTTTAATCCAAAAACTGATAATCAGAAGTCATATGCCACTACCCTATGTATTCCAGACCCATACTATGTTAAAAATTCATCTCTTTTAAATATTAACCCATTGTGTAATTTCAATTCTTTTGATATACCAAATACAAATGTTAAACTTATAGATCCTAATTCAAATCCCATTATTGATTTTAACTCATTTCACAGTATGCGACAACCGGACTCTATAACAAATTATAATTCATATTTAGACTTTAGTAAAGTAAATATTAATCCAAATTTCTCTGATCAAACAATTTCAGATATATTGCATAAATATAAGAATGTTTTCTCTAAGCACAATTTTGATATAGGACACATAAAGACTAACCCAATTTGCATATCTCTTTTAGATAATATTCCCATAGCACAAAAGCCATATAGGACATCTTTTTACAATAATGCTGAAATACAAAAACAAATAACTGAATTATTAAAATATGATATTATTAGGCCCTCATCTAGCCCCTATAGTTCTCCTGCATTATTAGTGAAAAAAAAATCTGATGCCCCAAATCACCCCACAAGACTCTGTATAGATTATAGGAAACTTAATCAAAAAACAGTTCCAGAACATACCCCAATTCCACTTATAGAACAAATTATAGATAGGTTATCACAGTCAAAAATATACACTATTCTAGATGTTAAAAATGCATACTGGCATATACCCATAGATGAAAAATATAGACATAAAACCTCCTTTGTAACACAATTAGGATGTTATGAATGGAACAGACTTCCATATGGTCTAAAAAATGCACCTTCACAATTTGAAAGGATTATGAAGTCAGTTTTCACTAAGCATAATATACACTATGCCTTAAATTATTTTGATGATATTATTATACACTCTAAAACTTATGAAGAACACATTAAGCATTTAGATGACATATTAGGTATATTCGAACAAGAGGATATAAAGCTGAATCTCAATAAATGCAAATTTTTACAAAAAGAAATACAATTCTTAGGATACACTATTAACTCAGGAAAATATACACCAAATAACACAAATATTGAAGCAATTTTAAAATTAAATAGACCATATAATATTAAAACCTTACAGAGATTTTTAGGCACCATAAATATTTATAATAAATTTATTCCCCATTATGCGCAAATTAGGGCACCTTTGAATGAACTGTTGTTAAAAAATGCTGCTTGGTTATGGAGTGTGAAACATGAACAAGCCTTCCAAACACTTAAAAATTCACTCATATCACAACCTGTACTATATATTTATGACCCATCAAAACCATGTCATTTATTCACAGACGCGTCAAGTCTAGGAGTAGCAGGAGTTCTTAAACAACCAGATGAGCAAGGCATTTTACACCCCATAGGTTATTTTTCAAGAAAACTTCACCCATATGAACAGAATTATACTGCCTCAGAAATTGAAACATTAGCTATCATTAATTCAGTACAAAGATTTCATACATACCTACACAACATACATTTTACCTTGCACACAGATCACTTACCTTTAAAATGGATCAAAAATGTAAAAAACCCACAAGGTAGATTATTTAGATGGTCCTTAATTCTATCTCAATATAGCTTTGACATTAAACATATTAAAGGATTGAATAATATAGAAGCAGACATGCTGTCAAGAGCACCTGTCTCATTTTACCTAACATATTGTTACATCATGATTAATGGCGTATTTATTATATTATTTTTAATATATTTGAAATTTAAATTATATATTTATTTATTTTTATATTCTATGATATTTATTTAAAACAGATTATTTTTAGATTATCATCATTTGTATTTAGGTACACTGTGACTTCACTGCTCTCTTTGATGTGAGAAAATAAATAAAGGATTCTGGTGGCTACATAAAGTAGACTTATCTCATTATTCCCTTTTATAAATTTGTAGGATGGTTGAAACACGCTCTGGTAAGATGCAAGACCCAGCACAGGAGAGAATCAAGGCTGAAGAGTCTGCCAAGCCGCAACCTGGTGCAACAATTGGTAGAGATGCTAGTTCCGACCCAGTTGTCCTGAATCCCAACATCGACATCCCCAAGTATGATGGAACAGAAGACCCTCGCCCATGGATTGAATCTCTTGAAGAAATTGGCTTCCTGTACCATTGGGCAGACTACATTATCTCCCGTTATGCTGCCATGAATATGATTGGTAGCGCCAAAACCTGGCTGAACCTACACAAAGTAAGTTTCACCAGCTGGGAAAATTTCAAGAGCCGCCTAATTGAGGATTTTGCCTCAGACGCCAACAAAGAAGAAATGAGGATGAGATTAAACAGGATACAACAGTGGAATGAACCTGCAATCAGGTTCGCAGAGGATATCCTTGTACTGTGCAACAAGGTCGACCCCCAAATGGAAGAAGAGACTAAAATAAACTGGGTTATTGGAGGGTTAAAGAAAGAATACTCTTTTGCCCTTCACCTAAACCCTCCTAAAAATACCAATGAACTTCTAGAAATTTGTAAAAAGCTGGATTTGTTCGAAAAGAATTACCAAGAACGTGCAGAAAAATCAAAAGCTCTTTATAATGGACCACGCTCTCCTCGTCCCCATCATCAAGAGCAATGGAAGAATGCTACGTCGTTCAGAAGACCATATCAGAACACCTCCAAGCCCCAGGCCCCCGCTCCGAGGTACTACCAGAACACCTCCAAGCCCCAGGCCCCCACTCCGAGGTACTACCAGAACAAGCCTCTGCCCCAGGTATCTGCCCCTAGACGATCTTACACTCCCAATCCTGAGCCAAAACCGGTCTACCCAAGTAAAACATACAATAAGAATCCAAATTCAAATAGGAATAGGACAGAAGACGGGAGACCAATATGTTTCAAGTGTAACAAGCCAGGACACGTAGCGCGGTATTGCAGAGTCAGGTTTGTAAGAATTGTGGAAGAGGACCCCATAGTTACACAAGACAAGGTCGAAGAAGAAATCCGAATGGATAATGGAACTCAGAAGTCGAGACCTCTGCTCTACTCTGACGTAAGTAATAGCCCGTACTCGAGTATCCCTACAAGGAATAGATATGCTGCATTAGAAGATTTAAACTAAACATCGCGCCTGAGTCCGTCAATCAAAGCAAGTCGACCATAAATGGAATTAAAAAGTTAGACCCCAAATATAAAATGAACATTAACGTGGATAGAATCGGTATCTGCGAAGCTTTGATTGATACAGGCGCCGATCTTTCAGTGGTCGACCTTAGTACAGCTCTTAACACAGGTCTTGAAATAATAAATCCTGATAAAATGTGCTCCGGACCCGATGGCAAAGAATTAGATATCGTAGGAAATATTATTTTAAATATAAAATTTGATGACAAAACAATTACACATCAATTTGTGATAATGAGAACACATTTGCGAATATTTATACTTGGACGTGATTTTCTTAAGAAAATGAACGCAAAAATTGATTGTCAGCGTGAAATAATCAAATATGACTTGACAGAAAATCGTGACGTAATCAAATATCAACAGAAGAAAATAAAAAGTGCAAAGGATGCCATTATACCAGAACTTTCTATTAAATTGATTAATGCATTTGTAGAAGCAGAGGATGGCGAATACATCATCGAGGAGAACCATAAAATGTTTCAAACAAATGGACTTCGACTAGCGAGAAGCTTAATAAATGTTGTGAATAAGGAAACATATATCTGGATAACAAACCCTTACCCTCGACCATTAAAAATATTAAAAAACCAAACATTGTGCTTTGGAAGCCAGCCAGCCGAAGTGAATCTTATGGAAGAAAGTGAACAAAAAGAGCATGAAGAACCCCAATTTCAGATAAACGAAAATTTAGCATATACGGAAAAGGAGCAATTGAAACAAGTTTTGGAAAGGTACGAGGATTTGTTTTCGTCGGGATTAGGAAGATCCAACTTAGCGAAACATCGGATCGATACAGAAGGCGCGAAACCGATCAAACACAAGCCGTATAGGGTGAGCGCGAAAGAGCGAGAAATCATAAAAGAACAAATTGATGAAATGCTCAGAGACGGCATAATTAGACCATCCTCGAGTCCATGGTCCTTCCCTGTAATCTTGGTCAAGAAGCGAGATGGTAAGTACAGATTTTGCGTTGACTACAGAAAATTGAATGATGTAACAGTGAAGGATGTTTACCCAATTCCCAGAATTGATGAAGTATTGGATACACTTCAAGGATCCAAATACTTTTCAGCAATTGACCTTAAATCAGGATATTGGCAAGTAGAGGTTGAGGAGAAAGATAAAGAAAAGACAGCCTTCACTACAGCACATGGCCTATATGAGTTCAACGTAATGCCCTTTGGTCTATGCAATGCCCCTGCTACATTTGAGAGGAACATGGAAAATATGCTTGGTAATCTTAGATGGCAAATTTGCCTTTGTTATCTAGATGACGTAATCATTTATAGCTCGGATTTTTCAACACATCTCAAAAGAATAGAAGCTGTTTTAAAATGTTTTCGCGAGGCTAATTTAAAATTGAACAACAAAAAATGCCAATTTGCTTTCGAAGAACTGGAGATTCTTGGCCATATAACTAATCAACATGGTATAAAACCAGCGGAGCATAATATCAAGGCTATTAGAGATTTTCCTCGGCCCAAAAAGATAAAAGAAGTTCAATCATTTTTAGGAATGTGCTCATATTATAGAAAATTTATCAAAGGTTTTTCAAAAATTGCCGATCCATTAACCAGTCTTATAAAAAAGAATGTACCTTTTACCTGGACAGAAAATCAAGAGAAAGCATTTCAAACCCTTAAAGTAGCATTGATAAATCCTCCAATCTTAGGGCACTTTGACCCGAATGCAATTACTTACATTCATACTGACGCATCTAACATCGGCCTGGGTGCAACATTAGTCCAAAAGTTCGGCGATAAAGAAAAAGTTATCTCATATTTAAGTCGAACACTGAGCAAACCTGAGCAAAATTATTCGACTACCGAAAAAGAATGTCTAGCTGTTGTGTGGTCAATGTCCAAGTTACGACCCTACCTATATGGAAGGCACTTCAAAATCGTAACTGATCATCACGCACTATGCTGGCTTAAGAATCTGAAAGATCCGACCGGCCGATTAGCACGATGGGCACTGAAGATTCAGGAATATAATTTCGAAATCATACATAAATCGGGTAAAAAACATCTGGACGCTGATGGTCTATCTAGAGGACCCTTACCTGAAAACGAATGGGACGAAGATTATGAAAGACTATTTCTGAATCAAATAATAGACGAAAAGGATGATTTTATTGAGAATATTAAGGAGAACCTTAGTGGAAACAAGCGTTCAATTACACAGAACTTCAAAGAAGAAAATGGGTGTCTCTACAAGAAAAATCCAAATCCTGAAGGTAGGGCATGGTTGCTGGTAGTGCCAAAGAAGAGAAGGAAGGAAGTCATGAGTGAATACCACAACCATATGCTGAATGGCCATCTGGGCGTCGCCAGAACCACTTACCGATTGAAGAATAAATACTATTGGCCTTCCATGTTGAAAGATGTTTCAGAATTTGTAAAGACGTGCCATCTTTGCCAAAGTCGGAAAGGTTCAAATCACTTGCCTTCTGGACTTCTACAACCTATTCCCCCAGCTAACTACCCTTTTGAAAGAATCGGAATTGACTTTGTTGGCCCCTTGCCATCAACGAAAAGAAGAAGGAAGTGGATAATTGTGTTGACTGATTATTATACCAAGTATGCTGAAACAAAGGCAGTATCAGAAGCAACCGTGAAAGAAGTCTCTACATTTTTAATCGAACATATTATTTTACGTCACGGGGCCCCAAGATTTCTTATTAGCGATAGAGGTTCACAATTCACTAGCAATTTGATGAAGGAGGTAATGAAAATGTGCAAAGTGAAACACTGCTTCACAACGAGCTACCACCCCCAGACTAACGGACTAACGGAACGGCTAAATAGAACTTTAATCAATATGATCAGCATGTATGTGAACACAGACCAAAAGAACTGGGATGAAATCCTCCCTTTTATCACCCACGCGTATAATACCACGATTCAAGAAACCACAGGCTACTCTCCATTTTTCCTGTTGTTTGGAAGGGAACCCATGTCCCTCTTAGACGACGAGAATATCCCAACGGACAGTAACATGGACGATTACGACGAATATATAGAAAACTACTTAGATAAAATAGCAAGGACGAGACAGGTAGTCATTAACAACACAGAGAAGACTCAGGAAAGAATGAAAAGAAACTATGACAAAAACACAATGAGAAAATCTATGAACCAGGACATTTAGTGGCAGTTTGGACACCAGTCAGGAAAATCGGAAAATGCGAAAAACTATTGAGAAAATATTTTGGCCCATATCGAATATTAAAGAAGCTGTCTAACGTAAATTACTTAATTGAGCCGAAAGATAATCCTGGCCAAGACCCATTGATTGTCCATGTCTCAAGACTCAAACCCTATTTTGAGAGAATTGATGAGGTAACTCACGAGGACGTGACGACCTCTGGAGAGGGGGAAGTGTTACATCATGATTAATGGCGTATTTATTATATTATTTTTAATATATTTGAAATTTAAATTATATATTTATTTATTTTTATATTCTATGATATTTATTTAAAACAGATTATTTTTAGATTATCATCATTTGTATTTAGGTACACTGTGACTTCACTGCTCTCTTTGATGTGAGAAAATAAATAAAGGATTCTGGTGGCTACATAAAGTAGACTTATCTCATTATTCCCTTTTATAAATTTGTAGGATGGTTGAAACACGCTCTGGTAAGATGCAAGACCCAGCACAGGAGAGAATCAAGGCTGAAGAGTCTGCCAAGCCGCAACCTGGTGCAACAATATAAAGAGTTAAAAGAACACCAATCAACTGAACAAATTAGTAGTGCTAAAATTAAAATACAAAATGGCCTCTACATTATAAATAGAAAGGGTTTTAAAAGAGCTTATGTACCACAAACACTAAGACACAAATTATTAAGAAAAGTACATACAAAGCATGGACATATTGGAACAACTCAAATGACTAAAATAATTTCTCCACACTATTATTGGCGACATATGACTAGGGATATTGCTTATTACACCAAACATTGTGAAACTTGCCAGTTTAATAAATCTAGGGATAACAGAATTGTTTATGGACCACTACAACAGATGCCAATAGCCACACACCCAAATCACATTTTTTCTTTAGATACATTGGGCGGGTTACATAATTATGGGACAACTAGACACAGTATCCATATGATAGTAGATCATCACAGTAGATTCCTTTGGGCTTTTCCAACAAAATCTGTATCAACTGATTCTTATATAACTTGTCTAAGAAATTTATTCCAAATTAATAGGCCTGAAATATTAATAACAGATAGAAATGCAGCTTTTTTTAGCAGAAAATTTAAACACTTTTTAGAAAGAAATAATGTTAAGCATCTACTCACCATTTCCCATCATCCAGAAACAAATGCAAAAGTAGAAAGACTAAATTCCACTATCATTAATAGGTTAAGATGTGAATATAATGCTAATTTAAAGATTCCTTTGACAAAATATATTCCTAAAATTACTGAAAGCTATAATGAAACAGTACATACCAAAACAGGCTTTACACCTAAATTCTTATACTATGGAATACAACCACAGTATATAGAACATGGCACAGAAACACATACACCAATAGAAAAGGCAAGAAAATTAGCCATTGAAAGAACCATAAAATCCCATGAACACAGCAAACAACTTTATGATATTAAACACCCAGAACCCATTTTTAAAGAAGGAGATCAGGTATTAGTAAAAACCTTTATTTATCCAAACACTGGTAAATTAACACAAAGATATATAGGCCCATTTACTATTTTAAAACAACTTTCTCCAGTCACATATGAAATTAATAAACCCAATTTACCCCAAAGAAAACAAAAAGAAATTATACACTCTAATAAACTTAAATTATTTTACCCAGAAACAGATTTTTTACTTCACTATAGCACTAACCTAGAAAATGACTTTATAGTAAATCAAAATTCTAACACAAAGTTAATAGATATTGATGATAAACCATGTTTTTTACAGGACGGCCATATTTTCGACATGGACAATGAAGAACAAATATCAGCACCAATTCTTAAGCCTTCACAAATAACTTAATGTCACTCCATACATCTATTAGCGTTTCATTACTCAACCATGTAAAAATAACATTTTCTACTGCTTTTGATACTTTGAAGTGTAACTACCATAATGTCATAATTACTCAAATTTAAAATACCTTTTTGCTTCATATACATTTTGATATATTTCACTCATTAATATTTCTTATATATACTTTTATTATAATTTCATAATTATATAAATTATTTGTAAACAAACTTTCTTTTGTTTATTTTGAAAAAATGTGCGTATTGATTTTTATTGTTTCATTTTTAATTATTTCTATAGATTTATTGATTTCGTTTAATTAATTATTTTTAATTACCAATTTTATTTTAAAATTTTAATATTTTAAAATCTTTTTTCACAGGGGGGAAATATTATATAATCTAAAAATATTATATATATATATATATATAATCTAAAAACCTCAAATATTTCTTTATTTAAAAATATATATTTATTATTTTATTCATTGATAATTTTACTTTTGAGGCCAAACTGGCCTAAATACGCTAAACATGTGAAAAATAATATCAATCAAATAAATAAAATTAAAATTGTCAGCTGTTGATATTAAAAACAAATTAAAGACAACATTGTTTTGAGATTTGCTTTCACTTAAGGCTAAGACACGGCTTGCGTAAATATGCGAATATGGCCGTAACTACCCTTTTCTAGATTTCTCAAGAAGTATCTTATATCAAATATTTGTTCACCGAAGTGAATCCTGCACCACACTAACGAAGATAAAATATCCCGAAACGCGTACATAGTTGGCTCTACCTGATTCATCAAAACACACACACACACACACATTGGGTTGACACAATACAATTTTAAATCAACGTTCAGTTTATATTTATTCGACTTGATGGCGCTCTGCCATCTAGAATGCCTTTGTGATAAGTTAGAGTATGCCTTTTTTGATATCAACACCTCACCTTTAAATAGTTTTCTTACTTTTGGTCAAACCCCTCCTTACTGTATTAAAAGCTAACCAAGGGGCCAAGATCCCAGAGGGAAGTTGGGGAAAAATGGATGGACTCCAGCTGCGGGGGATGATCCAGGCGTGAGAGGACAGGCGCCAAAAAACGGTATTCCAGACAGTCTGGTTACATCTGGGAGAGAGAAGACTAGGAAATCTCTTCCGAACATGTGACCGTGTGGATTGACACGAAAGACGATGCAAAGAAGTAAGAAGAGGATCCTTCTTGTAACGGACAATGAAGGCAAGTCAATCTACTGCACACAATTATTAATTCCCCTTGGAAACCTTGTATTAAAGTACATCGAATTAATCTGTTTCCACATTGAATCCATATTGTTCTCCTAGAAACTTTGTTCACAAACAACTGTGGCTGTCGTAACAATATTTTATATATCACAGAATGTCATCACACTGAGCACACAACAAGATCTGGAATTGTATTGGGACCTCCTCTAATACCTATAACCTTACACTCCACGATAAATGCTCACACTTCAAGCGAACTCTTGACCATACTTCATACAACAATAGTCATTCAAATTTTATGATATTGTAGCGTAGTAACAGATGATCAAACAGATAAAATATAATTATATAAAATATTATAAAGATACTAGGGTCGCCTCTCCCGTCAAAACAGACGTCTAAAACCAGACGCCATCTATTGACCGTCGCCGCAATAAGCGGCCTCGGGTCGGTGACAAAGCCACAACACCAGCTTGGGCAAACTGAAAAGCGTCCTCCTAGAGACCATGGTTTCGGGCTAATGGCCCTCGTCAATAGATGGCGTCTGGTTTTAGACGTCTGTTTTGACGGGAGAGGCGACCCTAGTCCCTAGATCAATTTCCTCCCGGCAAAATTTCCATTTATATTTTAGCCATAGATATGGCCCAGCTACTTTGCCAGCTAAACACCTCTTTGGCAGATTGTCAAGATTCCATTAGATCCCGTGTGGATCTCATGGAATAAAGTCCACCCTAGACTGACGAGGGTCATTAGCCCGAAACCATGGTCTCTAGGTGGACACTTTTCAATTTGCCAAAGCTGGTGTTGTCGCTTTATCACCGACCCGAGGCCGCTAGTTGCGGCGACGGTCAATAAATGGCGTCTGGTTTTAGACGTCTGTTTTGACGGGAGAGGCGACCCTAGTCTCATTAGATTAATTTCCTTCCGTCAAACTTTTCATTTATAAAATATTATATATTAATTACATCAGCACGATTAGGTGACTACAATTAAACTAAGCTGATTAATTTCAGCTAGAGAATACTTAATAACAAAGCGCTATGTGACATAATAATTCCATAAATACAAATTTATATTCATTTGTGTATTTTCATTGATAAATTAATTACATAATAAAATAAGATATAAAATTATTTCTTTGCCACAAAATGAAAAATTTCCAAATTGTCTCTGACTTCCAAGCGGTTCTTAATTACCAACATTTTTCTTCGTCCATAAGAAGGCATCATGTTGCAGACATCTTCTGTAACTTACATCTTACACCCAATAGATAACTCTGCTGGGTCAAAGGCTACAGCGGTATGGTAGGAAACGAGTTAGAAGATCAAGCAGGCAATTCGTATACGAATCTTGTGTCACTATGGATGATTTTCATGTTTTCGAATATAAACGTTCATTATTTAGAGAGTTATATAGGTTGTTTTTTTTAATTTCTATACTCTGTCTCTTTACTCTGGATCTTTTTAAAGCACAATGTATGGTTAATTAGTCTCCATTATATAATAGTTTCATAATTTATTTTTCACATAGCCAGCATAGTGCCACCTTGACCAAGATCCACCTTGTGAAAAGGCAATAACAGAAGGAATATTTAATGATACTATAATTAATTTTATACCATTTATTTGCCAATCTTCCCTTTATATTTATAAACATTTATTCTTTCACACGTGATTTAATACAAATATCTTAATATAAAGATTTAGAAATACACTGAATACAGATTTATTGTTCATGTTGGATAGGGTGTAATTTGGAGATGAATAATGGAAATAAAATATAAAATTGATTTTATTCACGCTCTCGAGATGATTCAGTCAAAAAATTCATAGGGCAATGGAGAATGGGCAAGAGCGGGGCCTTGGAAATGAACATGAGGCGGAGCCATTGAGAAAATGCGTGGGTGGATCCTGGGCTATGGAGGGATCCATGTGATGGGGCCATAAGATGTTTGCAGCATATCAGGAATTGGTGATATAGAGGAACTGGTGGGGAGATCCGCTGAAAGATTGCGACGCATTGATTGCGTCAGTGCGAGATTGCGTAAAATATAATAGACCAGCGTCACAATGGGCGCCAAACATCGTTAGGGCCATTAGAGCACCAGGAATATAGAGCCCCAGGGTGCGGCACATCTTCATCGTCAGAGATAGAAGGCGTATCCAATCATCAGCGCTGGGGACAAGGGGCGCGTGATTCCATGAACGCCAGGAACAGAAGGCGAATCATATCATCAGCGCCGGGGACAGAAGGCGAATCATATCATCAGCGCCGGGGTCAAAGGGTGCGTCATTTCACGAACGCCAGGGACAGAAGGCGAATCATATCATCAGCGCCGGGGACAGAAGGCGAATCATATCATCAGCGCCGGGGTCAAAGGGTGCGTCATTTCACGAACGCCAGGGACAGAAGGGGAATCATATCATCAGCGCCGGGAACAAGGGGCGCGTCATTTCACGAACGCCAGAGACAGAAGGCGAATCATATCATCAGCACCGAGGACTGAAGGCGCGTCATTTCACGAACGCCGGGGACAGAAGGCGAATCATATCATCAGCGCCGGGAACAAGGGGCGCGTCATTTCACGAACGCCAGGGACAGAAGGCGAATCATATCATCAGCGCCGGGAACAAGGGGCGCGTCATTTCACGAACGCCAGGGACAGAAGGCGAATCATATCATCAGCGCCGGGGTCAAGGGGCGCGTCATTTTACGAACGCCAGGGACAGAAGGCGAATCATATCATCAGCGCCGGGAACAAGGGGCGCGTCATTTCACGAACGCCAGAGACAGAAGGCGAATCATATCATCAGCGCCGGGGACAGAAGGCGAGTCATATCATCAGCGCCGGGGTCAAGGGGCGCGTCATTTCACGAACGTCAGGGACAGAAGGCGAATCATATCATCAGCGCCGGGAACAAGGGGCGCGTCATTTCACGAACGTCAGGGACAGAAGACGAATCATATCATCAGCGCCGAGGTCAAGGGGCGCGTCATTTCACGAACGCCAGGGACAGAAGGCGAATCATATCATCAGCGCCCGGTACAAAGCGCAAGACATCATTAGCGCAGGGCACATAAAAGGCAAAACATCATCAGCGCCATGAAAAAGGGGGGCGTCATATCAGATCGCCGAGGACAAAGGGCGAATCATATCATCAGCGCCTGGGGAAAGAGGGCGCGTCATATCAGATCGCCGAGGACAAAGGGCGAATCATATCATCAGCGCCAGGAAAAAGGGGCGCGTCATATCATCAGCGCCAGGGGCCTACAGAAGGCGCCATAGATGATCCCCGGGATTGGAACAACAAGACGGCAATCCCCGCCAGATCTCCACGTGGTCCATTGGAAGGCCCTGTAACCAAGAGTTAGCGTAAATTATCTTTTAAAAATAATATTTCATCTATATTATAAAAAAGAGAGATATGATAGTTATATATATGGAAATTTCTTTTAAATATCTAAAATATATATCAAAATTTCAACTATATGATATTAAAAATCATCTATCATTTTGCGATAAATTCGAAATTTAAGATCAAATCTATTTCTGAATTATCATATGAATAAATCTATTTTTATAAACACGAGGTGTTTATAATTCCTATTGTTCAGGAATTGTTTTATTGCAATTTGATTCTTTCGTGAATTTAGAAATAATTGATATTTCTTGTTCGATGATTATTAAAAATCAAGTTTCTTTTCTGATTATCACAAATCAATTATAAAAGATTAAATTATTTCCAAGGAATAATTATCATCAAAGTTTCATTTTGAGAAATTGTAGAGATGATCAATTACCTAAATGGCCAAGAGGCGCAGGCCTGTTGAATCGGAATGGGGGTAATTCAAAAATTGAATTTTCTTTCCCTATCCTTAAAAATGGAAAAATAAATAAAACACCCTAAAAGACTCTAACAAAAACGTAGAGACAAAGCATAAAACTACAATTTACTAACATGTAGAACAACCACTTTGGAACAAGCCAAAGAACAAAGGCTACAATAGCACTGTCTATATAGGTTAGCACGGGGCCAACAAGCCACAACAAATTTACAAAGCACATATGTGCAAAGGCCAATATGTTATAACAAAGGTACAACACAACATAGGTCACAAAGACAACATTTAGGACAATAAGCCTAATCCAACTCCACACAAGAGGTACAACCTCGGTCACTAGGAACACGCTAAACTGGCAGAGAAGACTCAACACTTGGATTACCTCCATTTCGATCACTTCGCAATCTCGCACAAATCAATTATGGTAACAATTGAGAGAGAGTTGGTTAGATATCATTGTTAAAACTCTTTTATTTGATCTAATATAACTTTCTTAACAAACTAGGCCGCTAAAATCCGCTTTCCTAATATATTGCCACGTGAAAAATTAGGAAAGACACACTTCAGGATGACAGAGAAACTTATTTAGGGCAAATGCAAATTATGATTGATAAAAAAGATATGAAATGGGGGAAATTTACAGAGTTGCGAATAAAAACATCAAAAATGATATTCTGATATTAAAATGATAAATACTTTGCTACAATAAGGTACTATCTCTTTTCATCCAAATATTAAACATCAGTTAAATAATAGAAATCCCCCAAAACATAGAAAGAGTTTCTCTCTCTCTTGAAAATAATTCCTATATTTAAAATGATTACAATAGATTTACACTTCCCATTTTGGAATATAAACAAATACACTTTGGAAGAAACAAATACATTTATTTCAGCATTAAATTAACTTTTTAGAATGTTTTCAGGGTGGTCGGGAATGGATAAATGCTCAAATTGCTTCTTTCAAATTCCTAAACATAATTTTAAATATGCTCTCTCTCTCTCTCTTCCAGACCACATAGAAATATTAAATTTTGAAAACTCGCTCAATTCAATTGACAATGCAAGTGTATAAATATTTGACTGCTGTTCATCGTGTTCTTGAGGAATTCAGGCTCCGTGGGGCTGTCACATTCATCAAGGAGAAGCCTCATCTGTCTCGTCCCCAAGGCGCGCGGTGTTTAGGCCTAAGCACATAGCGGCCCATAGTGTTACCAACAACGGACTACAGAATTGTCAGCGGCATCCTTCACGGTCGTCTGCGCCCTCACCTGCCTACCATCGTGCTGGAGTGTCAGACGTACGCCGTTTCGGGAAGATGTTTTTCTTGGAACATCGGCTATGTGTTTAACGAGTGTCCTCCCTCTAAGATGTAATAAATTTAGTTGGCGAGGAGGTTTTTCAAACATGCTTAAGCATTATTCCCTCCCGTCCCAGATGCGATAAATACTTTAAGTCTAGCTCTTGGTGGAAACCTGACGCGAATCCACTCAAAAGGGCCTCACAAAAGACGCAGCGGGCCTTCAAGAAGGCACGCGTAGCCGTTAAAAGTGTGCTGGAAGGCTTCTATAAGAGACTGAAGGCAAGATATCGCCGCGCGAGGAGGCTGGCTAAGAAAGAAGCATGGAGAGCGCTCTGCCCGCGTTGAGATATCAGCCCTTGGGGTGGAATCTACAGTTTCATCAAGGGAAACTTCAAGCGCAAACCCCTCTCACAGTTCTCCCAGTTGGTAGTGGATTCACTGAAGGTCCGCGTAACAGACTAAATCACGTTTTAGGACACTATTTCTGGCGCATCCCGCCCGATACCATGCCAGTACACAGATTCCTAAGCCGTGTTAAACCACCGACTTCTGATTCTGACCCTCTGTTTACTGAACACGAGTTGTTGTTGGCAGCAGATAAGGTTCTCTTATCTTCACTCCTGGTAGTCATGACATGCCATCCGCTATTATCGTGAAACTGGTAAAACATTTCCGGACGTTTTTTTCTGAATATTTTTAACAAGTGCTTAACCATTGGTCACTTTCCACCTCCATGGAAGCTGGGGACGTCATTCTAATTCCCAAGCGAAGTGGGGAGGACTTTCTCGCATCACGTCATTCAATCACGATGCTGCCTGGCTTGGGCAAGATCCTTGAACGTCTTGTGCTCGCTAGGCTGTCGTGGATGGCCAATAGGATGTGTAAAGCGCCTCTAAATCAATTTGGTTTTAGGCTTGTAGATCCACTACAGCCGCACTCTTAAACCTTAAATTCACTATCACCCGTTCGATCCAAAATAGTAAATCTTGTCTTCTCCTTTCTTTTGATGTCAAAGGCGCTTTTGACAACGTGCTCCACTCCAGAATCTTGAGGGCGTTGCGCATAGGCACTCGTCCTATTAATATTTATCATCTCATAAATTCGTTTTTATGCAATCGTGTTGTCAGAATGTCCATGAATGGTTGCACTGGTTGCACAATGTGGAGACGAGTTGACAAAGGATATCCCCAGGGCTCGGTTCTCGGCCCTTTTCTCTGGAATGTCGTGTTTAATGAGATCCTCAGGCTGAATTACAGGAGTAATGTTTTCCCGCAAGCCTATGTGGATGATCTGGTCGTGGTGGTCTCGGGACGCAGACCTAGTCAGCGTCCCGCGGCCCAACAAACCATAAACAAGATCGCGACGTGGTACAGATTACACAAACTGGAACTCAGCGTGGGAAAGTGTCAGGGTATGGTCCTCCTAAAACCTCGTATGAAACATCTCGAACCCTGTTCATCAACGGATTGCCAATCCAATGGTGCGACTCAATCAAAGTACTGGGAGTAAGGTTTGACCGACCTTCCAATACCATGTAGTTTAAGTCTGCTCCAAGGTCCGCGGCATGTTGCCGCGTTTGACCACAGCCGCCTACTCTAACTTTAATTTAGGTCACTGTGCCCAGAGAACTCTGTATTTGAAAGTGGTTGTTCCTGCCATTGAGTACGCATCGGTGGTATGGTTTCCCAAGCTTGTTAAACGCTCTTTGAACGTTCTACTGATGGCCCAGAGGCCCTTTCTTGTGAAGGCCTGTTTGGCATTCGGTACAACAAGCAATGCTGCTCTCAATTTCCTCTCTCGAGTACTTCCTCGACTCGGAAATCGCGGATGAACCCGAGCTGTACTTGAAAAAGTATGGATTGATTAACGCCGAGGTTCCAATCGAGCCCACCCTTCCCTAATCCTCTCCATTACCCCCCCCCCCCCTATTACTCCGCTCCCATTAATATCCTTGCTCCATACTTCCATGTTACCTATTAAACAGATGGCTCCAAGACCAGAGATGGAGTTGACACCGGCGTGTTCAGGATTTCCGGTCTCAATTGCGCACCTGAAATGCGTGTTTCCCATGTCCTGTCCCCCCATTGTTCAGTCTTTCAGGCCGAAGCCCTTGGATTGGTTAAGTCTCATGAAGACGCTAGCACACTACCTGACCACCTAACTTCAGGATTCCTTCTGGACAATCTCTCAGTCGTGAAGTCAGTTCTGAACTCTAGGACTGGTAATTACCTTATTGATGTAAATGGACTTATAAAAATAATTAAATATTAATATTTAAATATTAAATAATATTATATAATAATTAATTATATAATAATAATTAGAAAATTAAATAATAATTAATTCATTTATTTATTGGGTTTTGACTAGGTTAAAGTAAATACATTCTGTCGAGTGATACGTAAATTTTGATTGTTTAATTTTTGGATTAAAATTGTTTTGTTAAATTGTTTTTATGTAAATATTTTTAAAGAAGATAAATAAACCTATTTTATTTTATGAGTTCTGATATATTTTATTTTGTTTAATATAAATGTGTTTATACTATTTCAAATAAATTATTTAATAAGCAAAATAACACTTATCAGGAGAGCTTTGCTTCTGATTTCGCGGCTGAACCGCAACGGGAACAGGTGTACCATCCAATGGATCAAGGGACACAGCAGGACCGTGGGTAACGACATTGCAGACACACTCGCAAAGCGGGGAGCGGAGTCTGCTAACCCAAGCTGCTACAAGCTCGCTCCTTTGTCGTATATAAAAGCGACAATCTACGGGAGGGCGCGTGAAGCGTGAGAGGGCAGATTCCTCTCTCTAGCTCCTTCTATCCACACCCGTTTTGGCCTTACTCCAATGAGTCTCTTAGACAAAAGTTATGAGTACATTGTCCTGAGCGAGCACATTGTGATTGGCCTGCTATCTGGACACATGTGGATGGACAGTTTTTCCCACAAAATAGGGGTTATTGATGATTCCTCCTGCCCATATTGCGATACCAACAGGGAAGAAACCTTGACGCACATCGTGTTAGAGTGTAGCAGCTTTGATGCCCTTAGACAACGCCTCCTTTCTATCTTTGCAGTTGAATTGGGGAACACTCCGCGGTCACTTAGGGATTTTATCTACAATAGGTGCACTTGTCGAGCATGCTTGGAGTTACTGAAGGCCTCGGAAAGACTTAAGCCACGTGTCCGCGCGGAGGAATCTGATCACTCAAGTGACTCGGACTCCTAGCACGTAGCTGCAACTTTCGCATGTACCGCCGTGCTTGCCGACCGGCCCTGCATATGCGACCGCCCCTGACGCTGTCGTGTGATTGTGGCACTGTACCCCGGAACACTGCAACAGAGCATTGCGGTCTGTCCTCTTCACCGTCACACTTGGGCTCAAAACTCATACTATTGGACCCGTCTCTGCCTCTCTCTGAGCTCCGAGGAACACCACCCTGACACCCTGATCCTTCTATACATCTCGGCTCTCCTGGCCTCCCCCTCGATGATCCCTTGGCCACCCATCCCATATTCACATTCATATATATATGTGCCCCTGGATACTTTTATTTTTCCATTCGCCATTACTCTTCATATTTTCACCCTCTCATACTTCATTCAAAAAAGTTAGAAATGGTAAATATTTCTCTTTAAAAATAAATATTGATTTTTCACAAAAAAAGTAACTTATGCGGTGTAACTTTAAGTATTGTTTATAAACACTCGCCGCAGTCCTTTATAATGTAATATAAATTACTTTAAATATTATTTACGAATGGAGGAATACGTCCAGGGTAGCCTAGTGGACATGGCACCTGCCCGGTAAGCAGAAGGTTGTGGGTTCGATTCCCGCCCCTGGACACTTTTATTTTTATTTTTCCATTCGCCATTACTGTTCATATTTTCACCCTCTCATACTTCATTCAAAAAAGTTAGAAATGGTAAATATTTCTCTTTAAAAATAAATATTGATTTTTCACAAAAAAAGAAACTTATGTGTTGTAACTTTAAGTATTGTTTATATATATATGTGTTATGATTATTATTTTTGTTGTTGAAAAAGATGGCGAATTGAATCTGCAATCGTGAAAAAAGAAATATAGTTATTTACCTTCAAGTGGTTTTTATTTTCAATCACTTGAAGTAAATTACACATGAAATTATTTATCACAGTTATATAGAATTTATAAATTGAATTCCTAAATTCGTGATTTAAAAAATAGGTATGTTAACTATACATATTTACAACAAATATATTCAAAGTGTTATCTTATAAATAAAAGAATAGTCAATGATGAAAGTAAAATACATGTTTTATAAAAAATAAATAAAATTGCATTTTAGATTATATATATGTGATATCTTGGGACCTCTGGGACCAGTGTTACCTGATGCTAGACGAACCTCGATGTCAACTCTACCGTGCAGTCGTGGTGGAAGGCGACACAGCTGGGCCAAAGGTAAAATAAGCAAACAGAGATGCCACTTAGAAGCGTCTGAACGTCAAGAAGGAATGGGACGAGGATATTTCTGGCAGGAAAGGGTTTACCTTTTATCGAAGCGTCCGGTGGACTGGGACTGGAACGACGACTAACTAAGGACTGACTAAGGACTGAATAACTGAGGATCGGGACCTCCTTTTATAGCTGAGCTGGGTCCGAAAAGGTCGCTGCCCTTTTCTGACGTAAACAGGGGGGGAGGAGTTCTATTATCCAGGAGGGTCACGACCTCGTAAAAGTTGGACTGGGTTTGCTAGGCCTTCTCTCCTATTTTCACCTAAGCCTGATTAGTTTTAACCTTAATTTTCTCCTGTTAGTCTCCATTCCTTCTATCTGTACAGTTGCTATACTTTATTAGATTCTTACGCGGTACAGAGTGATGTTAGTTGAGGCTTTCTATTTGCAGTGAATAACAAGTTATATACAGTCACGTGGTGGAACATGTGGTAGTAGATATCTGGCCTATTTACAACAATTCAATGGTCTTAAATCATCACAGATGGCCCCGGATGTGAGAGGGTTCATATGGAGGGATTTAAGAGAGCGGAATAGGAAGACTGTTATTAAGGAAGTAATTTTTTGAAAATTAATTAAAAGTAGTTGGTATATAACATGGGGTTGATTTCTGTATATCCATAAGAGATAATAAAGTATAAAAAACTAATACTAATCATACGAGTAAAAATAAAAATAGGAATAAAAGCTTCAATAGAGAACATATAATGATTATATGTAAAAATATAAATGATTGGATGGGTGAATCATGATCTCTTCGTAATGGGCGTTAGAAAGGGTTGAGGGGTTAGTTATTACTAGGTTGAGGCAATGTCACCTTGACTCAAGTCCCAAACCATTCAATGTGCACGGCGCGGAAAACCTAAGCCATGTTTCACATGTAAATTTAAGGACTGAATACAGTTACAGTACCACAATCGAATAGTAAGATAAGGGTGATTGTTATGGGTTTGATGAATTAATCGTTAAGACGTACGCATGCAGGATTAATGAGGGCGAAGATCAGTGACCAGAAATCAAAGTTTTAATTGGAGTCGTCAGGGGCTTAGAGAGAAAAAGAGTAAAATAAAAAAGATGTGCCAGCGTGTGTCATGAGAGTGCCCTGGAATATATTTTAAAAAATACAATTTGCACGTGTCCAAGCCAGAAGTTGGGATAGGTAAATCTGGGGGACGGTGTGTCAATATTGTTAATTACGAAATCAAAGTAGGTCAAGTCTAGCCTGCGAAGGGGTGTTAAAAGTTCCTGCGTAAAAGGAATGTTAGTATTTATTAAGAAGTAACCTTTAAAGTGGTTGATTAAGAGGTTATTGAAAATTGCCATGTTTTAGATCATGAATTTTAGTTTGATTATAAAAGAATATATCATTGAGATATGAAGTTGCGAAATTAAGTCTTTGCATATAGCGTTAAAGGATTTGAAAAATCGAAAATAGAATTGCGAAGTTAAATGCAAAGTAATCTTAAAAAAAAGGAAAAATAGTGATGACATAATACAAAGTTTAACACACTATAGCAGTATATAAGGGGTAATAAAAATTGAAAACATTAAATGAAAATTAAGAATGAGCAATAATATACTCGATAGCATTGAACATGGTAGCGGAAGATGAAACATTGTAAATAACATCTAATTTATAAAGTGAGAGAAAATATAAAATGACAAATGCCAATTAGTGATATGAATATGAAATATAAACTTGAGATTATTAGATATGACAGATAAAATATAAAGTTGATTATAAAATAGAGTCATAAAGCAAAAGTAAATAAGCTTTGGTAAAGAAAAATAAAATAAAATGACACTAATCTAAACTGATTGGTTGACGTAAATAAAAAAACAATTATAAGAGCTATATAATGATTATATACAAGAAATTAAAATGAAAATAAATAAAAAAAATGTTCATTGAGAAAGAAGAGCAAGTAAGATTATATATAGAAATTTGTATATCGGGAAAGAATGGAAAGTAGTAGGCCAAATGTATGTTCCTGTTTTTTAGGATAGGTAGAGAGAGCCTTAAATTGTCCTCTATTGATATCTTTGGTCTTGTTGGCCTAAGTTGTTCTAACTTATCGAATTTGTTTTATGTTTGACTCGACTCGTGGATCACATTGTTTCCAACTGTGAAACTTACTGAGTCCTAATATTATCGATTTTTTGTTCCCTGCGCCACGTTTAGGTGAAAACGTGATTCTTTCTAAAGCGGCATTTATATTGTATGTGCAGGAAACACGGCGATCTATTCTAACCGATCAAGGGTTGTTGTTGTTGTTTTTTTTTTTTTTTTAACATACGTGGGTGTGTGTGAGTTTTGTAGGTAAAATGTTGTCTTTGGCACGCACTAATATTTAATTTAATAGCTGGCGAAAGTTCATTAGAGAACACGGGTTGATAGCGGTGGGTCGTAACGAGACAATGTCGGCTGTTTGTTTGTCCATCTCCCCTCGAATTTATTATTAGCGAGTTCCGGGGGGTCACGACGGATGTGTAATTAGGGCAGGGGCCCTTTGCGGGGCTGCTTGCTTTCTTCCAACTTATTGGAAGATCTCTGCAGTAATGTGCAGAAAAGGAGCTGAGCAAGTCGGGTGTATAAGACGGGATTTCTAAGCGTCAAATATTGTGGGACATAAATGGTTAAATTCTACTAAGTGTACATCAAGTGTTACGCGAGGTGTTTGAATTAGAGGCTGGGGCGCGAGGAATTATATATTTTCTGCATAGTATTTGAGTTTGTTCACATGAACTGTATCAACTTCTTTATTTAGGGGTCGATTGGGTCTGTTAATTCGGACTACGTTCGGAGATATTATTTCTATAATTGTAAACACAAAAGCGTTTTGATTTGTCACGTTTGGTGACAAGTGTAATGGGACTGACATAGGGAGATACAGAGGTTGTAATTATCCCGTGTTTAAGCATTTGTTCGATTTGTGTTTGTATTTCGAAAATCTGGATATTGTATCTATTGATATTAAATCGAATGGTTGTTGTGTTTCGAGGTTGTTGCGGTCTTAGTAAAAATGTTATTCAGTGATATCAGGTTAGAAGTGAGTGAAAGTGCGACTTTCGACGTGGACA
Organism: Cordylochernes scorpioides; assembly: GCA_030710605.1. NCBI lineage: Eukaryota > Metazoa > Arthropoda > Arachnida > Pseudoscorpiones > Chernetidae > Cordylochernes > Cordylochernes scorpioides. The sequence goes on along the minus strand of CP092876.1, from coordinate 61,461,247 downwards.
CGCTTTGAGGTGAGATGTCACAGGCGTGAAGGCGTCTTTGGCCTGAAAAGTGAAAGAGTTTTGTGGTGTGGCTCTGTGACACGAAGCGAAAAAATTGTAAATGAAAAGGTGTCACGTGAAGTCTTTGTTTTGTACAAAATCTAACCTGTTTCACTATGAATAACAAATTTACTAAAGTCATGGGTGCTGGTTGTACGAACATATATCGAGAATTTTTATATTGTTAGTGGATATGGCACGTTTAATGTGAATTTTTTTAGTGTTTAGTGGGGCGACGTTATGGAGCTTGTGTGGCTCGAAATTGGATTTGGATGTTAAGTCGCGCACTAAAAATTGTTGTCAATTGGAGAAAGTGATGTGAAAGGGTGTTGTTTATTTTGTTGAGAGAGATTTGTCGATGATTAAATGTGCATGTAAAAGGAAGGTACGAGGTAGTGTGGCTATGTTGGAATTTAACGAATGGAATAGTTTTGGAAGGCTGTGACTTAGGTTATTTCTGTCTAAAGCTATGAAAGAAAAGGACATAGGGGCGTTGAAAATAGGATTAGGAACATTACAATGAGGCCAAATAAGAGTGTTGGAGTTAACCACGTGTGAGCAACCCGTTCCAGGAGGGGAACATTTAGTAAATGTGACAGTTGTATTAACCTGTTAATGGGTCACGTGTTGCTTGCACGAGGTGAATTGGTACAAGGTACCAAGGTAGGGGTACATTATCTTGATACAGGAGTAGCGGAGGACAGTTTATAATTAGTAGAAATCTTTTTATAGAATTAAGGGATAATATGCCAAAATACAAGGGTGTATCTAGGATATAGAAGTTTAGGTACTGCGTTATATTACCTATTTTTACGTTTAAAAAGATACGAGGGCCATCCAATAAATAAGTTTCCTTATTTTTTAACAAATAAACCACATTATTTACAATTATGCAGTTATTTTATTTTCATTATACAACTCATAGACTACTTCTCTAAATAATCACCATTTCTGTTCAAACATTTTTGGTACCGTTGTAGCAATTTTTTGATACCACTGTTGTACCAAGCCGTGTCCTGTCTTCGTATCCAGTGGTTCTCCTCCGCCTGCACTTCGTCATCATTCGCAAAGTGCTTGCCTCCAAGGTGCCACTTGAGTGCTGGAAAAGGATGGAAGTCGCTTGGGGCAAGTTCCGGAGAATAAGGTGGATGTTGAAAATTTCCCATTTGAAGTTTTCCATAGCCATAACTTTGCCTGCAGAGATTGTGACCTTCGCCTTTTTTTTTGGTGCACTTTCCTCAGGCTTCTTCCACACCATGCTTTGTCGTTTTGTTTCTGGAGTTGAATGATGCACCCAGCTTTCATCTCCAGTAACAATATGGGAAAACAGTTGATCTCCATCTCTTTGATGCATTTCCAGGAAAGCTCGGGCTGCCTCCATCCGTTGTTGCTTGTGATTTTCCAAGAGCAAACGCGAGACCCATCTTGCGCAGACTTTGGGAAAATTCAAAATATCTGACATGATTGTTCCAATCGAAGAGTGTCTAATTTCGATTCCAGGAGGCAGTCGAATCATTATTTCGTCAATGGTGACGCGGTGATCTGCATCCACCACATTCCGAACAGCAGCAACGGCTGCATTGTCCGTAGCAGTAACGGGCCTGCCGCTTCGCTCGTCATCATGCACGTTTTGCCGTCCTTCTAAGAACCATGAACGCCATCGGCGAACCATTTGGATGCTCATACATTCTTCACCATACACTGACACTAAATTGCGATGAATATTGACCCCAGTTTCATTTTTCGCCGTGAAAAAACGAATTACAGAACGGAGTTCGCAAGTGGACACGTTCACCAGTGGTAGCTCCATGGAAACTGAAGCGCTACGGACTTGCGCGTACGAGTTAGCGTGATTTTGAAGGTCACCAGCCTCCAACGCATCCTAGTGACCATTTATTCCATACTAACAAATTTTTACGTTTCGTATTATTATACTATATTAACATTTCAAAAATCGTGTATTGATATCAGTAGTTATTTTCAAACATTCAATCTATTTCACAAAACTCCATCTAAAATATAAATATTTTTTGCTACATGTTTTAATTTGCATATACCTATTTTACATATCTCAGATTGTATTTAAAAATCGTCAACCAATTCTTCTAACTTTTGGCGAAATGGTGTTTTATTAATTTATCATATGATATTATTAGGGGTTTTTCCTGGTATTCAAAAAGGAAAAATACGTGTCGTTCAGTTATATTTTTAAATTTATCAAACAATTTGGCCGCTGAATCTTTGATTCTGGTAGAGCGCCATCTAGCGAATAAAGTTGTAACTAAAATCAATTTCGAATTTTTCATTATTTGCCATAAAAAGTCCCATTGCATCCTGAACACAATGGTGTTTACCGCATTGCTCTAGCGCAAATATTCGCGGAGTTATTAATTTTTAAAGTTGTGCGGGACTTTTGGATCACCCTGTATATTAATTACATCAGCACGATTAGGTGACTACAATTAAACTAAGCTGATTAATTTAAGCTAAAGAATACTTAATAACAAAGCGCTATGTGACATGATAATTTCATAAATACAAATTTATTTTAGTTGTGTATTTTCATCGATTAATTAATTACATAATAAAATACGTTATAAAATTATTTCTTTGCCACAATATGAAATATTTCCAAATTGTATCTGACTTCCAAGTGGTTCTTAATTACCAACTTCGTTCTTCGTCCATAAGAAGGTGTCGCGTTCAGCGGCGTAGCGCCCAGGCTCTATTTTGCCCAGACGCCCGAAGTCTCTTATTCTGGTCCCGGGGAGGAAAAAAACCGTGGAATCTCAAAGGTAGAGAAGAGCGATTCCCAAGAAGTCAAATCTACGGAAGTGTCTAAGGCAGGTATCAACCAAGGCGTAGACCTCTCGAGGGCGGGCCGAGAAACCACACGACTCTAACCAGTCAACATAACAGTTTATTTTTTGTCACGAATATATATACATATAAATATTTACATATGACAAATATGTTTCTTATAATGGATTAAATTTACATATATTTAGAAAAATATAAATCTATAAGAAAATTAACATTCTATTCCCAACATACTCCCACCTTGAGTTTTTTCTACAGAAACTCAACCAATAGTTGGGAAACGACCGTTCATTCCAGTTCTTTAGGATTGGGCTATCTTCGTAGGGTCTTTACTGGCTTCTCCTCGGGAGCCTCCCCGGCGTGGTTCCGACTGTATACTCCTCAAGGTACTCCCCAGATCGGCGGGTATCTCTAAATTGTAGAGCCGTTGAACCGGCCTAATCTGGACGCCCTTGCTGGTTCTCAACTTGGCGACCCTCACAGGTCCATCTCGGCCAGGGTAGACCTCCACAACTCTCGCCAAAGGCCAATTGACTCGCTTAGCATTATCTTGTCCAATCAACACCAGATCTCCCACCTTGATAGGTCTTGTCTTCGAGCGTCTTCTAGTCTCTTGCCTTAAGAATCCAAAATACTCCGTCCGGAATCTCTTCCGCAGATCTTCTCTTAACCTTTGTCTAAATTGGTATCTCTTCTGAAGACTAGCCCTTTCAATAGAGTCCAGATCTGGAACTCCTATTTCTTTGAGGTCGTGCAAGAACAAGGCAGGGGTTAATGGACGTGAGTTCATCAAAGACTCTGTGTCACAGATAATGGTGTAAAGTTCCTCAAATTCCAAACGAGCTTGACCAAGAATCTTCCTAAGGAGTTGTTTCAGCAAACCAATCAATCTTTCCAGATCTTGTCTCCTACTTATTTTAGTTTTGACCCTCAACAATCCCAAAGAATCGCAGCATAACTTGAAATCCTTCAACCTCTTGTCCTCTGGTCCAGTGAAGGATTCCCGTTGGATAACTCTCACCAGCATCAGTTCCGCCCTTTTAATTTCATTCACAGTAAGATCACCTTTCACTCGCTGACCTATTGTTCCTCTCGCATTTGTTAAAAACCGGTTCATCCAGGCAGTTACTCTCAATATCTTGTAGTAGTTTGAAAAGCGATAGTAGTACTGATCTTTTTCCCTTTCAATACATGTTGATGTTAAAACAATCTTTCTCTTTTCCGAGTTCACAATATCTGGGTCAGGGTATATTTCCCTATGGGGCCAATCTCTTCTTGGTCTTCTCAACCAACTCGGGCCCTCCCACCACTTCGATCTCTCCAGAGAATCGGCTAAGCACCCCCGTGATGGTAAATCCGCTGGATTCAAACATCCTGGTACACGATACCAATCCTCTGTCTCACTGAGAGATCGGATCTCCATAACTCGATTCATTACAAAAGTCGCCCAGTTATCTTCCATTGCAATTTCTGGAACCTCTTGAGAACATTGAGCTTTACATCCTGAAGAATCAGGATCTTATGCCGAGGCATAGTCTTTAGGCTTAGAGGTATCGTCTGAAGGCCCAGAGGTATCGTCTGCAGGCCTACAGCAGTCATAGGACTCTGAACTCTTCCGTAGAGATCTCAAACCACTCAATATAATAGTCCTATGATCTACAGGATTCGCAATCCTTTCCGGTCTAGCACTTTCACCAGACTTTCTGGAGACTTGTCTCCCAAATTAAGACCTTTTCGCTGGAGTAGGCACTTGCCCCTTTGGAGAACTGGCCGGAGTATATAACATTGGAGTTACTGCAGCTCCAGAAACAGTTTCCTTCGATACAAGTCACATTCCATTGCTTGGAATATATTTGCCAATTGAACCTTTTTCTATTGGCTCTCTCCTCACATAGGTGATCTGGACAGTGCAACCCTGCTTAGAAAGCGTTTCACCTTCTCCAACCATGCATCATCATTCAACCATTTACTTTTCTTCCGGATTTAGAGGCACGGGCACTCAACCAAAATCGTCTACAACGATTTCCCGCTCAAAACCATCAGTTGTCCATCTTTTTTTTTCCAAAGAAATTTGAGGTAGTCCCAATCATTATCTCTGATGGCGATCATCTGGAAATATCTTTTCAGGTCGGCCACAACTCCGAACTTATTCCTCCGAAGCTTTATCCTTATCTCAGGGATTCTTCTCAGCAGACTGTGTATCCTCTTCATATATCGCTTCAACGAGAATCCGTTTCGTCCTCGATAGGAAGCGCCGTCTTTCGCTGGCCGTACAGGCGCAGCCCTGGAGTCACACCCACATACAGGGCGATCAGGCAAATAGTATCCCTTTACTTTAAATTCCGCATCTCCTATCTGTCCTGCTTCCATCAATTTACTCGATGCTGGAATTCTGACAACTCTTTCCTCAATATCATCAATGGACTCAGCCTCACCATCTGCAATCTCCACTTGATCCGCGCCTTCAGCTACCGCTTTAGAGTTGCTCACCGATTCACAAGCCTCAATTGCAGTTCCAGAATCCTCCACTTCATTATCCTTGGTTTCAGCGTCAGAATCCTTTACTCCGTCGCCCTTAGGCTCATCTTCAGAGTCTTGTACTCCATCGCCCTTAGGCTCATTTTCAGAGTCTTGTACTCCGTCTTCCTTAGGCTCATTACCTTGTTCTGCATATGGCCTTTCTGCCATCCTTAAATCGGTACCTTGTTTTACATAGAGCAGCTTCACTTCTTCGGTGTTCTTTGAATCCATTCCTTGTTCCACATCCAGCACTTTCTCTTTATCTGCTTCAACGGATTCTTTCTCAACTTCAGCCCTATTACTTTCATCAACTTCTATAACAGACTTCTTCTTGACTTGAGCCTTTTCACCGTCTTCAGCACAGCGCTCTCTTACTACTTGAGCCTTATTACTTTCTTCAACAGCAATCTGCTTGGATGGCTCCTTTACCATTTGCTCGGATGATACCACCATCTCAGCATCTTCCTTAATAGAAGCTGGATCAACTCCTTTCATCAGGGTAACTCCGACAACACTTGGCTTCTCACTCATCCCGATTTCCAAACTGCTCCCATCGCAGATCCTCATATCCATTGTCAATTTGGGTAACTTAACCATCCCAGTTAGAGTCAGTCGACCGATTTCTCCTGGATATTCCTTCTTCGTGGCAGTTGCAGTTTCCCTCTGCATTCCTTCCGCTACCACCAGACTTCTTTTCTTTAATAAATATTTCCACGCCACGGCCTTTTCCCGGTATTCCTCTACCATCTTTAGATCTTTCTCTAGATCTTTGATGTCAATCAGCTTACCGATTTCTTCGTCTACCCGCCTCAGTTCTTCGTAGACATCCGAAAGCTGCCCCAGCAGTTCCTCGTGGTCACACTCCTTGTGCACGTCATATTCCTCTATTCTTTTCCCGTACTTGGATAAAGACGTGCGGAGTATGGTTCTCTTCTTCTTGAGTCTCTCTAGCGCTTCTTCTCTTTCCATCTTCTAATCCAAAGGGGTTCCAAATATAGGCACGGCTTTCTCCTCGCGTCCCGGCTGGGATGCCAAATGTCGCGTTCAGCGGCGTAGCGCCCAGGCTCTATTTTGCCCAGACGCCCGAAGTCTCTTATTCTGGTCCCGGGGAGGAAAAAAACCGTGGAATCTCAAAGGTAGAGAAGAGCGATTCCCAAGAAGTCAAATCTACGGAAGTGTCTAAGGCAGGTATCAACCAAGGCGTAGACCTCTCGAGGGCGGGCCGAGAAACCACACGACTCTAACCAGTCAACATAACAGTTTATTTTTTGTCACGAATATATATACATATAAATATTTACATATAACAAATATGTTTCTTATAATGGATTAAATTTACATATATTTAGAAAAATATAAATCTATAAGAAAATTAACATTCTATTCCCAACAGAAGGCATCATGTTGCAGACATCTTCTGTAACCTTCATCTTACACCCAATGTATAACTCTGCTGGGTCAAAGGCTACAGCGGTATAGCAGGAAACGAATTAGAATATCAAACAGGTAATTCGTATACGAATCTTCTGTCACTATTGATGATTTTTATGTTTTCGAATATAATCGTTCATTACTAAGAGTATATAGGTTGTTTTTTTAAATTTCTATACTCTGCCTTTTAAACTTTGGGACTTTTTAAAGCACAATGTATGGTTAATTAGTCTCCATGATATAGTAGTTTTATCATTTATATTTCACATAGCCAGCATAGTGCTTGATGTATATTCTACTGGTAATTAGTTAAGCAAACCACGTCCTGACTCTTTTATGGAAGACCCACCTTGTGAAAGACAATAACAGATGGAATATTTAATGATACTATAATTAATTTTATACCATTTAGTTAGCCAAATATTCGCTTTAGATTTATAAACTTTTATCCTTTCACACGTGATTTAATACAAATATTTCAATATAAAGATGTAGAAATACACTGAATACAGATTTGTTGTTTATGTTGGATAGGGTGTAATTTGGAGATAAATAATGGAAATAAAATATAAAATTGGTTTTATTTACGCTCTCGAGATGAATCAGTCAAAAAATGCATAGGCCCATGGAGAATGGGCAAGGGCGGGGCCTTGGAAATGAACATGAGGCGGAGCCATTGAGAAAATGCGTGGGTGGATCCTGGGCTATGGAGAGATCCATGTGATGGGGCCATAAGATGTTTGCAGCACATCAGCAAATGGTGAGGTAAAGGAACTGGTGGGGAGATCCGCTGAAAGATTGCGACACATTGATTGCGCCAGTGCAAGATTGCGTAATATATAATAGACAAGCGTCAAAATGGGCACCAAACATCGTTATGGCCATTAGAGCACCAGGAATATAGAGTCCCAGGGTGCGGCACATCTTCATCGTCAGAGAGAGAAGGCGTATCCAATCATCAGCGCTGGAGACAAGGGGCGCGTGATTCCATGAACGCCAGGAACAGAAGGCGAATCATATCATCAGCGCCGGGGTCAAGGGCATGTCATTTCACGAATGCCAGGGACAGAAGGCGAATCATATCATTACCGCCGGGGACAGAAGGCGAATCATATCATCAACGCCGGGGTCAAGGGGCGCGTCATTTCACGAACGCCAGGGACAGAAGGCGAATCATATCATCAGCGCCGAGGACTGAAGGCGCGTCATTTCACGAACGCCGGGGACAGAAGGCGAATCATATCATCAGCGCCGGGATCAAGGGGCGCGTCATTTCACGAACGCCAGGGACAGAAGGCGAATCATATCATCAGCGCCGGGGTCAAGGGTCGCGTCATTTCACGAACGCCAGGGACAGAAGGCGAATCATATCATCAGCGCCGGGAACAAGGGGCGCGTGATTTCACGAACGCCAGGGACAGAAGGCGAATCACATCATCAGCGCCGGGGTCAAGGGGCGCGTCATTTTACGAACGCCAGAGACAGAAGGCGAATCATATCATCAGCGCCGGGGACAGAAGGCGAGTCATATCATCAGCGGCGGAGTCAAGGGGCGCGTCATTTCACGAACGTCGGGGACAGAAGGCGAATCATATCATCAGCGCCGGGAACAAGGGGCGCGTCATTTCACGAACGCCAGGGACAGAAGGCGAATCATATCAGCGCCGGGGTCAAGGGGCGCGTCATTTCACGAACGCCAGGGACAGAAGGCGAATCATATCATCAGCGCCGGGGTCAAGGGGCGCGTCATTTCACGAACGCCAGGGACAGAAGGCGAATCATATCATCAGCGCCGGGGTCAAGGGGCGCGTCATTTCACGAACGCCAGGGACAGAAGGCGAATCATATCATCAGCTCCCGGGACAATGCGCAAGACATCATTAGCGCAGGGCACATAAAAGGCAAAACATCATCAGCGCCAGGAAAAAGGGGCGCGTCATATCAGATCGCCGAGGACAAAAGGCGAATCATGTCATCAGCGCCTGGGGAAAGAGGGCGCGTCATATCAGATCGCCGAGGACAAAGGGCGAATCATATCATCAGCGCCAGGAAAAAGGGGCGCATCATATCATCAGCGCCAGGGGCCTACAGAAGGCGCCATAGATGTTCCCCGGGATTGGAACAACAAGACGGCAATCCCCGCCAGATCTCCACGTGGTCCATTGGAAGGCCCTGTAGCCAAGAGTTAGCGTAAATTATCTTTTAAAAATAACATTTCATCTATATTATAAAAAATAGAGATATGATAGTTATATATATTGAAATTTCTTTTAAATATCTAAAATACATATTAAAAAAAAAAAAAAAATCAACTATATGAAATTAAAAATCATCTATCATGTAGCGAAAAATTCGATATTTATGATCAAATCTATTTCTGGATTATCATATGAATAAATCTATTTTATAAACACGAGGTGTTTATAATTCCTATTGTTCAGGAATTGTTTTATTGCAATTTGATTCTTTCGTGAATTTAGAAATAATTGATATTTCTTGTTCGATGATTATAAAAAACCAAGTTTCTTTTCTGGTTATCACAAATCAATTATAAAAGATAAAATTATTTCCAAGGATTAATTATCATCAAAGTTTCATTTTGAGAATTTGCAGAGATGATCAATTACCTAAATGGCCAAGAGGCGCAGGCCTGTTGAATCGGAATGGGGGTAATTCAAAAATTGAATTTTCTTTCCCTATCCTTAAAAATGGAAAAATAAATAAAACACCCTAAAAGACTCTAACAAAAACGTAGAGACAAAGCATAAAACTACAATTTACTAACATGTAGAACAACCACTTTGGAACAAGCCAAAGAACAAAGGCCACAATAGCACTGTCTACATAGGTTAGCACGGGGCCAACAAGCCACAACAAATTTACAAAGCACATATGTGCAAAGGCCAATATGTTATAACAAAGGTACAACACAACATAGGTCACAAAGACAACATTTAGGACAATAAGCCTAATCCAACTCCACACAAGAGGTACAACCTCGGTCACTAGGAACACGCTAAACTGGCAGAGAATACTCAACACTTGGATTACCTCCATTTCGATCACTTCGCAATCTCGCACAAATCAATTATGGTAACAATTGAGAGAGAGTTGGTTAGATATAATTGTTTAAAACTCTTTTATTTGATCTAATATAACTTTCTTAACAAACTAAGCCGCTAAAATCCGCTTTCCTAATATATTGCCACGTGGAAATTTAGGAAAGACACACTTCAGCAAGACACAGCAATTTATTTAGGTCAAATGCAAATTATGATTAATAAAAAAGATAAGCAATGAGGGAAATTTACAGAGTTGCGAATAAAAACATCAAAAATTATATTCTGATAATAAAATGATAAATATGGCATTATCTCTACAATATGGCATTATCTCTCTTCATCCAAATATTAAACATCAGTTAAATAATAGAAATCCCCCAAAACATAGAAAGAGTGTCTCTCTCTCTTGAAAGAAATTTCTACATTTAAAAATACTACAATAGACTCACACTTCCCATATTGGAATATAAACAAATACACTTTGGAAGAAACAAATACATTTATTTCAGCATTAAATTAACTTTTTAGAATGTTTTCAGGGTGGTCGGGAATGGATAAATGCTCAAAATGCTTCTTTCAAATTCCTAAACATAATTTTAATGCTCTCTCTCTCTTCCAGACCACATAGAAATATTAAATTTTGAAAACTCGCTCAATTCAATTGACAATGCAAGTGTATGAATATTTGATTGCTGTTCATCGTGTTCTTGAGGAATTCTGGCTCCGTGGGGCTCTGTCACATTCATCAAGGAGAAGCCTCATCTGTCTCGTCCCCAAGGCGCGCGGTGGTTTGGTCCTGAACGCATACCGGCCTAAAGTATTACCAACAACGGACTACATAATTGTCAGCGGCATCCTTCACGGTCGTCTGTGCTCTCACCTGCCTACCATCGTGCCGGAGTGTCAGACTTACGCCGTTTCGGGAAGATGTTTTTCTTGGAACATCGGCTATGTGTCTAACGTGGTGTCCTCCCTCGACGATGTAAGAAATTTAGTTGGCGAGGAGGTTTTTCAAACATGCTTAAGCATTATTTCTTCCCGTCCCAGAAGCAATAAATACTTTAAATCTAGCTCTTGGTGGACACCTGACTTGAATCCACCCAAAAGGGCCACACAAAAGGCGCAGCGGGTCTTCAAGAAGGCACGCGGAGCCGTTAAAGGTGTGCTGGAAGTCTTCTATAAGAAACTGAAGGCAAGATATCGCCGCGCGAGGAGGCTGGCTAAGAAAGAAGCATGTAGAGCGGCCTGCTCGCGTTGAGAAATCAGCTCTTGGGGTGGAATCTACAGTTTCATCAAGGAAAACTTAAAGCGCAAACCTCTCTCAGCTCTCCCAGTTGATAGCGGCTTCACTGAATGTCCGCGTGACACACTAAATCACGTTTTAGTACACTATTTCGGGCGCATCCCGCCCGATACCATGCCAGCACACAAAATTCTGAACCGCATCAAACCACCGACTTCTGCTTCTGAGCCTCTGTTTACTGAACCCGAGTTGTTGTTGGCAGCAGATAAGATTCTCTTATCTTCACTCCTGGTAGTGATGACATGCCATCCGCTATTATCGTGAAACTGGTAAACCATTTCCGGACTTTTTTTCTGAATATTTTCAACAAGTGCTTAACCAATGGTCACTTTCCACTTCCATGGAAGCTGGGGACGTCATTCTAATTCCAAAGCGAAGTGGGGAGGACTTTCTCGCATCACATCGTCCAATCACGATGCTACCTGGCTTGGGCAAGATTCTTGAGCGTCTTGTGCTCGCCAGGCTGTCGTGGATGGCCGATAGGATGTGTAAAGCGCCTCTGATTCAATTTGGTTTTAGGCTTGTAGATCCACTACAGCCGCACTCTTAAACCTTATATTCACTATCACCCGTTCGATCCAAAATAGTAAATCTTGTCTTCTCCTTTCTTTTGATGTCAAAGGCGCTTTTGACAACGTGCTCCACTCCAGAATCTTGAGAGCGTTGCGCATAGGCAATCTTCCTATTAATATTTATCATCTCATAAATTCGTTTTTATGCAATCGTGTTGTCAGAATGTCCATGAATGGTTGCACACTGTCGAGGCGATTTGACAAAGGATATCCACAGGGCTCGGTTCTCGGCCCTTTCTCTGGAATGTCGTCTTTGATTAGATCTTCAGGCTGAGTTACAGGAGTAATGTTTTCCCGCAAGCCTACGTGTATGATCTTGTCGTGGTGGTCTCGGGACGCAGACCTAGTCAGCGTCCCGCGGCCCAACAAACCATAAACAAGATCGCCACGTGGTGCAGATTACACAAACTGGAACTTAGCGTTGGAAATTGTCAGGGTATGGCCCTCCTAAAACCTCGTATGAAACATCTCGAACTCTGCCAGGATCTGTTCATCAACGGACTGCCAATCCAATGGTGCGACTCAATCAAAGTACTGGGGGTAAGGTTTGACCGACGTCTTACCTTCCACCAGCATGAAGTTGAAGTCTGCGCCAAGGTCCGCGGCATGATGCCGCCTTTGACCACAGCTGCCAACTCTAAATTTGGTTTTGGTGACCGTTCTCTGAGAACTCTGTATTTGAGAGTGGTTGTTCCTGCCATTGAGTACGCATCGGTGGTATGGTTTCCCAATCTTGTTAAACGCTCTTTGAACGTTCTATTGAAGGCCCAGAGGCCCTTCCTTGTGAAGGTCTGTAGGGAATTCGGTACAACAAGCAATGCTGCTCTCAATTTCTTCTCTCGAGTACTTCCTCGACTTGGAAATCGCGGCTGAAACCGAGCTGTACTTGAAAAAGTATGGATTGATTAACGCCGAGGTTCTACACGAGCCCCCTCCCTTCCCTTATTATTATATTTATGTCACCAGCAATCACGACTTCATTGCACTCTTTTATTTGGTATTCAATCTTTGTTCATGTGATGCATTGGGGGGTAGGTATATAAAAAGCAGACATGTATTCACATCAGATCCATCGATTAATTTGTTTATAATTATTGTTATCCAACAGGAACCATTCCTCAGTTTTATTAATTGTAAATTTTTCCTAAGCCCTACTATAATTCCTCCGGAAGCTCTTCCCTTTATTTCTGTCTTGATTGCTGGGAGTTGTATAATGTGGTAATCCTCTGTCAAAATATTGGTTTCTTCTATAAGCCATGTTTCAGTAATTGCAGACACTTCGGATTTTTTAAATATTCTATGAGTGAAAATAACGATATGATTCTGTGGTATCCGTTAATATTCCAGTGTAGTAATCTAATTGTCGCATTCTTGGCAGGAAACTGTTTGGAAACATTTTTAGATAAAGATCTACATATACTGACACCGTTTACAAGCAGCCTATTATCTCTCAGTCTTGCTTTAGTACCCCTCTCTGACAGTTCTTTCATTTTGGCATTCAAGTTGCGTCTTTGATCTCGGATTTTAGGGCTATAGTCCTTGCTTATGAAAACCCTATTATTCCTGAGTCTGCCTGAGTTCCTGTAATTTTTGTTCTAATCGTTTGCTTCGGTATTTCAACTATGACAGGGGCACTCGGTCTTCTTGAAAGACGGTGGTAGCGTGTTATCTGCAATTCCTCCGTAATTAGCAATTTTTCTTTTATTATTTTAGTGACTCTTGTCAGAGTCTCATCAGTGTTGTCATTTTCAGTTACATTTAATCCGTATATTACGAGGTTGTTTTCCCAGAGCTTTTTCTTCATTGATTCGACATGTTCCTCAAATCTCAGTGCCCTAGCATCGTTCGCGGTAACCGCTTCCATTCCTTTTTTAGGGACGTCTCAACGGCACCGAGTCTCTGGTCCCAATCCACCTAATTTTGTTCAATACTTTGTATCTGGAATTTAGTCTTTCACCTAAGTCTTTTAAATCTGAAGCCATTTGTTTAATAAGAGTTTTTAAGTCTTCTTTAACGAGTTTACAAGCTTTCGGGTTTTAAACGACTGTTCTACATGTCTTTTCTAAAATGTTCTACCTGTAGAAGAAGGGCTGTTTAAAACCCGAAAGCTTGCAAACTAGTTAAAAGTGTAATACAGAAACTTATCATTGGAAATTTATATTTGATTGATCTAATCTTGATACAGAGGATTATAATTCTAATTATATAAAGATTAAATGAGGAATATATGGAGATTTCATAGGTACTATATATAAAGAATATATGGATAATATAGATCGAGATTCTATATGGATTGTATATAAAAGATATGTGGGTAATATAAGAAAGAAACGAATCCACACTATAGGATAATTTCAAATATATTTTTTCTCAGGAAACCAATTCACAAATATAACTTTTCTATTCACGCCAAGATTCAAAGAAACATATAGGATGACGTTAAATGTTTTAAGGTGACGAGTTTTGATCAGAATTGTTCTGGAACAATGTTCGCTTAGACGATAATATTCTGAAACATTCCAGAATTAAGGATGATTCTGATTGAATTAGCTCGGCATTGCGATGTATCACCCTGGCGGTCCATGGCTACGGATCTATTTCGGACTATACCTACTGCTGTATTGACTTTATTCTGAAACACTCGGCATTCAAACTCACATCGTGTGGAAATCATAGAAAGCATTTTAAATCATTTCAATTCTTATACAAATTATGAACAAGGTGCATTTCTTTTAAAATGAAACAATGTTTCTACTACGATCGTATAAATATTGTTTTATTTTTAAATAATCACCTACGTCATGAATTGTTCACATTCCCTAGAAAAGCTGGCCTGCTAATGCATTTTGTTCATAATTTGTATAAGAATTGAAATGGTTTAGGAACTCTCTAATGATTTACAGGTTGTGAATTTGAAAGCAGAGTGTGGAGTTTAGGACAATGCTAAAAATATTAGGAGGGCCTTGCTCATCAATGGTGAACTTTCCCAGCGGTTTTCCAACAATTGATATTTAATATAAGTATAAAGTCAAAGCAACAAAATACAATAATAAAGCGGTATCGTAGTAGAGAATTATCGCGGTATTAAGAAACCATTGGGAGGGTTTACCACTGATGAACCAGGTCCTTATATTATTTTATCATTGCAATAGTCTTGTTTAAAATAACCATTCGAGGTATTCTAATATATCAATTATCATCGTGAAATATATTTACATAGAACTATTTTAATATAAATACCCACGCATATGAATTCTGAATAATCATTCAAAATATTAAAAATGTGGAAAGTAAAGAAAAAAAATATTTCCTGAGATAATTTATCATAACAGCTGATGCAATTTCAACTCTCACGTAATGATCATTAAAATGTGAGAAGATACAATGCTTGCCACGAACATTATGCAGATTA
The DNA here is from genome assembly GCA_030710605.1 of Cordylochernes scorpioides. Taxonomy (NCBI): domain Eukaryota; kingdom Metazoa; phylum Arthropoda; class Arachnida; order Pseudoscorpiones; family Chernetidae; genus Cordylochernes; species Cordylochernes scorpioides. The sequence continues at coordinate 61,446,088 of CP092876.1, read as the reverse complement.
AATTTAAATAAATTTGCATATTCTAAAGATAAAGAGATATAAAACCTCCCCCCACCCAGCCTTACTACACTAGGTGTCTTCTGCCCCGGTGGAACACCATACCTCTAGACTTGTCGCTTGAATTTTTATAGCAAAAACATTTCATTATTTTAATTAAGTGGCTTCTATACATTTTACTATCATTTTATTTTATTTCAACACACAAAACACGATTTTCCGGTAAGGGATAATTGCGTCGATTTACATTTCTAAATAGAAACAGTTATAAACCTACAAGGAATAAAGACGCCAAGACGCGAATGTTTATTTACCCTAATGAATCAAATTTCTACTGTCCTTACAGCAATTAAAAATATTGGGAGGGCTTGGCTCATCAGTGGTGAACCCTTAGCGGTTTCGCCAATTTAATCTACCAAACCGCTTCTATAGAGCTCTAATACTGTATTGGATCATTCTGCTTTTATATGCTACACTGAGTGGTGGAATCTTGGAAATGGTATTTGAGAAAACTATAGACATAAGCTTTTAGGACAGTAGAATAACATTTAAATACAAATAATTAATAATAATAAAAAAGAGAAACAATAAGATATATTATAAACCTGATCCTTCCAGGTTAGAAAGATAATCATAAATATATTTACAAAATGGTTAAATATGTGATAATTCTCTCTGGTATTTAAAAATCCATATATATCAATATTTATAACTGTATGTTGTCTAGCGCTAAAGAAGAGTGGGCATTCCAACAGTAGGTGTCTCGAGTCCTGGGTTTTATTTAAATTGACAATAGCGTTTTTGAAGCAGTAGTTTTCTATACAGTTAATAAATACACACTGAGCTCTGTTACATCTAAGGTACGTCATCTGAATTTGAGAATGACTACATCATATTGTTCCTCCATATGTCGCAGTACAGTAAGAAGGTTAGGTAGATCAGACTGTCAAACTTCTGGGGAAGTCACCACTTATGAATCATATTTTAATCATTATTGAGAGAGAGAAAGTGAACATATATTAAATTTTTACTATTATTAATATTTCTAAAACAAATATTTGGTGTAATTGTGAATCTATTAGTCAAAATCGCTTCAAAATCTAATGCTATTTTTATAACTAAGAACTATTTTTAAAGACGGAAAAATGGAAATAACAGGGCATTAAAGGTTTTGATCTTATCTTTGCTAGTTTTAGATTTTTTGAATTTTTTAAATTTTTCTTATAGAAATTGTATATATTGAGGGATAAGAGTAAAATTTATCATAGGATCTATGAACATAAGCTTCTAGCAAACCAAATACGATATATTTGCCAATCGTAAATATTGAGGCTGCCTGGCCGGCATTCATATTTCTTGAAAAACATAATTTCTTGAGAAATATATTTACCTATATATTTACCTATATTTACCTATAACAATCTTGTTCTGCGATCTCAGAATTGTTTAATACTTTAATCGTTATTTAAGAAGTTTATGTCTATAGTTTATTTTATCGCTGTGTATTCTCCCCTCAATAAATGAAGTCAATTTAAAAATATCTTCTTATGCAATATCAGAACGTAGATTAACTGGCAAAAAAACAAAACAATGAAGGTTCATCATTTATGAGCAATGCTATCCTATTATATTTTTATCATTGTCGTTTAAAGTCTATAAAAATAGTTTTGAAGAATCAATTCAAGGTATTTGTATCGATTTTCAACACTAGAGGGCGCCGAGATTGGGATGTTGATTATATAAACTGCTTTAGGAAATCATTTTAAATGGACAAGGCAGGGCGTGAGCTTTCCAACTCGATCATTCTTTATTATTATCTAATAGAATCTTGATAACCTATTTAACCATTGGCGACACAAAAACTCGATTTTCTTTAACTTTTTATCTATCTTTCTAAATTTACTCATTGTTTGTAAAATTCTACTCGCATAAAATTTTTCATTTTTAATATACTTTGGCCTATATATTTTACTAAAACTTTAATTTGGTGATTACTTCAGTCTATCTTGCAAAAGATGGCTAATTGTTTGGCAAAAACTCTTTCCTCTCAGAATTATTTTCAAGAATCCCATTTACGTCTTCAGAAGTATTCTACTGTCACACCGACCAGGATATATATATATATAGGAAGTAGTCAAGTCCCCAAATTCTAAGTACAATCTATAATTTGAATATCTATTGATTATTATCAGGATCAATATGTATTGCCATTTTTTCGCTCTAATCGTTGTATCCGAAGATTTTGTATTATCTTCAAATTCCAAGAACCTGATATGCTGACACAATCTCCAGCTTGAAATCTGCCAACAGAGCATTCCCTTTCCTGATGTAATCAATACCGTTCTATTATTTTATGAAAACAACCAAGAATCCTAAGTTAGCTTCCAAAGGTATGAAATAATGATGTTGAATTTAAATATCTAAATTATAAATGATGGACAAAAAAACTTTGAAAATATTACCTTAAACGAAGAAAGGAATAACTATTGATATATGAATATTAAATATTAATGAATATACTTGTGTAAGAAAAAAAACAAATATTTTGGTAAAAACTTGTGGATTTGTATAACGTAATCTGTAAACATGCTTATAAAATGTTCATACGAAGTGAAGAACCCCTCAAAGCTTCGCCAAATAATTTAAACAAAAATGAAGTCATCTTCAGCTTGTTCAATACCAATCAACAACTATTATGTTTCTAATATTGAAGAGACACATCGATTTTTTTTATATATTTAATTAAAATTTAACGAGAGAAGATATTCAATAAAAAATCAAGAAAATAAATATTTGAAGAACAAATATTTTTTTTTTAATCAGGTCGAATATAGATTCTTTTAGAATAATTGATCGCAATGAGAAACTGGACGTCATATAAGCTCAAACTGTACTTTTAAATATTCTTCAAATTTCTAAATTGCTTATTTCAACAATAACCAAAAGGAATACTCATCAACTTGTGGAAATTAACCCATTTCTCCGTTCCAATCAAACAACTAGGTTCTACAATTTCTGTATAACCTAAAACATTAATAACTTCGGAGATACTAACCACATTCAACAGGTAACCTAGTTGCTTTTACATTTATCTATTTTACACTTTTAGCGATGTTTTCACGTCAAATTTAAGATATTAGTTTTTATGTGTATTCGTTTAAAACATTGTTAATTGTTTTATATCATATTTCAATTATTTTGTAATTCAAATTATAAAATAATACACTTAATAAATCTGAAAGGCATCAACTTTTCCCTTTTATCAAGCGCTTTAAAAATTCTCCATTACCAAAACATTTATAATTCCACAAAAATTGAAGATTTTACATATCATGTTTTGAGGAAAATTCAACACAGCCTCTTTTTTATAACTGACAATGAAATGAATTATATTATATATATATATAAATTTATATTAAAAATAAAGAAGGCATCTCCTGACCACGAGCACATGTGCTTTTTAGATGGTAGAGCGCCATAAATATATATAATAGGATATATCACATGTATTTTAATTTATCGTAAAGATAGAGGCTGCCTGGCCTGCATTCATATTTATATGAAAAAAAGACACACGGCCAGTTGGAGGTTTTTATTTTCTCAACGTTTCGACAAAAATCTTTTGTCTTCGTCAGGAGAAGTAATAAAAATAAAGTATTTGGCAAGGCGTTAAAAATTGTTCTTTTCTTCTCCTGACGGAAACAAAAGATTTTTGTCGAAACTTTGAGAAAATAAAAACCTCCATCTGACCGAAATCTCTATTTTTCATTTAAAAAAATTATATTGAATAATCTTGGTGCCGATCATTCAGTATTTCTTCAAATGATTCGCTTGGATACAGAAAGGTACACTGCTTGACATTGAAAATGGAACACCAAGAAATAGTGGCCAGAAAATTATGCAAATTTCAGGGTAGACGCGCCTAACCGAGTTATGCAAATGGTGTAAAATGCGCAGCTCTCGTGCGCACATGGAGTAAGATATAAGGGAAGGAACTTGCAGAAAGGACAGTATTCGTGTCGTTATTTCTTCAAGGAAAATCATTGTAGAAATTTTGTTCTTGTGTCAAAAGACACGTGTAATAACAGAGAATGCCAGGTCATTGTAAACGGAGGCAGTTCAAGCAGACAGACGCTTTTACGAGGGGCATGGTGATCGGACTGAAAAGGGCAGGTTGGTCCATACGTCAAATCGCAGCTGATACACACCTTGGTGCGTCCACGGTGCACCGACTGTGGAGAAGATGGTTGGAACAAGGAAATGTGGCAATTTATAGGAATGTCGGTGCAACCAGAGTGACGTCAGCACGTGTGGATCGGCGTATCCTTCGACAAGCAGTGGCGGCCCCACAAGCCACTTGTACCGCCATCCTGCAACATGTGCAAGACACCCTAGATCATTCCATCTCGACCAGAACCATTTCCCGTCGATTGGTTGCTAAATGGCTTGCACTCATGCCGTCCGTTAAGAAGACTGCCATTGACCCCACCGAATAGGCGCCAACGTTTGGAATGGTGCCGGGCTAGATCGACGTGGATGACGGAATGACACAGGGTCGTGTTCTCAGATGAGTCGCGTTTCTGCTTGTCCAGTGATAGTCACCGTGTACGCGTGTGGCGTCGACGTGGAGAAAGGTCCAATCCGGCAGCAATTGTGGAACGCCCCACCGTGCGACAACGTGGAATCATGGTTTGGGGCGCAATCGCGTATGATTCCAGGTCACCTTTACTTCGTATTCAGGGCACTATGACGGCCCAACGATACGTTGATGATGTGCTGCGACCGGTGACACTCCCCTACCTTCAGGGGGTACCCAATGCCCTTTATCAGCAGGATAACGCCCGACCGCACACTGCTCGCATTAGCCAACAAGCTCTGCAAGATGTACAGATGCTTCCCTGGCCACAGTACTCTCCTGATCTCTCACCAATCGAGCACGTCTGGGACATCATTGGACGCCGTTTGCATGCCTTGCCACAGCCGCGTTCAGAAGACGAACTGTGGCAAATGGTTGGGGGGGAATGGAGAGCCATCCCTCAGGACGCCATCCGTACTCTGATTGACTCTCTACCTAGACGTGTTGCTGCGTGCATCGCCGTCCGCGGTGGTCCTACTTGCTACTAAGCCGATGCCGTTCTCGCTCTGTATTATGAATATCATTTTGAAATAAAGATCACTTATTGTTCGTCCCTGTCTCTCTCTGTCTGCCGAGTTTCATCACTTTCTGGCCACTATTTCTTGGTGTTCCATTTTCAATGTCACGCAGTGTATAATTATGATGCTTTAACCAGGCATCTTTTATAAAGTATTTTGACGCCTATGTTTCTTTTTGAAATAAAACAAATTTCAATACTACCCTTACTGCAATGATAGAATAATAGGGGCCAAGCTCATCAGTGGAGAATTCTCCCAGCGGTTTCGCCAGTTTAATCTATTATACCTCTGTCATATTAAATTTGGTTGTTTCACCTTCATGCCGATACTAGAGCTAAACTCTTGGTGAAAGTATTATGTTTGAACTATCTACAAAAGCTTTGAGAACAGCATAAAAGAACATATACTGTATATCTAAATTCGAAACTATTTTAAACGCGTAAGATTTTTTTTGATATTAAACAATTTCTACTGCCCTTACTGTAATGGAAAAATTAATGAGAGGGGCTGGCTCATCAGTGGTGAACCCTCTCAGCGGTTTCCATTGCAGTAAGGGCAGTAAAAATTGTTTTATATCAAAAAGAATCTTACGCCTTTAAAATAGTCTTGAATTTTGATAACAGATGGCGCGCTAGTGCAACATATATATCTCTTGCATTGCTCTTCCGAAAATTGCAATTGAAGCATTGCAGAAGAGCAACGAAACATGTCAAATATTTATAATTGTTTGATTTCTAATTTCTTCAATTGTTTCCATAGTTCAATCAAATTACCTTTTACCAAGAGTTTAGTTCTAGTATCGGTATAAAGGTGAAACATCCAAATACAATATCACATCGGTATGATTGATTAAACTGGCAAACCCGCTGAGAGGGTTCACCACCGATGAGCCAAGCCCTCCCATTATTTTATTATTGCAGTAAGGGCAGTAGAAAATCGTTTTATTTCAAAAAGAAACATACCGGTCAAAAATATTTTACAAGGTAATAAATCATATGAAACATTGTTTTCAGAACCTTCGATGCCTTGGTTTTAGATAACAGTTTCTAAATTTTATATTATAATTATTATAAGTGTTTATTAGGGTTATAATATGTTTATTTATATCAATTTAAAGCACTATTTCCCCCGAAGGACACTTGCGCTGTCATACATGTATGCTATTACAATTGTATATGCCAGGGGTCGGGAAATTTTTGAGTTGGAAGAGTCCAAAATTACAATTTACAAAGTTTCAAAGTTTTTAAAGAGCCACAATATTTTTCTCGCCAACAATAAACAGTACTCACATAAATAATATTTACGTATGAAACTATATAAAGACTTCACATTCAAAGAGCCGAATGTGACTCGAGAACCGCAGTTTGCCGAGACCTGGTAAATAAATATTTATTTACAATAATTTCAGGCCGTGAAGGAACAGGAATATTATATAATGCGATTATTTCTTTTTAAAATAAAACAATATCCTACTGCTCATTCTGCAACGAGAAAATATCGGGAGAGCTTAGAATTCCCCGATCGGATTAGCTACTTGAATCTATCATACCCCATTCTACTATTGTATTACGTTTCCCTGGTTAAATACCAGCATTTGTGGAATCATTGTTGGCAATATATCCCTTAAATATTAAAATAAAATTTAGAGAGATATTTTCAAAATTTTTATGCCAAAAATTCATTCCATTTGCATCCTATACTATCTGAACATAAATTCCCATTACAATATTAGAACGGTATGGTATATCAAACTGGCCTAGCCATTCAACTGTTGCTGATCCAGGTATATATATAATATATAAATATATATATCCCCCCCCCCCCCCCCCAGGAAGAGTTCTTATATTTAATAATAGGGAGACGAGAATACTCTCGACTTATGCATTTTCGGTGAAGGACATTTTATGTTTGTTTTGAATTACTTATATATTCAAACCAAATCAATTATATCAACTATAAAAAAGAGCGTACCTTCACTGTAAAGGAAAAAAAATAGATCCATGTATAGTCTTTTGACTCAAACTATGTCAACCAGGTTGATTAGTCTCACCTAGTCAAATTAAGTATTCTAATTCAGCTTATACTAGGCCTTCTTTTTCAGCAATAGTATACCCGCTTTATCAACTTGTGCTTATGAGAGAATATTCACTGAATTGTAGTGATATGCCTTTGTTTGCTTTTGTGCGTGAAGTTATTTACTTTAGTTATAGGTGTAATGATAATTATTTGCGATTAATTAATTTATTTGTTGAGTGTAGTGATGTTTAGTTTCATGCTGATATTGAAGTTGAGGTAGAGATTTGGTAAGATATGTAGCGTCCGCAGGCCTTTAATATGCATATTGTATGGTTATCTATATATCAACCCATTACAGAAACTTATTATTGATAGTACTTTGTGAACCTATCATATATAAAATACACTTTTAAATATTATCTACGTTTATATAAACATAGAAAAATTAAAATTCAATATCTTAGCAGTGATGTAATTTCTGGGTCGATTCAATTCCACACCTCGAGATTATTTGGTGTTTTTCGATATCTATCTCTTTTAGCTCCTCTCAACCTAATGAATTCTCATCTAATTCCGATCAACTTTCAAATTACTTTTACCGCTTGATATTCTGTTTTAAATTTGTTTGAAAACTAATTAGAGATGTGATGCGGTATTCTCAGAGTTCATTGGATGCTTAAGCTCAATATGACTTAATATTATTATGTAAATATATTTTAAATATACCTTATTTCCTCCGCCTTTATATGCTTAAATTTAGCCGTTTGCTTTGCTCATTTTGAGGTCGAAAGTTGTGGTGAAATCGCTCGCCTGCTTTCTTAATGATTCATAACTCTCTCTCTCTCTCTTTCATTTGAATATATATTTTAGTTATTCCTCAAATTATATTGAACATACAGTGAAATCTTCATGAGAGGACATTCTGGCTAGAGGACAACTCTACAAAGGACAGTATTCATTATCAAAATTACCATTTTTACTATATAACAACTCTCCGGTAAGAGGATACCTCTACATAAAGGACTTTTTGCTCATCAACTAGGGGTCTTTTAAAGAGAAGTTTTACTGTATATGTATAGTATGCAAAAATAGTAGGCTTGAATATATTATAATATAAAATAATTGTATATTCTTATATACATCATAGATATTTCTCCTCGACACTAAACATATTAGGAAACAATTCACTCTTATTGAGATGTTCAATATAAACCGTGTTCCAAGGAGAGGAAATGAGCGAGAGAGATATTTATATAATAAAAATATGAAAACACCAAAACGCGAATGTTTATTTTTACAAATAAATCAAACTTCTACTGTCCTTATTGCGATGAAAAAAAAAAATTGGGAGGGCTTGGCTCATCAGTGGTGAACCCTCCCAGCGGTTTCGCCAATTTAATCTACCAGACCGCCTCTTTAGAGTTCTAATACTGTATTGGATCATTTTGCTTGGAAGGGAAACGGCTGGGAGGGTTCACCACTGATTAGCCAAGCCCTCCCAATATTTTTTCATCGCAGTAAAGAGAGTAGAAGTTTAATTTATTTAGAAAAAGAAACATTCGCGATTTGGTGTTTTAATATGTATTATATAGATGGCGCGTTATTGCTTTGTGTTAAGAAATATTAATAGGAGAGAGTAGTATTGTCCATATATAACTATTTCTAGTCAATACTTATCCGAATGTAGCATTCAAAGAAAACATTAAAATCGAATAAAGCATATCCTGGCCACTAACATGAGCGCCATTTATTGGAACAGAAATCAACTAAACGTTGATTTAATCTGTTCCCTGATATTTTAGCCAACCCATTTTCTTGATAAATCAATAAAAAGCCTACCACCAATGCGTTTCCGGCTGTTGGCTATCGTCAGCGTGGTGCAAGCTGTACTTCTGCGACAAAAAAAAATGTTGGTCACAGAGGCTTCTTGAGAAATCAAGAAATGAGTATTTAAGGCCAAACTGGCCTAAATGCGCTAAACATGTGAGAAATAATATTAATCAAATAAATAAAATAAAAATTGTCAGCTGTTTATATTGAAAACAAATTAAAGATAGCATTGCTTTTAGATTTGCTTTCACTTAAGGCTAAGACACGGCTTGCGTAAATATGCAAATTTGGCCCTAACTACCCATTTCTAGAGTTCTCAAGAAGTATCTTATATCAAATATTTGTTCAACGTTGTGAATCCTGCACCACACTAACGAAGATAAAATATCCCGAAACGCGTACATAGTTGGCTCTACCTGATTCATCAAAACATTGGGTTGACAAAATACTATGGGACAATTTTAAATCAACGTTCAGTTGATATTTGTTCGACTAGATGGCGCTCTGCCATCTAGAATGCTCATGTGAGAAGTCAGGGTATGCCTATTTTGATATCAACACCTCACCTTTAAATTGCTTTCTTACTTTTGTTTAAACCCCTCCTTACTGTATTAAAAGCTAACCAAGGAGCCAAGATCCCAGAGGGAAGTTGGAGAAAGATGGATGGACCCCAGCTGCAGGGGATGATCCACGCGTGAGAGGACAGGCGCCAAAAAAACGGTATTCCAGACAGTCTGGTCACATCTGCGAGAGAGAAGACTAGGAAGTTACTTCCGAGCATGTGACCATGTGGATTGACACGAAAGACGATGCAAAGAAGTAGGAAGAGGATCCTTCTTGTGACGGACAATGAAGGCAAGTCTACTGTACATAATTATTAATTCCCCTCAGGAACCTTGTATCAGAAGTACATCGAATTAATCTGTATCCACAATGAATCCATATTGTTCTCCTAGAAACTTTGTTCACAAACATCTTCGGCTGTCGTAACAATATTTTATATATCACAGAATGTCATCACACTGAGCACACAACAAGATCTGGAATTGTATTGGGACCTCCTCTAATACCTATAACCTTACACTCCACGATAAATGCTCACACTTCAAGCGAACTCTTGACCATACTTCATACAACAATAGTCATTCAAATTTTATGATATTGTAGCGTAGTAACAGATGATCAAACAGATAAAATATAATTATATAAAATATTATAAAGATACTAGGGTCGCCTCTCCCGTCAAAACAGACGTATAAAACCAGACGCCATCTATTGACCGTCGCCGCAATAAGCGGCCTCGGGTCGGTGACAAAGCCACAACACCAGCTTGGGCAAACTGAAAAGCGTCTACCTAGAGACCATGGTTTCGGGATAATGGCCCTCGTCAATAGATGGCGTCTGGTTTTAGACGTCTGTTTTGACGGGAGAGGCGACCCTAGTCCCTAGATCAATTTCCTCCCGGCAAAATTTCCATTTACATTTTAGCCATAGATATGGCCCAGCTACTTTGCCAGCTAAACACCTCTTTGACAGATTGTCAAGATTCCATTAGATCCCGTGTGGATCTCATGGAATAAAGTCCGCCCTAGACTGACGAGGGCCATTAGCCCGAAACCATGGTCTCTAGGTGGATACTTTTCAATTTGCCAAAGCTGGTGTTGTCGCTTTAAGCCGCTAGTTGCGGCGACGTTCAATAAATGGCGTCTGGTTTTAGACGTCTGTTTTGACGGGAGAGGCGACCCTAGTCTCATTAGATCAATTTCCTCCCGGCAAAATTTCCATTTATAAAATATTATATATTAATTACATCAGCCCGATTAGGTGACTACAATTAAACTAAGCTGATTAATTTCAGCTAGAGAATACTAAATAATAGAGCGCTATGTGACATAATAATTCCATAAATACAAATTTATATTCATTTGTGTATTTTCATTGATTAATTAATTACATAATAAAATAAGATAGAAAATTATTTTTTTGCCACAATATAAAAAATTTCCAAATTGTCTCTGACTTCCAAGCGGTTCTTAATTACCAACTTTTTTTCTTCGTCCATAAGAAGGCATCATCTTGCAGACATCTTCTGTAACTTACATCTTACACCCAATAGATAACTCTGCTGGGTCAAAGGCTACAGCGGTATGGTAGGAAACGAGTTAGAAGATCAAGCAGGCAATTCATATACGAATCTTGTGTCACTATGGATGATTTTCATGTTTTCGAATATAAACGTTCATTACTTAGAGAGTTATATAGGTTGTTTTTTTAATTTCTATACTCTGTCTCTTTACTTTGGATCTTTTTAAAGCACAATGTATGGTTAATTAGTCTCCATTATATAATAGTATTGTAGGGGACATGTAAAAATTATTGTTTTGTATTTCTATTTTATGTAAATTTTATTTGCTTTTGAAAATTCATATTTTTTGTTGCAAATATGCAAAACCTTTATATTATCTAATTTATATATATTTTTCCTATTTAATTGAATTCATTATTCTTCTTCTTCTTCTCATTCTTTTGGTTGTCTGAATATAATAGCGATAGCGAGGTGTAGCCATAGTGATTGCAATAAAAAGGCTTGATTTTATAAGGTAAATGTTTTATGTGGATTGTAGTTATTTAACCACCACAGTATCATCATTCATATTTCACATAGCCAGCATGGTGCTTGATGTATATTCTACTGGTGTTTAGTGAAAGCAAACCACATGTCCTCACTCTTCTATTGAACACCCACATTGTGAAAAAAATAACAGAAGGAATATTTGATGATACTATAATTAATTTTATACCATTTAGTCAGCCAAATCTTCCCTTTAGATTTATAAACTTTTATCCATTCACACATGATTTAATACAAATATTTTAATATAAAGATATTGAAATACACTGAATACAGATTTATTGTTTATGTTGGATAGGGTGTAATTTGGAGATAAATAATGGAAATAAAATATAAAATTGATTTTATTCACGCTCTCGAGATGAATAAGTCAAAATGTTTATAGGGCAATGGAGAATGGGCAAGGGCGGGGCCATGAAGATGAACATGAGGCGTAGCCATTGAGAAAATGCGTGAGTGGATTCTGGGCTATGGAGAGATCCATGTGATGGGGCCATAAAATGTTTGCAGCACATCAGGAAATGGTGATATAGAGGAACTGGTGGGGAGATCCGCTGAAGAATGGCGACACATTGATTGCGGCAGTGCGAGATTGCGTAATATATAATAGACCAGCGTCACAATGGGCGCCAAACATCGTTAGGGCCATTAGAGCACCAGGAATATAGAGCCCCAGGGTGAGGCACATCTTCATCGTCAGAGATAGAAGGCGTATCCAATCATCAGCGCTGGGGACAAGGGACGCGTGATTCCATGAACGCCAGGAACAGAAGGCGAATCATATCATCAGCGCCGGGGTCAAGGGGCGCGTCATTTCACGAACGTCAGGGACAGAAGGCGAATCATATCATCAGCGCCGGGAACAAGGGGCGCGTCATTTCACGAACGCCAGGGACAGAAGGCGAATCATATCATCAGCGCCGGGGTCAAGGGGCGCGTCATTTCACGAACGCCAGGGACAGAAGGCGAATCATATCATCAGCGCCGGGAACTGAAGGCGCGTCATTTCACGAACGCCAGAGACAGAAGGCGAATCATATCATCAGCGCCGGGGACAGAAGGCGAGTCATATCATCAGCGCCGGGGTCAAGGGGCGCGTCATTTCACGAACGCCAGGGACAGAAGGCGAATCATATCATCAGCGCCGGGAACTGAAGGCGCGTCATTTCACGAACGCCAGAGACAGAAGGCGAATCATATCATCAGCGCCGGGGACAGAAGGCTAGTCATATCATCAGCGCCGGGGTCAAGGGGCGCGTCATTTCACGAACGTCAGGGACAGAAAGCGAATCATATCATCAGCGTCGGGAACAAGGGGCGCGTCATTTCACGAACGCCAGGGACAGAGGCGAATCATATCATCAGCGCCGGGGACTGAAGGCGCGTCATTTCACGAACGCCAGAGACAGAAGGCGAATCATATCATCAGCGCCCGGGACAATGCGTAAGACATCATTAGCGCAGGGCACATAAAAGGCTAAACATCATCAGCGCCAGGAAAAAGGGGCGCGTCATATCAGATCGCCGAGGACAAAGGGCGAATCATATAATCAGCGCCAGGAAAAAAGGGCGCGTCATATCATCAGCGCCAGGGGCCTACAGAAGGCGCCATAGATGTTCCCTGTGATTGGAACAACAAGACGGCAATCCCCGCCAGATCTCCACGTGGTCCATTGAAAGGCCCTGTAACCAAGAGTTAGCGTAAATTTTCTTTTAAAAATAATATTTCATCTATATTATAAAAAAAGAGAGATATGATAGTTATATATATGGAAATATCTTTTAAATATCTAAAATATATATCAAAATTTCAACTATATGAAATTAAAAATCATCTATCATGTAGCGAAAAATTCGATATTTATGATCAAATCTATTTCTGAATTATTATATGAATAAATTTATTTTATAAACACGAGGTGTTTATAATTCCTATTGTTCAGGAATTGTTTTATTGCTATTTGATTCTTTCGTGAATTTAGAAATAATTGATATTTATTGTTCGATAATTATTAAAATCAAGTTTCTTTACTGATTATCACAAATCAATTATAAAAGATTAAATTATTTCCAAGGAATAATTATCATCAAAGTTTCATTTTGAGAATTTGTAGAGATAATCAATTACCTAAATGGCCGAGAGGCGCAGGCCTGTTGAATCGGAATGGGGGTAATTCAAAAATTGAATTTTCTTTCCCTATCCTTAAATATGAAAAAATAAATAAAAAACCTAAAAGACTCTAACAAAAACGTAGAGACAAAGCATAAAACTACAATTTACTAACATGTAGAACAACCACTTTGGAACAAGCCAAAGAACAAAGGCCACAATAGCACTGTCTACATAGGTTAGCACGGGGCCAACAAGCCACAACAAATTTACAAAGCACATATGTGCAAAAGCCAATATGTTATAACAAAGGTACAACACAACATAGGTCACAAAGACAACATTTAGGACAATAAGCCTAATCCAACTCCACACAAGAGGTACAACCTCGGTCACTAGGAACACGCTAAACTGGCAGAGAATACTCAACACTTGGATTACCTCCATTTCGATCACTTCGCAATCTCGCACAAATCAATTATGGTAACAATTGAGAGAGAGTTGGTTAGATATAATTGTTTAAAACTCTTTTATTTGATCTAATATAACTTTCTTAACAAACTAGGCCGCTAAAATACGCTTTCCTAATATATTGCCACGTGGAAATTTAGGAAAGACACACTTCAAGATGACACAGCAATTTATTTAGGGCAAATGCACATTATGATTGATAAAAAAGATATGCAATGAGGGAAATTTCAGAATTGCGAATAAAAACATCAAAAATTATATTCTGATATTAAAATGATAAATACTTTGCTACAATAAGGTACTATCTCTTTTCATCCAAATATTAAACATCAGTTAAATAATAGAAATCCCTCAAAACATAGAAGGAGTGTCTCTCTCTCTTGAAAATAATTCCTATATTTAAAAATATTGCAATAGATTTACACTTCCCATATTGGAATATAAACAAATACACTTTGGAAAAAACAAATACATTTATTTCAGCATTAAAATAACTTTTTAAAATGTTTTAGGGTGGTCGGGAAAAGATAAATGCTCAAATTGCTTCTTTCAAATTCCTAAACATAATTTTGAATATGCTCTCTCTCTCTTCCAGACCACATAGAAATATTAAATTTTGAACACTCGCTCAATTCAATTGACAATGCAAGTGTATAAATATTTGACTACTGTTCATCGAGTTCTTGAGGAAGGAGAAGCCTCATCTGTCTCGTCCCCAAGTGGGGCGGTGTTTGGGCCTGAGCGCATACCGGCCCATAGTGTTACCAACAACGGACTACAGAATTGTCAGCGGCATCCTTCACGGTAGTCTGGTCCCTCACCTGCCTACCATCGTGCCGGAGTGTCAGACATACGCCGTTTCGGGAAGATGTTTTTCTTGGAACATCGGCCATGTGTCTAACGAGTGTCCTCCCTCTAAGATGTAATAAATTTAGTTGGCGAGGAGTTTTTTCAAACATGTTAAAGCATTATTCCCTCCCGTCCCAGAAGCGATAAATACTTTAAGTCTAGCTCTTGGTGAAAACCTGACTTGAATTCATTCAAAAGAGCCACACCAAAGGCGCAGCGGGCCTTCAAGAAGGCACGCGGAGCCGTTAAAAGTGTGCTGGAAGTCTTCTATAAGAGACTGAAGGCAAGATATCTCTGCGCGAGGAGGCAGGCTAAGAAAGAAGTATGGAGAGCGGCCTGCCCGCGTTGAGATATCAGCCCTTGGGGTGGAATCTACAGTTTCATCAGGGGAAACTTCAAGCGCAAACCTCTCTCAGCTCTCCCAGTTGGTAGCGGCTTCACTGAAGGACCGCGTGACACACTAAATCACGTTTTAGGACACTATTTCTGGCGCATCCCGCCCGATACCATGCCAGCACACAGATTCCTAAGCCGTGTTAAACCACCGACTTCTGATTCTGACCCTCTGTTTACTGAACACGAGTTGTTGGCAGCAGATAAGGTTCTTTTATCTTCACTCCTGGTAGTGACGGCATGCCATCCGCTATTATCGTGAAACTGGTAAAACATTTCCGGACGTTTTTTTCTGAATATTTTTAACAAGTGCTTAACCACTGGTCACTTTCTACCTCCCAGGCGAAGTGGGGAGGACTTTCTCGCATCACATCATTCAATCACGATGCTGCCTGGCTTTGGCAAGATCCTTGAGCGTCTTGTGCTCGCCATGCTGTCGTGGATGGCCGATACGATGTGTAAAGCGCCTCTAAATCAGTTTGGTTTTGCGCCTTGTAGATCCACTACAGCCGCACTCTTAAACCTAAAATCCACTATCATCCGGTCGATCCAAAATAGTAAATATTGTCTTCTCCTTTCAATTGATGTCAAAGGCGCTTTTGACAACGTGCTACACACAAGCATCTTGAGGGCGTTGCGCATAGGCGCTTGTTCTATTAATATTTATCATCTCCTAAACTCGTTTTTATGCAATCGTGTTGTCAGAATGTCCATGAATGGCTGCACTGTGTCGAGACGAGTTGACAAAGGATATCCCCAGGGCTCGGTTCTCGGCCCTTTCCTCTAGAATTTCGTCTTTGATGAGGCTCTCAGGCTGAGTTATAGGAGTATTGTTTTCCCGCAAGCCTACGTTGATGATCAGGTCGTGGTGGTCTCGGGACGTAGACCTAGTCAGCGTCCCGCGGCCCAACACACCATAAACAAGATCGCCACGTGGTGAAGATTACACAAACTGGAACTTAGCGTGGGAAAGTGTCAGGCTATGGTCCTTCTAAAACCCCGTATGAAAATTCTCGAACCCTGCCAGGATAAAAGTACTGGGGGTAAGATTTGACCGACGGCTTGCCTTCTACCAGCATGTAGTTGAATTTGCGCCAAGGTCCGCAGCATGTTGCCACGTTTGACCGCAGCCGCCACTCTAACTTTGGTTTTGGTCACCCTGCCCTGAGAACTATGTATTTGCAAGTGGTTGTTCCTGCCATTGAGTACGCATCGGTGGTATGGTTTCCCAATCTTGTTAAACGCTCTTTGAATGTTCTACTGAAGGCCCAGAGGCCCTTCCTTGTGAAGGCCTGTGGGGCATTCGGTACAACAAGCAATGCAGCTCTCATTTTCTTCTCTCGAGTACTTCCATCGACTTGGAAATCTCGGCTGAAACCGAGCTGTACTTGAAAAAGGTATGGATTGGTTAACGTCTAGGTTCCACTCGAGCCCTTCCCTTCCCTAATCCTCTCCATTACCCCCCCTATTACTTCGCTCCCAGTAATATCTCTGCTCCATACTTCAATGTTACATTTACACAGATGGCTCCAAGACCAGAGATGGAGTTGACACCGGCGTGTTGAGGATTTCCGGTCTCAATTGCGCACCTGAAATGCGTTTTTCCATGTCCTTTTCACCCATTGTTCAGTCTTTAGGCCGAAGCCCTTGGATTGGTTAAGTCTCATGAAAACGCTACAACACTACCTGACCACCTAACTTTAGGATTCCTTTTGGACAATCTTTCAGTCGTGAAGTCAGTTCTGAACTCTAGGACTGGTAATTGCCTTATCAGGAGAGCTCTGCTTTCGATTTCGTGGCTGAGCCGCAACGGGAACAGGTGTTTCATCCAATTGATCAAGGGACACAGCGGGACTGTGGGTAACGACATTGCGGACACACTCGCAAAGCGGGGAGCGGAGTCTGCTGACCCAAGCTGCTACAAGCTCTCTCCTATGTCGTATATAAAAGCGACAATCTACGGGCGGGCGCGTTAAGCGTGGGAGAGCAGATTCCTCTCTCTAGCTCCTTCTATCCACACCAGTTTTGGCCTTACTCCAATGAGTCTCTTAAACAAAAGGTATGAGTACATCGTCCTGAGCGAGCACATTGTGATTGGCCTGCTATCCGGTCACACGTGGACGGACAGTTTTTCCCACAGGATAGGGGTTATTGATGATCCCTCCTGCCCATATTGCGATACTAACAGGCAAGAAACCTTGACATACATCGTTTTAGAGTGTAGCAGCCTTGATGTCCTTAGACTACGCCTTCTTTCCATCTGTGCAGTTGAATTGGGGTGCACTCCGCGGTCACTTAGGGACTTATCTACAATAGGAGCACTTGGCGAGCATGCTTGGAGTTCCTGAAGAACTCGGAAATACTTAAGCCACGTTGCCGCGCGGAGGAGTCTAATCTAGTGATTCGGACTCCTAACACGTAGCTGCAACTTTCGCATGTGACACGTGTGTCCCGATCGGCCCTGCATATGCGACCGCCCCTGACCTTGTCGTATGATTGTGTCACTGTACCCCGGAACCATGAAACATAGCATTGCCTGTCTGTCTGCTCTCCACGTTCACACTTGAGTTCAAAAATCTAATTGTTGGACGCGTCTCTGCCTCCTCCTGATCTCCGAGGAACACCACCCTGACCCTCTGATCCTTCTCTACATCCCGGCTCTCCTGGCCTCCCCCTCGATGATCCCTTGGCCACCCATCCTATATTCGCATTCATATACATATATATGTTATGAATATTTTGTTTTGTTGTTGAAAAAGATGGCGAATTGAAGCTGCAGTCGTGAAAAAAAAAAGATAGTTATTTACCTTTCAAGTAGTTTTTAATTTCAATCACTTGAAGTAAATTACACATGAAATTATTTAACACAGTAATATAGAATTTATAAAATGAATTCTATATTCGTGATTTAAAAAATAGGTAAGTTACATATACGAGTGGGTTCAAAAAGTATCGCGACTTTTGTGTTTTTAAAAAAATTATTTATTTATTCATGAATACCTATTTTGTCCCCTTTAAAGTAATCCCCATGAGATATTATACACTTGTGCCAACGGTTTTTCCAATCTTCGAAGCACTTCAAAAATTAATTTTTTTAAATCTTTTTCAGCTCCTCCTTCGATGCCGTCTTTATCTCGTCAAGCGTAGCGTAACGTCGTCCTTTCATGGGCCTCTTCAGTTTAGGGAACAAGAAAAAGTCACAGGGGGCCAGATCTGGGTAATACGGTGGCTGCGGCATCATTAGTGTGTTGTTTTTGGCCAAAAAGTCGCGCACAAGCAACGATGTGTGAGCAGGGGCGTTATTGTGGTGCAAAAGCCAATTTTTGTTCTTCCACTGATCCGGGCGTTTCTGGCGGATTGCTTCGCGTAAATTGCGCATAACTTGCAGGTAATATTCCTTATTGACCGTTCTACCCTATGGCACGAACTCATGATGCACCACGCCCCTGCAATCGAAGAAAACTGTCAGCAAAACTTTCACATTCGACCGAACTTGGCGCGCTTTTTTCGGTCTTGATTCGTGCGGCAGCTTCCATTGAGATGATTAAGCTTTGGTTTCCACGTCATAACCATAAACCCACGCTTCGTCACTAGTTATGACCCTCTGGAGCAAATTTGGGTTGTCGCGGACAGAGTCCAACATCTCATTAGCAATGTTCATGCGATGCTGTTTTTGGTCGCAATTAAGCAATTTTGGTACGAATTTCGCGGCGACCCGTCTCATGCTCAAATCATTGATAAAAATCGAATGGCACGAGCCAATCAATATGTTTAGGTCCTCAGCAACTTCTCTGACGGTGATTCGACGATTGCCAATATCATTTTCTTCACTTCATTAATTTTTTCGTCTGTTGTTGAAGTCTTCGGGCGTCCGGCACGCTCTTCGTCGTTCACATCTTCTCGGTCTTCTGAGAACATTTTGTACCACGATAAACGTTTCTTCGGTCCAAGGTAGCTTCTCCGTATGCCACAGTCAACATTCGGAATGCATCTGCGCACTTAATTTCGTTTTTCACACAAAATTTGATACAGGTTCTTTGATCCATTTTTTTTAATAAGTAAAAATCGAAGAAGATCCAAAACACCTGCAAGCAAAGCAGCTGTCAACAATTAAGTGAACATTCAAAATGGCCGAGCTTTTCGGCATAAGTGAGAGACATGAGTACCAACATAAAGCCACAAAAAGATCGAAATTCGAATATACGTAACCCCCGAAAATTCAAAAGTCGCGATACCTTTTGAACACACCTCGTACATATTTATAACAAATATATTCAAAGTGTTATCTTCTAAATCTTTGGTCGAAAATAAAATAATAGCCAATGATGAAAGTAAAATACATGTTTTATAAAAAATAAAATATTTGCATTTCAGATTAAATATATATAGGCTTACAGCAATACCACATTTGAAACACTGTTCACATCGCGAAGTTAAGCAATGTTGTGCCCGGTCAATACTCGGGAGGGTGACCATTTGGGAACAACACCCGTGCTGTATGTAGGGTATTCCTTTACCAAACTCAAGTCAACTTCTGACCCGAATGAACTCCGAGAGAGTTGAGAGATATTCTTAATATCAAAAAGAATCTAATATACTCAGATCCAATCTGTAAGATATTTGAAACAATATAATTATTAGACTATATATAGAAATAACGTTCAATAAATACCTATTACATTGTGCTGTATATATGTATTTATAGACAGATTTGTTTGCTAATGAATGTTGTTGTTAACTCCTCTTGCGTTAACATTCTTTAAAGGTTCCCGAGCCATATTTTGCCCCGATTCATGGGATTGTTTTGATTTGGCAGGCAATTTAAGTAAATCATTTCACGTAGTTTGTTGGAAAAAGTGCAGTATCATTCAATTATTCGTTTTGCACATGGATGGCAAAACATTATAATTAATAAAAGCAAAGCTGAATATATCATTTATAGGAACCCTTCTCTATCCATGAATATAATTAGATATTGGCTTAACGAATTCAAAAAAATTCGAACATCGGTATTTGATCAGAATCGCTTAGAGGATGTGATTACAAATATATCGTAGATTCTCTCAGATCGACAAACTAAATTGCGTGAAGTATCAGAGACCATAGTTCTGTAATGGGAATTGACATTATTATTGTAACTGGAAGGTTGGAGTTGAGAGAAAGGTTATCGGCTCGAGGGGTGCCGCTGTTGCTAACGGTGGACAACAAGCGAATGAAACCTTCAACTTCAAAGCAGTGTTTTGAACAATTTAAGTAAATATAAATGAGTTTTGCGCTGAGATGGGACTGTCAATGAGACAATATTTTGAATATCACAGAATGTCACTACACCGAGTACACAACAAGATCTGGAATTGTATTGGGACCTCCTCTAATACCTATATACCTTAAACTCCGCGATAAATGATCATATTTCAGGCGAACTCTTGCCCATACTTCATACAACAATAGTCATTCAAATTTTATGATATTGTAGCGTAGTAACAGATGATCAAACAGATAAATAATATATAAAATATTATAAATTTTACACAAATAAATTAACTGGCAATGCGTTTCTTTTATAAATCATCAAATATTATTTCTACAGACCTTACTGATGTAGTCGTGATCAGCCAGGGCGAGACTTTTATAGGTTACCAACAGTTTATACAGTCATCATGATGTATGTATCATGCAACGCTTCCCACCTAAACGCATTGCCAGTAAATTTATTTGTGTAAAGTTTTAACGATAGATGGCAATAAAATTTAATAAAATATTATAAAGACACTAGGGTCGCCTCTCCCGTCAAAACAGACGTCTAAAACCAGACGCCATCTATTGACCGTCGCCGCAATAAGCGGCCTCGGGTCGGTGACAAAGCCACAACACCAGCCTGGGCAAACTGAAAAGCGTCCACCTAGAGACCATGGTTTCGGGATAATGGCCCTCGTCAATAGATGGCGTCTGGTTTTAGATGTCTGTTTTGACGAGAGAGGCGACCCTAGTCTCATTAGATCAATTTACTCCCGGCAAAATTTCCATTTATAAAACATTATATATTAATTACATCAGCACGACTAGGTGACTACAATTAAACTAAGCTGAATAATTTCAGCTAGAGATTACTTAATAACAAAGCGCTATGTGACATGATAATTTCATAAATACAAATTTATATTCAGTTGTGTATTTTCATTGATTAATTAATTACATAATAAAATAAATTATAAAATTATTTATTTGCCACAATATGAAAAATTTCCAAATTGTCTCTGACATCCAAGCGGTTCTTAATTCCCAACTTTGTTCTTCGTCCATAAGAAGGCATCATGTTGCAGACATCTTCTGTAACTTACATCTTACACCCAATGTATAACTCTGCTGGGTCAAAGACTACAGTGGTATGGCAGGAAACGAGTTAGAAGATCAAACAGGTAATTCGTATACGAATCTTCTGTCACTATTGATGATTTTTATGTTTTCGAATATAATCGTTCATTACTTAGAGAGTTATATAGGTTGTTTTTTAATTTTTATACTCTGCCTTTTTACTTTGGGACTTTTTGAAGCACAATGTATGGTTGATTAGTCTCCATTATATAATGGTATCATCATTCATATTTCACATAGCCAGAATATTGCTTGATGTATATTCTACTGGTATTTAGTGAAATCAAACCACATGTCCTCACTCTTTTACGGAAGACCCACCTTGGTAAAAGTCAATAACAGAAGGAATATTTATTGATATTATAATTAATTTTGGACAAAAATAGTCAAAATAGGACTGAATCACCGATTTGTCAACTTAATTAAATGTTATTATGAAGACATGACCGCTGCGGTGCGTTGGAACAATTCTATCACTGAATTCATTGAAATTCGTTCGGGGGTGCTCCAAGGTGACCCACTATCCCCATGCCTATTCCTACTTTTTATTAATGATTTGATTAAAATATTTGATGACTCGGGGTTCTCAGGAATATACTTACCCAATTTCGGAAACATACACCTCCTCCTATATGCCGACGATATTGTTTTGATCGGTGATTCTAAAATAAACCTTCAATTGAAAATCAATATACTGAAAACCTATCTAGAAATTAACTTACTAACTCTGAACGAAAACAAGTCAAGAATAATGGTTTTCCGTAATAGAGGAAAGGTGGCGCGTTCAGAAAGATGGTATTGGGGTCAAAGTCCTTTAAGTGTTACATCAAAATATACGTACCTGGGCTACCCGCTCACCCCTTCGATTTCATTCACTCAAGTGGCCTTAAATTATAGAGGCAAGACCATGGCCGTGATGGGTGCTGTGGGGAAGATTATTCTGAAGTACAAGCTCAAATCCTTCCATGCAAGTATGAGATTGTTGGATTCCATGATCTTGACAGTCCTACTCTATGCGGCACCAATCTGGGCATATGATCAAGCCTTAATCTTAGATAGAATCCAAGATACCTTTCTCAGACGTTTTCTGTGCCTTCCAAGCTATACTCCGGGCTATATTTTGAGGGCCGAAACAGGAAGAAACTCTCTTGATATCACAGTGAAAAAATTAACTTTAAAATTCTGGACTAGAATTCTGAAAATGGACGGCAGCAGCTACCTTCAATTTGTTTGGCACATTTGTGGGACATTTCAATTTCTACAAAACAGAATATCGGACTGGTAAAAAGTATAACAAAGCTACTTAATAACACCGGCTTTTCATGGCTTGTTGGAAGTACAGACTTCAATATTCTACAAAGATACATCCCCCTAATTATTAGAACGGCAACCGATCAGTCCTTGCAGCTGGATTATGTAAGAATAAGAAAATCAGTACTCTACTCTCAATATAAATACTTTCATTCATCACCTACAATGGAATGCTATCTGAATGACAATATCCCCTTAACCTTAAAGAGAATCATTGCACAAGTAAGAAGCCTCTTTGTAGTACAGAGAATTAATCATGTTTCACTATTGAAAACTAAGACCATAAAATGCACCTTATGCAACGGTGAATTTAGTCTCGATTTTCCACACTACATGTTCTAATGTACGGCAATGGAAGAAGAAAGAGAAATTATTCGTCAAGAGACCGGCTATAATAGCAATTCGCCTTATGTTTTAATGGCAAAAGTCGTAAAATCCAGACCCTTTGCATTCGCTTTTTATAAATACTGGAAATCAGCTCAATCAAAATATTTAGAACAGATACCGGATCCAACTCGATAATTGGTCGAGGTCAATACCCAATATTTGTATATAACTATGATGCTAATTTGTTATTTATTTATTTTGTCCTACCAGGAGAATCCTGTATGGCACGTGTGCCCAATAAAGGCTATTGTTGTTGTTGTTGTAATTAATTTTATACCATTTAGTTAGCCAAATCTTCCCTTTAGATTTATAAACTGTTATCCTTTCACACGTGATTTAATACAAATATTTCAATATAAAGATATTGAAATACACTGAATACAGATTTATTGTTTATGTTGGATAGGGTGTAATTTGGAAATGAATAATGGAAATAAAATATAAAATTGATTTTATTCACGCTCTCGAGATGAATCAGTCAAAAATTTAATAGGGCAATGGAGAATGGGCAAGGGCGGGGCCATGGAAATGAACATGAGGCGGAGCCATTGAGAAAATGCGTGGGTGGATTCTGGGCTATGGAGAGATCCATTTGATGGGGCCATAAGATGTTTTCAGCACATCAGGAAATTGTGATATAGAGGAACTGGTGGGGAGATCCGCTGAAAGATGGCGAGACATTGATTGCGGCAGTGCGAGATTGCGTAATATATAATAAACCAGCGTCACAATGGGCGCCAAACATCGTCAGGGGCATTAGAGCACCAGGAATATAGAGTCCCAGGGTGCGGCACATCTTCATCGTCAGAGCTAGAAAGCGAATCCAATCATCAGCGCTGGGGACAAAGGGCGCGTGATTCCATGAACGCCAGGGACAGAAGGCGAGTCATATCATCAGCGCCGGGGTCAAGGGGCGCGTCATTTCACGAACGCCAGGGACAGAAGGCGATTCATATCATCAGCGCCTGGTCAAGGGGCGCGTCATTTCACGAACGCCAGGGACAGAAGGCGAGTCA
Source organism: Cordylochernes scorpioides (assembly GCA_030710605.1). Lineage (NCBI taxonomy): Eukaryota > Metazoa > Arthropoda > Arachnida > Pseudoscorpiones > Chernetidae > Cordylochernes > Cordylochernes scorpioides. The sequence continues at coordinate 61,421,547 of CP092876.1, read as the reverse complement.
TATCATCAGCGCCTGTTCAAGGGGCGCGTCATTTCACGAACGCCAGGGACAGAAGGCGAATCATATCATCAGCGCCGGGGTCAAGGGGCGCGTCATTTCACGAACGCCAGGGACAGAAGGCGAATCATGTCATCAGCGCCGGGGTCGAGGGGCGCGTCATTTCAGGATTGCCAGGGAGAGAAGGCGAATCATATCATCAGCACCGGGGACAGAAGGCGAATAATACCATCAGCGCCGGGACATGGGGCGCGTCATTTCACGAACGCCAGGGACAGAAGGCGAATCATATCATCAGCGCCGGGGACTGAAGGCGCTTCATTTCACGAACGCCAGGGACAGAAGGCGAATCTAATTATCAGCGCCGGGGACTGAAGGCGCGTCATTTCACGAACGCCAGGGACAGAAGGCGAATCATAACATCAGCGCCGGGGACAGAAGGCGAGTCATATCATCAGCGCCGGAGACAAGGGGCGCGTCATTTCACGAACGCCGGGGACAGAAGGCGAGTCATATCATCAGCGCCGGGAACAAGGGGCGCGTCATTTCACGAACGCCAGGGACAGAAGGCGAATCATATCATCAGCGCCGGGACAAGGGGCGCGTCATTTCACGAACGCCAAGGACAGAAGGCGAATCATATCATCAGTGCCAGGAAAAAGGGGTGCTTCATATCAGATCGCCCAGGACAAAGGGCGAATCATATCATCAGCGCCTGGGGAAAGAGGGCGCGTCATATCAGATCGCCGAGGACAAAGGGCGAATCATATCATCAGCGCCAGGGGCCTACAGAAGGCGCCATAGATGTTCTCCGGGATTGGAACAACAAGACGGCAATCCCCGCCAGATCTCCACTCGGTCCATTGGAAGGCCCTGTAACCAAGAGTTAGCGTAAATTATCTTTTTAAAATAATATTTCATCTATATTATAAAAAATAGAGATATGATAGTTATATATATGGAAATTTATTTTAAATATCTAAAATATATATCAAAATTTCAACTATATGAAATTAAAAATCATCTATCATGTAGCGAAAAATTCGAAATTTATGATCAAATCTATTTCTGGATTATCATATGAATAAATTGTTCAGGAATTGTTTTATTGCAATTTGATTCTTTCGTGAATTTAGAAATAATTGATATTTATTGTTCGATGATGATTAAAATCAAGTTTATTTTCTGATTATCACAAATCAATTATAAAAGATTAACCTTTTTCCAAAAAATAATTATCATCAAAGTTTCATTTTGAGAATTTGCAGAGATAATCAATTACCTAAATGGCCAAGAGGCGCAGACCTGTTGAATCAGAATGGGGGTAATTCAAAAATTGAATTTTCTTTCCCTATCCTTAAAAATGGAAATAAACAAAACACCCTAAAAGACTCTAACAAAAACGTAGAGACAAAGCATAAAACTACAATTTACTAACATGTAGAACAACCACTTTGGAACAAGCCAAAGAACAAAAGCTACAATAGCACTGTCTACATAGGTTAGCACGGGGCCAACAAGCAACAACAAATTTACAAAGCACATATGTGCAAAGGCCAATATGTTATAACAAAGGTACAACACAACATAGGTCACAAAGACAACATTTAGAACAATAAGCCTAATCCAACTCCACACAAGAGGTACAACCTCGGTCACTAGGAACACGCTAAACTGGCAGAGAATACTCAACACTTGGATTACCTCCATTTCGATCACTTCGCAATCTCGCACAAATCAATTATGATAACAATTGAGAGAGAGTTGGTTAGAAATAATTGTTTAAAACTTTTTTATTTATACTCATTTAACTTTCTTAACAAACTAGACAGCTAAAATCCGCTTTCCTAATATATTGCCACGTAGGAAATTAGGAAAGACACACTTCAGGATGACACAGCAACTTATTTAGGGCAAATGCAAATTATGATTGATAAAAAAGATATGCAATGAGGGAAATTTACAGAGTTGCGAATAAAAACCTCAAAAATGATATCCTAATAATAAAATGATAAATACTTCTCTACAATATGGCATCATCTCTCTTCATCCAAATATTAAACATCAGTTAAAAAATAGAAATCCCCCAAAAAACATAGAAAAAGTTTCTCTCTCTCTTGAAAATAATTCCTATATTTAAAAATATTACAATAGACTTACATTTCCCATATTAAAATATAAACAAATACACTTTGGAAAAAACAAATACATTTATTTCAGCATTAAATTAACTTTTTAGAATGTTTTCAGGGTTGTCAGTAAAAGATAAATGCTCAAATTGTTTCTTTCAAATTCCTAAAAATAATTTTAAATATGCTCTCTCTCTCTTTCAGACCACATAGAAATATTAAATTTTGAACACTCGCTCAATTCAATTGACAATGCAAGTGTATAAATTTTTGACTACTATTCATCGAGTTTTGAGGAATCCAGACTCCGTGGGGCTCTGCCACATTCATCGAGGAGAAGCCTCATCTATCTCGTCCCCAAGGCGCGCGGTGCCTGGGCCTCAGCGCATACCGGCCCATAGTGTTACCAACAACGGACTACAGAATTGTCAGCGGCATCCTTCACGGTAGTCTGCTCCCTCACCTGCCTACCATCGTGCCGGAGTGTCAGACTTACGCCGTTTCGGGAAGATGTTTTTCTTGGAACATCGGCTATGTGTCTAACGAGTGTCCTCCCTCTAAGATGTAATAAATTTTGTTGGCGAGGAGGTTTTTCAAACATGCTTAAGCATTATTCCCTCCCGTCCCAGAAGCGATAAATACTTTAAGTCTAGCTCTTGGTGGAAACCTGACTTTAATCCACTCAAAAGGGCCTCACAAAAGGCGCAGCGGGTCTTCAAGAAGGCACGCGGAGCCGTTAAAAGTGTGCTGGAAAGCTTCTATAAGAGACTGAAGGCAAGATATCTCTGCGCGAGGAGGCAGGCTAAGAAAGAAGTATGGAGAGCGGCCTGCCCGCGTTGAGAAATCAGCCTTTGGGGTGGAATGTATAGTTTCATCAAGGGAAACTTCAAGCGCAAACCTCTCTCAGCTCTCCCAGTTGGTAGCGGCTTCACTGAAGGTCCGCGTGACACACTAAATTACGTTTTAAGACACTATTTCTGGCGCATCCCGCCCGATACCATGCCAGCGCACAGAATTCTAAGCCGCATCAAACCACCGATTTCTGATTCTGACCCTCTGTTTACTGAACACGAGTTGTTGTTGGCAGCAGATACGGTTCTCTTATCTTCACTCCTGGTAGTGACGGCATGACATCCGCTATTATCGTGAAACTGGTAAAACATTTCCGGGCGTTTTTTTCTGAATATTTTTAACAAGTGCTTAAATATTGGTCACTTTGCAAGTCCATGGAAGCTGGGGGACGTCATTCTAATTCCCAAGCGAAGTGGGGAGGACTTTCTCGCATCACATCGTCCAATCACGATGCTGCCTTGTTTGGGCAAGATCTTTGAGCGTCTAATTCTTGCTAGGCTGTCGTGGATGGCCGATAGGATGTGTAAAGCGCCTCTAAATCAGTTTGGTTTTAAGCCTTGTAGATCCACTACAGCCGCACTCTTAAAACTTAAATACACTTTCAACCGGTCGATCCAAAATAGTAAATCTTGTATTCTCCTTTCCTTTGATGTCAAAGGCGCTTTTGATAACGTGCTCCACGTAGCGACGCTGATGCCGAAACGTCGCACATTGTTTATTTGTTTGGATTTGTTCTTTTTACCTTTGCTTACCAATACCATACCTTTATTTCTGTGTTTTCTCTAATTCTTACTTTGTTTGATCCTTTAAATTTATACGATAACTTTAGAATATTTTTTTCTCTCCTTATAGCATACATAACAATTATCTATGCGTGTTCAATCTTTATAAAGGGGGGTATAGAGAATGAACATTCAATCGAATTGATATGAAGCATTGAAACTTAAATTCCTAAACTTCCTTATTTAGCAGAAATAACAGGTAATGGTCCTCATATATTATATTTAAAAAAAAGTATAGATAGGACTATATATAGAATATACGGTTCCGTTAGGACCAGTTCAAATAAATTGATGATGTGAGTTATTATTGGAAAGCATTTTCACCATCTTCAGACAAGGGACTTATGTCTTTGTCTGATGAAGCTGATTTTTCCATTTATGGTATGACGCACATTCTTAACTTGTTTGAATTTAATCGTACTTTCTTGTAGTTCAAATTAATCCTTATCCTCTCGTACTACTAATATCTTATTATTTTCCTCCAGTCCTATTATTTAGAGTGTATGAACAAAATTTGGACTATAATCTGAACCTACCAACATCAGACAAAGTTTATTTTTCTATGTTCTTTAATGTTAGATTTCCTGTTCCCTTGTCGACGCACATTGTTAAAGGCTTGGGATATGATCATTTTTCCCTATATTTATAATAATCATTTAACTGTATTACTAATTTCTAATCAGTCTCTTACAGTCCTTATACCCAAAAAGAATTTAAAAAAAACACAATTTGATTTAAAGTTTAACACTAAGGGATAAGTATGTATCAATCTGATTAAGTCTAGGGAACCGAATCAATTTAACTTCTTAACTGGAAAAAACATTTTTTGAGTTAGGTTTGAAAGTGCAGAAGATGACAATGTCTTAGTTCATTAGTTGATTTTTGTAGTATCTAAGGCTCAGGTATTACCCTATCTCCGTTCCAACCTAAATTTGCTTTCTATTTGGTCGAAGAGGTATGGTTTGGCAGTAATGGAGTAAGGGCCGAAACTGCTGCTCAGGTCTTCATCTGAAGAGGCCCACCTGAGTACCATCCTCTTTCCATCTGGTCTAACCTTTATGGTTTTCAACTGGTCTAACCCTTAAGGTTTTCATCCTTCCTAATTTAATGTATTATCTTATATCGTGTCCTCCACATTTACACTAGATTGTCTTTAAAATAAGCTTATATAAAAAAAAATCCCAAAAAAAAAAAAATTACAAAAATCTAACTTCTCTCATCAAGAGAGGAAATAGAGCAAAAAAAATACTTCTCTCTCTCTAATTAGCCTTATTTTATATTTGGAAAATTATTATCATGGTTCTGTCTTTGCTCTTCTCTTTAAAACTTTCTCTTGGCTTATTCCTTTTTTCACCCAGCCTATGACGCGTAACTGCCGATGCTTTGCTGGTGTTACTTTTATTACAAAAAAAAATAAAAAAACAAACCTCACACATTTAAATTAAATAAAAAAATTTATTAATCTTAAAATTTTTCATAACTATACTATATATATATATATATATGGGCTTAGAGCAATACCACATTTGAAACACTGTTCACATCGCGAAGTTAAGCAATGTTGTACCCGGTCAATACTCGGGAGGGTGATCATTTGGGAACAACACCCGTGCTGTATGTAGTCTATTCCTTTACCAAACTCAAATAACTTCTGCACCGAATGAACTCTGAGAGAGTTGAGAGATGTCCTTAATATCAAAAAGAATCTAATATACCCAGATCCAATCTGTAAGATATTTGAAACAATATAATTATTAGACTCTATATAGAAATAATTTTACAATAAATATCTGTACATTTTACTGTACATATGTATTTTGAGTTAGATGATGTTGCTAATGAAAGTTTTTGTTAAGACCTCTTGCGCTGACCTTCTTCAAAGGTGCATGCGCCATATTTTGCGCCTAATAAAAGGATTGTTTTGATAAGGAAGCAATTTAAATAAATCATTTCAGACTGTTTAATGGAATAAGTACAGTATCGTTTAGTGTTTCGTTTTTGCACATGGATGGCAAAACATTATAATAATTAAAATCAAAGCTTAATGCCATTTATAGGAACCCTTTTTCATTCATGAATATAACTAGATATTGGCTTAACGAATTCAAAAGAAGTCAAACATCGTAATTTGATCAGAATCGCTCAGTAGATGTGCCTACCCAGGATATCATAGAAAAGGTTCACGACATGATTCTCTCAGATTGATAAACTAAATTGCGTGAGGTAGCAGAGACCATAGTTTTGTGAAGGGAATTAACATTATTATGTAACTGGAAGATTGGAGTTGAGAGATAGGTCATTGGCTCGATGGGTGCCGAGATTGTTAACGGTGGACAACAAACGAATGAAACCTTCAACTTCAACGCAGTGCTTTAAACAATTTAAGTAATTCGAAAAGAGGTTTGCGCTGAGATATGTACGTCAATGAGACCTGAATCTATTATTAAACCTCAAAAACAAGGCAACAATCAAATCAATAGGTTGCTTCTTGGCGAATCTTCTCCAAAGACAGGAAATATGGTTCTATCTATTGGAAAGGTTATAGCAACGAATTTTTGGTGAATAAGCAGCAGACATTTTCATCGTTTCTACTTGTTACCAAACATGAAGAAACGACCTGAATGAAAAAGGCTTGACTCAAATAAGGTGATCACTTTGTAAAGTTTGATATGAAACTTTCATAGTTTTAGTATGTCCTCTTTGTCCATTTTAGTATGTTCGTTTTAAGGATTTAGAATTCCCTTTTTTTAAACCTTAGTATGCCCATTTTGTGGAGTGTAGTATATATATCCACTTTGTCTGGTCGAGTACGCTTAATTTGTCAATTCTGAAACATCATCATTAACTTAACGCACTCTATATATGAAAATAAACACTTATTTTACGCTACTTCTGAAATAGATATAATTAAAATCTATTTCTATCATAATTTTCCTGAAATGAATTTAAAATGAATAGGGGGGAGTATAGGTCAAGGTAAAGAACCCTTCCAGCGGTTTCGCCATTTGTCAAGTTTGGTATGCTCATTTTGTCAAGTTCCGCGCCGCCCACGTATGTCTATTTTACCAAGTTTAGTTGTGCCCACTTTAAACTTTAGTATACTTTTACTTTGTGTAATTAATTATTTTTAACTTTGTCAAGTTTAGTATGCATGATTTTTCAAGTTTAGTAAAATTTGTTATTCCTACTTTGTCAAGCTTAGTATACCCACGTTGCTAAGTGGATTAGGGTCACCTAATTAACTTTAGTATGAAAATATTCAACTTTAGTATTCTGAATTAGCTTATTAGGCCCTCTTTTTCAACAGTAGTATGCCCGCTTCATCAACTTGTGAAGAAGAGAGACTTTTCACTGAATTGTAGCGATATGCCTTTTTTAATTTTGTAAGTAAAGCGTAATTAAAATGTATGTTCATGCTTTAAATATTTTAATAGATTATTAATAAATAAAACTATGGTTTTCGTTCTATCCCCAATTACCCATCAGGTAGAAAACCAATAGAATCAACGCCTGGAATAACATGGAATATTTGTCCCAAGCTTCTAATAAACGCCATTCCAATAAACTCCCAGCTCTTGACACTTCTCTCTTTTTTCATTAAATCTGCACATCAATTTGTTTTATTCTACTCGAAGTAATAAAGGACAGGTATAGTATATTCGAATCTTTATTTGAATATTGAACTCTTTTTAAACGTCTCCCTTCTCCTCATATTGATTTCTATTTACATAGTTACGATCACAGAGATATCAATATCTACGAGATTTGAATTAACAAAATTTATCAGAAGTAAACGATTATTTATTTTGTTGCCCTCATATAAGGATTATTACTATCTGTCGCATATAATTCTGGGTAGCTTATGTAAATTCCGCACACATGTTGTGTTTCTTATAAAGCAATACTAATGCTGTAAAACATTTTGCTATATGAAAGAATAGTTCAAATGTGATATTTTACAGAGATTAGTGCTGGTTATATATTTATAAAAGAAAAAACATATCAAAATGAAAAAAAAAAATCAGTTCGTTGGAGCTGTTAAAAAAGGTAGAAGACATCAAGAAGTTATTCCCAGCATTGTTTCAAAAATGAATAAATCTCATTGAGTATTATAAAGATAGATGAGTAGAGAGGATAATAACTAAATATATAAAATCATATATAGTAAAATTAAGAAAAAGGCATCTCCTTATCGTGCAACTTAAAGTTGCTGATGGCTTGCACCATCTATCGTAATAAATATCAACTATTCCTTGATTTTTATTTATTCCACAATCCTCCAAATGCCCATTCTTGAATAATCAAGAAAAGATAATCACGTACGTATTTGGGGGTGTTGGCCTTCGTCAGCGTGCACCTCAACGACCAAAAGTCCTTTTTCAGTATGCCTGAATGACCCGTTTTTTGGTCGTTGAGCAATAGCTTGCACCACGCTGACGAGGGCCAACAGCCCGAAGCGCGTACGTGGTTAAATATTTTTTATTAATCAAGAATGGGTATTAGGCAAATTCTATAATAATTAAAAATCAATGAATAGTTGATAATTATTCCGATATATGGCGCAAGCCATTAGTAACTTTCAGTTTTACGATAAGGTGATGCCCTTTTCTTAATTCTATCACATATATATATATTTTGGAAATTTAGTTATAATCCTCTATACTTATCTATCTTTATAATACTCAATGCGGAATTTTCCATTTCTAAATAATGCAGGGAATTATCTTCTCACCACTTTTTGATGTCTTCTGCCTTTTTTAACAGCTCCAATCTTTTGATATCTTCTTTTTTTTTTTTTTCATTTTGATATGTCTTTATTTTTTATAAATATATAAATGTCACATGGTCGGACAATAAGTTAAATGGGCTATCACTGGGATGTTCTACTTGGCAGAGATTCTTAACAGACATGTAGTGTGAGACACCATTGGATAGTGGGCTACCTAGATCGAAGTCTGTAGGCCTGTATAGTGCGAGACATCCTAGGAGCAATATGATCACCCAGACCTCTCGGTCCATAAGCCGATCCTTTTTCACTAGCCACCTAGCCAAGGGAATGATGCATTCTCCATGCACCGATAGGCCATTGTTTGACCCCTCGCGCCCGCCTTTATGGTCTAGCTCCATGGGATCAACCAATCAGCCCACAGACGTTTACGAGAGTTACATGGCCAGGTTGTTGTCCTCTCTTTTGGACTTGGTTAAACCAGTCCTACGCTCCAATAGGACTCCCCCCCCACTTTGGCCCTCGTACACTTAGTTCCCAGTACTCCCAAAATCAAAATCTGCCGACGAATCAAGGACCTCTGAGGTACGAGGTTGACACGGGAAACTACACGAAAGCGGGGGGGGGGGGGGGGGGGGGTGCTACTACTGTGTGTACTCCTTGGTTTTCCATGACGCGCGCGGCGAGGACGCTCCCAATGGCGCGCGCATAGAGCAAAGACCCAAGAGTTCCAAGACTCATGGCGCACCCGCGTCAGTGAAACCACTGGCGCGAAAACAACCCACAGAGTCGCCTCTACACTCCTTCATCCCCAAGGGTGTGTGGGGTGGGCGACCCTGCCTTTTCCCCAACCAACAGGCCAGTTCCAAGTCAGGGTGTTCTTTCCCCATTGTAGTGTTAGACAATGAGTTTTCAGGTGCATTACTTGTTCTTTCGTGTTTTTCGCCCGCATTTCATATTAATACAAAGCAATAGCGCGCGTATTAAGATGCGTATGTCTCTTTTCACAAATAAATCAAATTTCTCCACTGTTCTAACTACGATGAAAATATAATGGGAGGGCTTGGCTCCTCAGTGATGAACCCTCGCAGCGGTTTCGCAAATTTAATCTACTAGACCGGTTCTTTACAGTTCTAATAATGTATTGGATCATTCTGCTTTGTATTAATTTTGAAATTTATTATAGGGTAATAAAATGTAAAAGTGTCGAATAGTTTTATTGAAAATACCACATTTAGTATATATATTTTCACTATTTTATTTAATACTAGACAATTTTCTTATATTGTTATATTGTTTCTTATTGTTGTTTTTAAACAACGCATTCTTAAAAAAAAAGCATCTTCTGATCGTTAAACTAAAAGTAACTGACTTGCGCCATCTATCAGAATAGATATTAACTAATCGTATATTATTAATTACTCCAGAATTGGCCAAATGCCATCAGGTAGCTACCGCTTCATTTCCAGCCAATCCAATGTTTGAAGTTTTGTTGAAGTTGATCTATTTGAGTGAAGATGGGTTTGACGATAATGTGTAATTTAATTATTTCTTGAAAAGCCAGCATGGAGTCTATAAAAAACATATCTCTTTATTAAGAATTCCTGAATCAACGATAGTAGATCGCTGAAATTTTGAAGTAAAATAAAGAAGGTTGAGATGTCTCAGCGTTTATAACCATTAATCAATTATCCTGAAAATAAAGTTCAGCTATACTTCTAATTACGAAACTATATATACACTTTTTAATCTTCAATAAAATATTCAAATATAGCTGATTCGTTTATGATTCGTGTGATATATATTTCAGCTGAAAAACTGTGATTGAATGTATTTTAATAGTGGACATGGCATCTGCCCGGTAAGCAGAACACTGTGGGTTCGATTCCCATCCCTGGACACTTTTATTTTTTCGTTTATCATTGCTCTTCACAATTCATCCTTTCATACCTAGAAATGGTCGTTATTTCTCCTTGAAATAAATTTTGATTTTTCGTTCAAAAGAAACACATGCGGGATAATTTTCAAATGTAGTGTTTTACATGAATTTAATATAATATTAGTGTATAATAATAAAGATAAATTTTATTCACAAAGACTTAATATCATCATGTTCAGAATTTCCATCTTATGTGTTTCATAGCTTCATAGCGTGGCCTTCCAATACATCCATAAGATGTTAGAGATTTGTTGAATATTTGAATCACACAACAAATATATATTGAAAAATAATTAATAAACAGCTCTTAAAATTAAATATACTTTGGCCAGTAGATCTTTTTATTATCTCGACGTTTTAACAAAAATCTTTTGTCTTCGTCAGGAGCGAACAAAAATGAAAACATTTGGAAAAGTGAAAAAATAGTACAAATGTGATATTGTACTGGCATAAGGTGCATAAATTATGAAAAAAAAAACTACCCATTTCATGAATTTTCAAGATGGCTGAAGGACCAGTTTTTTGGTCGCTGAGGTACAGCTTGCACCACGCTGATGAAGGCTAACAGCCTGAAACGCGTACGTGGTTAGCTTTCCTTGATTAATCAAGAATGGATAATTGGCCAATTCTGGAATAATTATAAATCAACGAGAATAGTTGATATTTATTCCGATAGATAGCGTAAGCCATCAGAAACTTTCAGTTGCACGTTAGGGAGATGCCTTTTTCCTCATTTGGAAAAGTGTTAAAAATTATTCTCTTTGACGCTTTGCCAAATGTTTTAATTTTTGTTGGGCTTATGACGAGGACAAAAGATTTTCATCGAAACGTCAAGATAATAAAAAGATTTGCTGGCCGAAGTGTCTTTAATTTGAAGGAATATGAATGTGACGGCCATGTAGCCTCTTTCTATACGATAATTAATAAACAATTAACAATTATTTAATTATCGTCTAGATGTAATAACGTCATGAATAAATCTTTTTTACATATTTACCTGACTAAAACGACTAGTTTTCTATTTTATAGACTAAATATAAGAGAGTATATGCAAATTGTTAGTAATTCAATTCTCATGGAGTTTCGTTGTTTAGAGTTCGAATCTTCGTCCAGAGAGTACATTCACCAAGAGACGGCTTGTAGAGTTAGTTCCCCTCTCTGCCACCAGACTGCAGCACCACCCAAGCTCTCCAACCAAGCGCAGGTAGGCCGGTCTTTCCCCGTTCTGCAGAGATGACACTCATGGAGACAAAACTTAAGGAATTTGTACCTTTTAGCATATATATATATTATTATATTATTATTGTATTTATTGAAGGAGAACGTTCGAATTTACATGTATAGTAAATCCGCCGTTATATAAACAAATAAGGAGTGGTTTATGCTTAAAATATGAAATTCCTTTAAGTTTAGTCTATTAGCATATTATGTCTTGTTGGTGGCCTCTCTAAATTTAGCCTGTTCATGCAATGTACTGTAGATCGCTTTCATGCTTGAAATATGAAAATACAAATATATTTTACACATTATTCAAATTAAAAGTTCGATTTCTTAAGATATAGAAATGATATATGAAATATTATGTAATTGTTAGGATGAAATAAAAAGCAATGATTTTCTTGAATTTATAATTCATATTTTAAAAAATACTTAGTTATATATTAATAAAAAGGCATCTCTCCTTATCGTGCAATATATCGTTCTTAATTTATGCACCTTATCCCAGTACAATATCACATTTGTACTATTTTTTCATTAGTTATATATGTTTGAAAAAATATTATTTGTTTACTAAGAAGCCCATTTCATGAAATAAATGCAGAAATAAACTTTATCCCCGCTGTTGATATTATTATAAAATTTGAAAGACCACATATAGATTTGACTTTTTATCTACCCTTAACATGTTTCACATGAATTATAACTTTTCACCTTCTGTGAATATCATCAAGATAATATCACAAAAATAATAATTCAAATGATTTTATTTATTTCTTCCCACTGCTATACAGTGTATATTTCTTCTTCTTTCCTATCTCCCCTCAATCATATCATGGTATCAAGCATTTAGTATCTGTAAAACTTTGGATTTTTAATCGTTATAACTTTGTGTGTGTGTGTGTGTGTGTCTATATTCAATTTTTAAAACAACCTTTAAAAAGAGAAATGAAAGGATGAAAACTATACCTATTAGAAGGGTTTATCTAGCATACATCATAGTGAACCTTCACAATATATATTTCCATCCTCCTCTAAATGGTTGTAAAACTCGGCTATTAAAATAGAATAAAAATATTAGCGATAACGATAATAATTTCACAGTTTTTCGCAGTTGGGTGGCGTTAAATGTTATTTCCAAGCATATAGAGTATCATTCGAGATTGAAGTCATTGATTCACTTTCTCGTAGAAGTTATATGTCTCTATATTTGATGATTTTTGTTTATATTCAAGAAAACCAGTGATTCTACCTCACTGCTCTCTTTAAGAATATAAATACTCTTATCAAGTTGGCTTTAAAAGTGGCTTCAAACTTCAATATATCTTTTTACCTTTAATACAAATAAATACGTGAAATTTATAAATATCTTTGATACAATATGTTAAAAATAATAAAATTATAAATTAAGATAAAAAAACAGAGCCACATCAACCAATAGTTATCTCAACTACCGACGTCTCAGTGACTTCCTCTGTCACTCTCTTCAGGATAGGAAGTCATTGAAATGTCAGGAGTTGAAATAAATCATAGGTTGATATGGGTGTGTTTTTCTTTGTATCAACTTCCAACCAAAAATGTTCTTTAAAATCATGTATTAAATTATTTGCATATTATTTTTATTTGTAGGATTATTATCTTGAATCCATAGTGAATCAACAATACACTGCTGTTAGCCCCCCGATAATAATGTTAAAATCCTAATAATACATTTCAAGGCAGATACTCTTTTCTTTATGCTAAATATTCAGAGAATTTATATAAACTAGATAAAATATGGAATCATAATTCAATAACAAGTATGTATAATACATAAAATCAAAGTTAAAACTAAACAAATGTATATTTTTATTTGTTTTGTTTCAACTTTATTTAAAGTAAATTATAATTAATTTCGAATGTATCGGATTTAGCTCGCTTGTGTTTAATTTTGTTCTGAAGAGTTCTCGTCCTTTCAAGCACGCCGGGTTCTATTAAAGATAATATTATTGGAAGTAAGTTGATTTAGCGAGGTCATATCGCCTATCAAAACTCAATTATTGCAAATTACTCTATTGTGTTGACACAAAGCATCTCTCTTTGTTCAAATATGTTGGCGATTTGGTCTTTCCACAATAGATCTCGTGTTCCATTCCATGAAAGATCCCACGTTGTGTATGTGTGTGTGTGTGGATTGGAGCCGATAAAGAAAATCACCATGGTAATAATGTAATTGAAGACTAAAAAGGTTTCTCATTGTGAAATATTCACTTAGCCGCTTTTACTGAGCATTTGCATAAGCTTGAGATTTTTAACAACTATCTACTCACAGTATTTCATATAAGGTCATTTACAAGATGTAGAAAAACCTGGCTCAACAAGTAGTCGCCACAAATACTGCCACTAGCTGACGTTGTTGTGAATTTATAACGTTGAGGTGATGGTTTGTTTGAAATTATTCCCTTGACACACACACACAGAACAACACAACAAACACACAGCAAAATACAACTTTGTCTCACTTATAACTAAGTTCCTATTTGAAAAGTTTAGAAGTTATTTAAATGTATTCTTTCTTTTTATCGCCCTTTTACAGAGTATGATGACGACCAAACTTCGGAGGTCACAGAGCAACCACTGGAGCATCGTCTGATCTACATCAATGGTAGCCAGCAGAAGTTTTGTTCCAACCATGTGATTACAGCACTCACACACTTTGATGATGAACTTTCACCTATTTCTTGCCCCATCATTCCTCCACTATATTATTGATAAGGTCACTAATTTCAGATTACTTGAAAATAAAGATACTTCGGCCAGTAAATCTTTTTATTACCTCGACCCTTCGACAAAAAGCTTTTATCATCGTCAGGAGCAAACAAAAATTAAAACATTTGGAAAGGCGATAAAAATCATTCTAAGGTTCCAAGGGCGTTGTCACGCGATATTTCAAATTTTGTACAACATCTAAAGCACAAGTCAAAAATAAATATTTAACTCACAAAATTTGACTCGTGCTTTAGATGTTGTACAAAATTTGAAATATCGCGTGAGAACGTCCTTGGAACTTTAGAATGATTTTTAACACCTTGCCAAATGTTTTAATTTTTGTTTCCTCCTGACGAGGACAAAAGCTTTTTGTCGAAACGGAGAGGTTATAAAAATATTTACTGGCCGAAGTATCTTTGTTTACAAGAAATATGAATGCCGGCCTGGCAGCCTCTATCTTTACGATAATTTTAGATTGTATTGGAATAAATATAGCCACAGCAACCAATAATTTAATTCCTAAAGTTTCAGTGTCTCGCTGACACTCTTATTAGGGAAATGGAGTTTCATTCATTTCAATTTAAAGTCCTATGTCCCCCTTGGGACACTTGTGCTATCATACATGTATACCTTTACACTTGTCTATTCATATATACAATAATTTTAGGCCGTAAATAATAGTCATATGATATTAACAAGGAGAAAGAGATAAAAAAACGAGAACAGAGAACTTTGTATAAAAGAAATAAATGTCTAGCAATATTTACAATCATAGGGAAATGTAGCTTGAATGTAGTTAATGTAGCTATATTTTTTTCTAAACCTACTTCCAACCAACAAATGATCTTTAAACATAATTCCATATTGAACTTATTAAATCAAGAAATTTGATTTGAATATATTTATATACTACTCGGCACTTGTTAGCTATATTTAGGAAGAAGGTAATATAGAGTTCATTTCAAAAATAAAGTCTCAATAAAATGAGGCATTTTTGAAAATTAACAAATGAAAAGGTTAAGACGCGAATGTTTCTTCTCACAAATAAACCAAACTTCTACTGTCCATACTGCGATGAAAAATAGAGGGAGGGTTGTGGGTCATCAGTGATTAACTCGCCCAGCGGTTTCGCCAATTTAATTTAACCAGACCGCTTCTTTAGAGCTCTAATACTGTATTGGATCATTCTGCTTTGTATTAATTTTGAAAATTATTTTAAGATAATAAAAGGTAAAAGTATTATAATTACAATTATATTCTCACAATGAGTATATTTTAAATAAAAAAGATACTCATTGTGAGAATATAATTGTAATTATAATACCTCTTCACAATTTCATCATGAATAGAAAAGGTAAAAGTGTCGAATAGTTTTAATGGGAATTTCACACATATTTAAAATATATATTTGTCATTTTATTTAATACTAGACAATTTACTCGTTTTTATCTGGGTAGCTGAAGCAGATAAAATATGAAAATCAGACAAATTAATTTGCATATCTTTGGATCGAAGCCATTATAATGAATAACCTAACGCCTAGATATTGGTTAATTTACATATCCCGCGGTTTGTAACTATGAAATATAATTCTATACGGTGTTTTGAATCGAGATAAATACGTATTATGGAAACCTATGTCTAACAAATAAACATGAAGTTATATTGTAGAACGACATTTGACAATTATCCCGCATGTGTTGCTTTTGAACGAAAAATGGAAATTTATTTTAGGGAGAAATAACGATTATTTCTAACCTTAGGGATGAAGTATGAAAGGATGAATTGTGAAGAGTAATGATAAACGGAAAAATAAAAGTGTCCAGGGATGGGAATCTTATAAACTTCACAACACTTCACAATTCATCCTTTCATACTTCATCCCTAAGGTTAGAAATAATCGTTATTTCTCCTTAAAATAAATTTCCATTTTTCGTTCAAAAGAAACACATGCGGGATAATTTTCAAATCTCGTTCTACAATCATAAGCCGGATTATATTGTATTATAAAGTTATATTCTCTATTTATACAGAAGCGTATATTTAACGATATCTTTAATGTGATATCCTCTATATAAAATTCAATCTAAATAAAAGTTATTTTCGTTATGTTTGAAATATATCACAGCAGAGAGGAATTTAAACATTCCTGTCAGAGAAAATTGTTGAATTCTATCAAAGAAAGTGTTTATAAATGACATTCTTTCACTCCATATGTGACAATAAAGAAAGGTATGGGTACTGAATCAATTGGTTTTAAATTGAATTCTTTGGGAGATTTAAATCTGTTTGAATTTTATGTTCTTTAGGATTTATAAATATAGTGAGAAACTTTATAAATTAATTGCGAAGGAAAATATTCGGATATTTCAAAGGTTGCTGCTTTTGTGTGCTCTGTTTTAATGCAACATGCTCCTAAGAACAACGACGCATTAATTACAACATGCTTCTAAGAACAACGGTGTTCTGCCTACCACATGCCTTTAAGAACAACGGTGATCTGTCTACAACATGCTTATAAGAACAACGGAACTCTATTTACAAAATGCTTCTAAAACCAACGGTGTTCTGCTTACAACATGATTTTAAGACCGTCGGTGTTCTGCTTACATGTTAATAAGAAGAACGGTACTCTGATAACAACATGAATCTAAGAACAATGGCGTGTGTGTTCTACTTGAAACATGCTCCATAGAACAACGTAACTCTGCATATAACATGCTTATAATAGCAACGGTGTTCTGCTTACAACATGCTTCTAAGACCAACGATGGTCTGCTTACAACATGCTCTTAAGAACAAGGAAGTTTTGCTTGCAACATGCTTCTAAAACCAACGGTGTTCTGCTTGCCACATGCTCCTAAGAGCAACCGTGCTTTGATTACAACATGAATCTAAGAAAACGGTGCTCTGCTAGCAACATGAACTTAAGAACAACGGCGCTCTACTTTCAAAATGCTGAAAGCTACAGAGAGGTTCTGTTATTAAATTTCTGATAATTTGATAGAAAGAGCGTAAACACAATAAAATTTGTATAATAATTCCAAATTCTGTATGAATTAAGCATTTAGGTTAATCACTCCATTATATTCGGTTGGATTAGAAATCGCGCAAGCATAATTATTTATATTAAAAATGGCATATCCTGACCAGGAGCAGTTTTTTAATGTGCTAAGCGTATTTACGCAAGTTTGGCCTTATATACCCATTTCTTGGTTTTTCGGGAAGCCACTGGGACCAAAATATATTTTTTGGTCGCAGTGGTTCAGCCTACTCCACGCTGACGAGCGCCAAAAAGCGCGAAACGCGTTCGTGGATGGCTTTTCTTGATTTATCAAGAAATTGGGTTGGCCAAATATCAGGGAACAGGCTAAATCAATGTTTAGTTGATTTCTGTTCCACCAGATGGCGCTCTGCCGTCTGTAAAGCACATGTGCTCCTGGTCAAGATATGCCATTTTTAATATTGATTTCAACACCTGATCTTTTTATCTTTTATTTTTTTATCTTTTATTTTTTTTTATCTTTTATTTTTTCTTTCGTTTTTAATAATTATTTATATAACAGAAAAAATTCGCGACCAAACATTAGAACAAATACTGTCAAGTCTTGATTAAATGTAATAATTCAAAGTAGTATTTGCAGAAAACTGCGGGACACGCACGCTATATGCCTGCATAATGGTAAAGAACTTGATCATTTCCGATCGGTTATAAGGATGACGAAGAAGATTTGAATTTAAAATATGAAGAAAAAAAAGAAGATATTTTTTCCTTAAAAACGATATCATTTCCTATTCCTCTGCCTCAGGCTCTGTAGAATTTTCCTCCAGAAAAGATGCCACCTCTTATTTTGAAATACGATTTTATTAAATAGAAATTTCCAGCTTTTGAAAACAACAATTCGTAAAGTCTCCTTTCTTTTCTGTTCCAAACGCGTTCTTTGCTTTGAGAATCATTTATATTTCATATATTGTGCAATATTATATTTTGCATTAGCCTTCTAGTGCACAGTTGACAAGTGTTAAACAATGAATCTACTAATTTATCGGGATATTTAGATCGGATGCATCACGTTCATTTCTCATCCTTACTGGTTCTTTGTCGCCTTGCCGTTTGTGGATATTAAACAAATATTCATTGGTACATCTTAATTCATTACATGGCTTTGCTAAAAAGATTTGTTTCATTTTAAATTAGATCCTCTTTATTATGTTGATTGTTTTATCAAAAGAGGTGAAATTAGTTTTAATAGACTTCAGCTTACACTTTGCTAATCCCCCTTTCTGTCCAGTGCTCGGATATAATTGAATGGAAGGAACAATTAAACTTTTGGAAACTAACTAAGTGTAATGATGTAGCCCTTGCCTAATTGGACCGTTCCTTTTGTCATCAGTCTTCTCTAAAATCCTGGAATTTCATTGTCAATCCACTGAATGTTGAACTGTGCTGACAAAAGAGGGTCCAATTTTTAATGATTCACTCTAAGAACATTTGATGAAATTATTATCTTAAAGAATATATGGAACTGAGCGTTAATTTTTTACTTCTCATTAAACTTTTTTTGTCTAGTCGAACATAAATTAATAACATATTTTATTGATTTTTATTTTATTTGTAATGCTTCATATACGTATTAGAAATTTTGTTCTTACAAACTTAAGCGTTAACATTAGGCTGAATTAATATTTCTAGCTATCTATGTGGAATGTCCCTTTATTTAGAGTACTGTCTATTAAGAGGGAGTCTGTATTACACGTCTAGATTAAATTAAGAACTCTTTTATTCACAATTTTATTAATACATTACCATATATTAAAATTTTAAAATATTTATACGAATATATAAAAATAGTTGTATATAAATAACGGTATTAATAAGTGTTTATGTAGAATAAAACAGTGGAAATCAGATCTCCAAACGTAACCCTCTCATTTCTAATAAGAGCCAAACTTTGTGTCAAATATTAACTTTTGGATAAGTCTTAATTGTAAACATTCTCCGCACAGAATAGTTTATTGGCGGTAAACATACGGGAGATTTAGCACTCTGGGTATAATGGGCGCTTCCTTTCTCTTCATCAACCCTTTATTTATTCCTTAGCCACGCGGATGGTTTTATGGGGGCTTACTGTGTGTGTGAGGAAGGACATAGAATTCTGAATATATATATAACACTCTCTTGAGTAAAATATATCAGGTCTTCAGGGAAAGGTTTTTTTTCAAAACATTTTTATTCTCCTCTAGCTTTCGGGCACGAACACCCTTCTACAGGAGAAATAAGACCTGTTCTCTCCTGTAGAAGGGCGTTCGTTCCCGAAAACTAGAGAATAAAAAGGTTTTTGAAAATATACTTTTCCCTGGAGTCCTGACATCTTTTACTCAATATTGTTACAAGGGATCATTTTATTAAATAACACTCTCTATTTAAAGCGCGTATGTCTCTTCAAATTGAACAATTTTCTACGATCATTACAGCAATTTTTATCATTGCATTATATATCGTAGTAAATTGATTTACTTGGAAAGAAAGATACATGCCCTACATTACATTCACAATAACAGATGGCGAGGGAGACAATTGATTCAATTTTATTGACATTCAGTCCAACAATCATATTAAAAAAATTAACGAAACTAAACAATTGAAAATTAAAATTATTTATACCAGACTAATCTCTCACTATAAGGATGTTTGAGATTCATTAGCGTCACAAGCCGCTTTGGATTTGGCCAGATTCCGGCTTAGATAGTGATTGCTGTCTTTAACAGTCGCAATGGCACGGTTGAGGAATTCCGAGAGGATCATTTTCTCCCCGGGGGTAAGACTGATGAGGACATCCTTCCTCTCCTGGCGGCACAAAACTGCCCATTCCATCACGAGCCTGTTAAAAACCCAGGGGGCGCTGGCAGGAGTCGGCGGCTAGTTTGTCAAATAGATTCTCTACCTGCTCTTTAACGGTCTGTGGAAACTGTTTGGGTCGGGGCTTGCTGGAAGATCCCAGCGTACTGGTGGAGGATGAAGTTTCAGGACTATTTTCTTTTTGAGCTGTTGGTATGGAGGAAATTTGTACCCGGGGCAGCGTCTGGTGCAGGGTGGTTGCGGTCAAATGCTGTAGGTGGAGGTGCAGCTGTAGTGGTTTTGGGAGCAGGCGCAGTTCATGCTGTTCGTCTGGCTTGAGACCTGGGAAGTGGTTTCCGCCCTGAGGGGACACTTTATCCTTTTATTTTCCATCCGGTAACACTCGGATCAATAGAATCCATGCTCCAAGTAGGCTAAGGCAAATCCGACCTTGGCAGTCACGATTATCTTCTTTGGAAGATCCGTGATATTTCCCCCTCGTTTATGATGATGAAGGCCGTCTTTTCAGGTCTAGCCAGCTGTAGCCGCCGGAGGTGTTTACGGCAGGGGCGATGGAGACCACCTGGTAGTAAGGTCTCAGGGTTCTGATGATGTCCGCGTCTTCAAAGACGTGTGACAAGCCGCTTAAGATAAATATGTCTGCATTTTTCTGGCATGGAAGGGCCCTGAAGAGGCCCCCATTAATTAAGAGTTCATTCTCAATGATGGTCACCGCCATTTCAGGCCGCTCCAGGCCAACCAGAACCTGCCCGGAAATCATACCAAGCTGCACCGCGCAGCCTTTGCCAATTTATGCCATGTTATCCACCGGAGTGAACTCCGCGGCATATTCCAGGTGTAGCATCTGGTCAAAGGTCCAATCTGAAGATATCTTCCGGCAATGTTCGAGAATTTTCCTCGATTTATTTACCTGTTCAATATTAATACTAAGACACTTTTTTTGGAGCGGTGTAATCCCGTTCCGGTTGGTGGTTATTATATATGAAGGTTGTTGAGATTGCTCAGAAGGATGTTGGCCACCAAAGAAAGCGAATGCTTCCATTTCTCTGCTCAAATTTGTTCAATTCGTCCTCAACGATTTCAGCTCAATTCCGGATTTCTGGGAAGAAATTTCATAATCCTCCGCCGTTTTTGATGGACAAGAGAATTTGCACATAATTATTAATTATTTAAGAATTTATATAATTTTTCTTCCTTTGAATTTTCATCTGTTAATATCTCGATGTTGGATGTTTCCACATGGATTGAGTGTCACCACCGTGATCGCCGACATATTGGTCATCTGCCAATACCGAATACCGATTGGAAACAGCCGTACTCTCCATCTGCAACGCCACGTCGCGTGACCGCATGGTCGAGGGAGAGAGAGACCATTAACAATTGCCGTGATTTTATTGATATTTTCTGTCAATATAGGTAAAAGTGCATAGTCGGCACTATTTAAGGAATGATGACTAATTTAAAATGATGATGTATATACAATGGATATATACATGATGCCTCTACTACAGCTCCAAAGTTTGATCGAAATTCGCCAGCAGATCTCCAGAGCATCATCATTCAAGTCTAGCCCGAAGACCTAGTCCTGCAGGTCAGGATGCCGCTGGATGATGGGGAAGATCTCCTTGAACACAGCAGGCAACACAAGACTGTCAGACCGATGCCGGGTGGGCTGGATGGGGCAAGGCGTGAATGTCTAGTCATACTGTCACGTCTGCATCGTTGCCAGAGAAGGCGTAACACCTGCGAGACGATCAGGCGATGATGATGGAAAAGTCAAGATGGGTCAAACGACTTTACGAGGTAGAATATGGACAGAGCACCAGGGGCGGGCTTTTGATCAATCGGCGTGCAGTACGGGTGGTGATACGTACTCGTTACGCGAAACTCCAGTCTCCACGATGGTGCTAACGCGAAAGATCCCACTCAGGTTATCTTGCGCCAGAAGCTGTACAAGGAGGCTTCTTCCTCCAGGGCACAGCGCGTTGGTGATTAAGGGTGAAGGCCCGAAAATTCTCCAACGCAGAAAACGCGACCCATCGCACAGTAACCAGAAGGTCGGGTGGACATAGGAGACAGCAGCTGATGATGATGTAAAGGTCCAGTAGCTGGGGAGGATTTAGAGCACGGTTGTCCAATGCAAAGATCTCAGTTAGCGCCTTTCAGATCAGGAAAGAGAGGGACGGAAGCGGGGTAGAACCACACGCCGCTTTCTACCAACCAGGAGTAGGTGCTGCAGCTGACAATCAGTGCGGCCTTCAAACCTTTCACACACGGCAATGTCTCGATATCCATGTTACTCTCTTTGTAAATATTCAATTATTAATATTTTTTCATATACAGTAGAACCACCCTGTAAAGGACACCTAATTCAGAGCCAAAGTGTACTTTAGGGAGAAGTGTCCTCTTACCGGAGAGTTGCTAAATTGTAAAAATGGTAATTTTGCAAATGAAAACTGTCCTTTGTGGAGAGGTGTCCGCTAAAGGAAGGTTCTACAATATATATAATAATATTTATTTCTCTGAAATAATTGCATAAAATAATTTAAATCTCTCTTAACTCTGAGCTTAAGATTCTATCAGTCTACTGAGAGCTCAAGTGTGCCTTTTTGCGGGATACTGTGATTTGGCGTTGAGGGAAGTGAACAAATAAATTATAATTATTCAGAGTTTTATAATAAACTACATTTCAGCACATCTATGTTTAAATTACATTGAAAGATAACCATATACTTATGAAATTAAAAATGCATAATGTTTCACAATTTCCGCCACTTATGATAATTTCATATCAAATTTCACTGTTGTATAAATCCTCAAAATAAATTTAAATCTCTTCTGTTTCTTTAATAAAATTTATTCACAAAGTCGCAATTCTCCAAACTCTCCAATTAAACGAGGTTTTATTCAATTATTTTTGTTGCTCTTTGAATTAGGGTTGGAAATAAGACTTGTTAGTTTGAAAATTGACTCGGTTTTATTCCTCTCCTGAAATGCCGACGGTTTTGGTCCTGATACAAGACAGAAAGTGTCTTCTGTGGAACTTTGGTCTAAAGTGGTTTATAAAAATATTGATCGGTCTAAATCATTTTGAATTTTTAAAAAAATTGTCCATAAAACAAACCGGTATCATTTTTGAAAATATTAAATAATAATCAATATTAATAATCTGGATTATTTTTATTTTCAGGCAAATATCAAAGCCATAAATGGAAGATTAAAAAATATTGAGAGGACTTTCTTCAAATGAAGAACCTTTCCAACCAACTCTGTCATGGCGATCTTTAGGCGGTCAGATTGGCAAAACTGGTAGGAGGGTTCACCACCGATGAGCCATATCCTCCAAAGTTTCATCTTTATCCTTTTACTGGTTGTTGCGATATGCCATAAGAAAAAATGAAGATACAATTAACGCTGATAATGATGACAAAATATGAAAATTATACAAAAATAAAAACGATTGCTCTGAAATTTACCTAAATGAAGTGAATAAAATACAAGTATTTGTTTAAGTTTGAGAAAGAATATATAAAATTGTTTCGGGATTATGAACTTACACTCCCTATGTATTTGATTATTCAAAACACATAGTGAAAGAATAAACATTTTGTTAAAGTGAAATACAAGAAACGAAATTACGGACCTGTTCTTCATCGCACAAAGTTGAGTACTTGAGTATCTTCAGTTCATCTGAAATGTGTGTAGAGCATGCTTTAAAGGTTCATGCATTTTGCTTTAATAATCACATGTTATTTTGTAGTACTCAAAGTATTATTTAAAGGAAAGACGTGACATGGCATTGATTCAGCGATCTGTAAAATTCAGAGTATGAGTGTGAGAATCGAATACTGAATTTCATTTCAGCTTGCTTAGGACGGTAGAATGTATTCTAATTCAAGACGGGGGTCAAATAATAATTTAACTTTTTACTGATTATGGTGACGTGTACCCTTACCATCACAAACAGGGTGACACCGGTCTCTCCTAGAGTTAGGTCTCTTCATGAAGTGGTCTTTCATTGGAGGTTAGCCGAGTTCAGGTCAAGATATTCCGGTTTCAAAACAAAGGTCTCTCAGGCAGGTGCTTAGACAACGCTAGACTGAAAGAAAATTGTCCACATTAAAAACTTTATCACGGTTTTTACATTAAAAAAAACTGAATAACGATAACAATGAAGGTTTGATTATCGTAAAATATGGTGTCTTTTTGTCATATTTATATATATATATATATGTGTGTGAATATGAAATATTATAGATATCATAAAAAAAATCGGCTATGATAATTTTTTCCCCGAGAGATCGCACAAGCCATCATCAACTTTCAGTTGAACGGCCGGAAGATGGATTTTTGTGTGTGTGTTTGCCTAAAAGAGGTTTCATATTTTATCATCTATTGTTATAATTATTTAATATTATTATCTATTCTGTATAAAACTATAAATAACAAAAAAATTCGTATAGGGAAATTTTTCTTAATATAACGCGGCAAAACAAACCTTCGGGAGTAACAGCCCTTCGACAGGTATAACTACGCTACTGAGATTTGTATTGTCGTTATATTGTAGTCGCTACATGGTCTCCAGTCTATCCCCTTGACACAGGTGCAGAGATCCGTGTCCTGCCTTTGTGGGCGGCATGAATTCTAAGCGAAGTCAGACAGAAAATTGGTGAGCTGGACGTGATTTGAACACTGGAGTCAGAAAGTTACGACCTGACTCCGCTTAGAAATTCATGCCGCCCACAATATAAAAAGAAACGTTTTTCTCTGCGAATTTTCTTTTATTTATTGTTATAAGTGTTTTATTATTCTTTGATTTATATTCCAGAGCGTATTAGAGGTCCTACAGTTTAGTAACTCACGTGTTACGCAAATGGAATTTAAAAAACAATTGAAACAATCTGGTCGAACATATGGAAAGACTTCAAGCTTCAGCTTTGTTATCCGAAAGAGATTCTACTGAAAGCATTTTTCTGTCACCACTTGGATCACCCGGGAGAACCTCGACAGTTTTCCAAAATCCAACTTTAGGTTTTTTTTAAAGATTCTTTTATCTCAGGCAGGCCGGGCGAGCTCTAGGGAAATCTATTCACGCTTAACTAGAGGCTTTTAAAACCGCCGTCTTTTGAATAAATCTGCTTTTGGCTGCCGAGGAGATTTTGGAACACACAAATCACGAATATTGTAACAAATATTTATTATTTTATCTATAGATATTATTGATTTTTATCTTACTCAACAAATACTCTCCTTGATTCTATTTTTGAATGTAAATAAAGTTGAATTTTCAGATCAAAATAAAGTGTCATATCGTACGCATTGTTGTATTTCCTTTTTTTTTTCAAGTTTTATTTTGGTATGGTATTGAGTAGGATTAAGGAAGATAAACTGAAATTCGCCGATCAAACATTGAGGCCATTCGTGGTGTAAACTACATTTACTATTACAAGATACAATCATATAACACCGCAATTATTTTCGGGCAACCTATTCTTCAACTAACAAGAACGTATAAACAAGCTCGTTATTTATACGTTCTAGTTAGCTGAAGAAGGACTTGCCCGAAAGTTTCATTCAATCAGGTGAATAAAAAAGAGTTGTGGCGTTATATGATTATTGTATTTTTGTAATTTGTAAAAACCCAATCCTGCAATAATGAATACATTTTCTATGACTGCATCTACGATTCAAACACCTTGGTAAAGACAAATACTTTCCTCCTAGAAGAATATGTTCATATAAACTTGATGACGACTAAGCCGCCTCTTCATCCTAAAAGAAAAATAACGTAAAGATACTATGGTTCCTTTTAAAGATCCTAAAGGAAATCTTTACCGAAAAACACAAGATCCCTGTTAGTAGCAACAATATGTACAAATTGTGGGTCAAATCTTATGTAAGAAATGTGCTTTATATTGTCACAGCCGACATAGATTAATGTAAATATTATCATTAGTTTTTTCACTTATTAAACAAATTAGTATTATTTTGTTTATTCTTTTTTGTTGTTAACTTAGTGCAGCCACGCGCGCTCGCGTCGGCTCTTTGTAACCTTACCAAAATAAAGCGCCAACCTTTCTATGATAACTCGTTCTGGTTTATTCTACATTGTAATGGAAAAGGCTGAGCAAAATCCATCTACATCTCAAGGTATAACAATATCAAACTACTATTTTATTTTTAGATTGTTAATATTTATATTTTTTATTATGCAGATTTATCTTCTTTATTTTATATAAATAAGGTTTAATTGATCTGATTAAAATAAATTGTCATATTCTCACGTCTGTTTTTCTCATTTTTCAACGTGATAATATATTGACAATAAATTTATTCCTATTTGATTCTGTGTTGAAATTTTATTCATATATTGAATATATCGTTCTGAAAATAGAGAAATCCATAGTTGTATCATTAGATGATAAAAGGCCTATATGGGGTTGAATAAAAATAGTGTTACATTATGTGGCGCTGAATTTGTTTATAAAAAATGTAATGCCTTGATAAAGGTTGGCGTTCAACCAACCGAAATATTGGCAAATAAATATTTTATTCAATCCATGCCAGCGGTTTCTCCAATTTAATCTACCAGACCGGTTCTTTAGAGCTCTAATACTGTATTGGATCATTTTTCTTTTATATTGTGCAGAAAATTGACATAGACCCAGAGCAGCAGCTTTACACACCCAAGATAGTGGACATTGCTGCTGCTGTGATAGAAATACATGGAGAAATCTGAGGCTCTTCATTGGACACGACAACAACAACAAGGGTGGAATCTTAGAAATGGTATTCAAGCAAACTATGCCCTTATATTATCAAATATTAAATATATAATCCAAGATTATAACACTTAGAAAATGATCAACACAGAAATAATGCATCAATTCTTCAAAACAGAAATGATTGTTTTAGAGAGCGCTGGTTTTTTTTCATTTGAAATATATAGGTTGATCTTTCACTACTTTGAAAATTCTTGGAAATCAAAATAAATAAATGTACAACTAATGTAATTTTATTTAGAAGTCTCAATAAAGGTCTTTGTTGTTTTACATAAATAAATGTTTTGAAAATAGAGCAATCCATAAATAAATATTTAATTAAAAAGGCAAAAGATCAAAATATCATTATTTTACCAATATTTCAGTTGGCTGAACGCCAACCTTTATCAAGGTGTTGACGTTATGTTGCGCTGAGTTTGTTGTTGACACACATTAAATATGTTATAACACCTTGATAAAGGTTGGCGTTCAGCCAACTGAAATATTGGTAAAATAAATGATATTTTGATCTAATATATGCCATTTTAATTAAATAAATGAATCTATAAATAAACAGATAAACTATCGTAAAAACGAAAATTTCGTTTTCAATTGACTTATTATATACTATTTCAAAGGGAGAGGTGCCGTTTTTTTAAATTACATGACATTGATTTATTTCATTTTTTGCTTTAATGAATTTTTAAATTCTGTTGTAATACCCGCGGCTTCTTAAATTTTATTTTCACACATTAGTAATAACCTGTAAATTATACAAACACCACTCGTTTAATTATTTTTACATTTATCGCTTAAAAACGCAAAAGTTAAAATACTTTAAACATTAAACATATGCCATATTACATACAATACATTAAACATTTTTAGTTTCCACTTTTTATTTAATTTTTTCATATATTCATCCTAAATTGTTTTAAACTTCTATTTTAATGCATTTTTTATAGTTTTCTTTTTACTTTTTGATAAATCGTTCTCCATAAATATTTGAAATGAATTTTTAAAATACACACATTTTATAGTTGATTTTTGTTTTATTCTCATTTTTTTTTTGTTTAAAACAAATCTTATTTATTTCCAAATGTTTTAATAGATACATATAATTTTAGATTTATCTTATAATGAATTATTGATGAGCTATATTTTATGTACTTAATACAAATATTTTAAAATAAAAGAGACTTCATTATTATTTCTCCTTTAATATTTTAAGATATTTAACTTATTCTAATTGTAACTATATAATAATTTTTGCATTCACAAATTTCTCCCACCTACTTTGTATTTTTAAAATTATTTCAACTGTGATATTATAACGCTATGCGGCGCTGAGTTTGTGTATACAAAAATGTAATGCCTTGATAAAGGTTGGCGTTCAGCCAATCGAAATATTGGCGAAAAATCTATTATTCAATCCTATATAGCCTTTTTATTATTTTATATATCAACAAAAGCCTTTATTAGGCACACGTGCCATACAGGATTCTCCCGGTAGGACAAAATAAATAAATAACAAATTAGCATCATAGTTATATACAAATATTGGGTATTGACCTCGACCAATTATCGAGTTGGATCCGGTGTCTGTGCTAAATATTTTGATTGAGCTGATTTCCAGTATTTATAAAAGTCGAATGCAAAGGGTCTGGATTTTACGACTTTTGCCATTAAAACATAAGGCGAATTGCTATTATAGCCGGTCTCTTGACGAAGAATTTCTCTCTCTTCTTCCATTGCCGTACAGTAGAACATGTAGTGTGGAAAGTCGAGACTAAATTCACCGTTGCATAGGGTGCATTTTATGGTCTTAGTTTTCAAAAGTGAAACATGATTAATTCTCTGTACTGCAAAAAGGCTTCTTACTTGTGCAATGATTCTCTTTAAGGTTAGGGGGATATTGTCATTAAGATAGCATTCCATTGTAGGTGATGAATGAAAGCATTTATAGTGAGAGTAGAGTACTGATTTTCTTATTCTCACATAATCCAGCTGCAAGGACTGATCGGTTGCCGTTCTAATAATTAGGGGGAAGTATATTTGTAGAATATTGAAGTCTGTACTTCCACCAAGCCATGAGAAGCCAGTGTTATTAAGTAGCTCTGTTATACTTTATTTTATATATAAAAAGCAATAACGCGCCTTCAATATATAACAAATGAAAACATTAAGATGCGAATGTTTCTTTTAAAAATAAATCAAACTTCTAATGTCCTTACAGCGATGAAAAAAATATTGGGAGGGCCTGGCTCATCAGGGGTGAACCTTCCCAGCGGTTTCGCGAATTAATCTCTCTCTCTCTCTCTCTCTCTATCTACCAGACCGCTTCTTTAAAGCTCTAATACTGTATTGGATTATTTTGTTCTCATATGCTACACTGAAGGGTGGAATCTTAGAAATGGTATTTAAGCAAACTATAGACATAAGCCTTTAGGAAAGTAGAATTACATTTAAATATTTGCATCGAGCAATGCTCTTCCGCATATATTTATGTGAAAAAATAATTTAAAATAAATAATATAAAATATGTCAGGTTTTGAAATTAAAAATAAAAAAGACATATCTTGACCGTTTTCACATGAGCATTTCTAGATGGCAGAGCGCCATCTAGTGGAACAAAAATAAATTAAACGTTTATTTAACTTGTTACGTGATATTTGGCCATCTCAATTTCTGGATAAATCAAGAAAGGTCAACCACGAAAGCTTCTCGGGCTGTTGGCCCTCGTCAGCGTGGATCAAAAGACCGTAAAGGTACAGTCTGCACCACGCTGCGAGAGCCAACAGACAGAAAAGCTTTCGTGGTTGACTTTTCTTGATATATCAAGAAATTGGGTTAGCCAAATATCACGGAACAAGTTAAATAAACGTTTAGTTTATTTTTGTTTCACTAGATGGCGCTCTGCCATCTAGAAATGCTTATGTAAAAACGGTCAGGATTTGCCTTTTTATTTTCAATATATATATACCATTTAGTATATATATATTATTGAAAAAAAAATAGATTACGTTAGATTTTTGATTATCTTGAGAATTATGCTATGGTAATGCAGTCGTGGTTAAAATCTTGAAACTACAATAATAAAAATAATGAAGATTATAAATAGCTTTAATTGATCTTATGGGATATATAAACATAATTTGATAAAAGTACTGCCTGGCTTAAGGCGAGTAGAACAAGGAAAACAAGGAATTAATGTACAAAAGGTTTGAGTCGGCCATCGGGAAACAACAACAATTATTTTTTATAGGGGAAGCGTGACCTCTGGCGGTCGATTTAGCAGTATTTTGAATAAAATAATATTTAAAAAAAAACATGTGTATATGTGATGATGAGTTGCTTTCGACTTATCTGTGATGAGATCCTGTCGACTTAAATGTGATGATGAGTTGCTGTCGACTTATCTGTGATGAGATCCTGTCGACTACTGAAATAATGTTGAAGTCCTGGTAGCTCTTGTTGTACTGTGTTGACCGAGAGGAACAGTCAGGATGTAGAGTTTTCCAGTACCTCTCTGCACCTTGGAAGACCTTTAAAAGTTCTCACAAAATACAGGCAGTCGTGGTCGAGGCAGAGTGGAAAGCTGGTGATATCCATACACAAAAAACGAAGACACAGTTGCACTAAGAAAGTTCCGTAAACAGATAAAAGTTGAGCCAGGAGCGAAAGATGGAGACATAGAAGTTTCTTGCTCGTCTACATGATAGTTGAGATCGACATAAGGTACGACCGACGTGAGCTGACGCTAAGGGTGAACTAAACTCAACTGACTGAACTGTACTGAGCTGTCAAGCCACTGTAAGGTGATGATTTATAGGTTAAAGACGGGGTGACCTTATGTGACAGGGGCGTTTGAGAAAGGGCGCCTTTACCTGTCCAGGTGTGAGAGGGGTCTCTGCATTCCACCACATGTGACAGTGTGGGTGGCCTGTCGTGGGAACTGTGAATCTACCTGATTTATGACTCCCATCTTTAGACTCTGTTGTTTTGGCAATTCTATGCTCGATCTCTGCTTTAGCTCAACTATTAAATCTATTACAGATTTTATTTATTTATCCACTTTGTACAAATTACATTACATAGGTGATGCAATGACACAGATTAATCATGCGCATAATTATTTATAGATGTGTCTCTATATACAACATGACAATCTTGTTATAAGTTATCTACACAATATGAGGTTGTTGTTTTAAATTACCATAGATGGGCCCCGGGAGTGAAAGGGTTTATCCGGGTTTAGGCGGGTAAAGCCTCTCTAACACAGGTAAGTAATTAAAATTTCTTTTAATTAATTTAAACTGTGAGGGTTAAAAAGGGCTATAACAAGATGATATTTGTTGGATATATAAAAGTGAAATAAAAATGAAATTTTGTTTGATTAACAAAAAAGATGATTAAAATAAAATGATGACATAAAAATTCACATTCTAAGAGAATATTGGTGGGCGTTGGACAGGGTTAGTAGTTAAAGAATAAGCAATTGTGAGATTTACACATGCAATCAAATACTTAGGTCCAGGTGCAAAGCGAGGATATGGACTTGAGCGTCTTCCTAGGCAATGTTTCACCTGTGATCCTGTATAGGGTAACAGTGCTTTGTCACAATTGTAGTGTTATTGGGTTGAAAAGTTGTTGAAGAATATGTAATTGTTAGAAGTGCTCATGTAAACCAAATACTCAGATCCAGGTGCAAAGCGAGGATATAGACTTGAGCTGTCTTCCTTGGCAATGTTTCACTTGCGATCCTATATAAGGGTTACAGTGTTTTGTCACAATTTTAGGATTATTGGGTTAAAAGTTGTTGAAGAAAAGTTGCTTATTAATATGATTGAGAAAGGAGTGAAATAGAGCCATGCGATAAGTAGAATTGTAGCGACAGTAGGTGATCTGACTTGACTCGAAATCAAAGGTTGAATGTGGTCCGCTAGAGCTGAAAAAAAAAGTTGAAAGTTGAAAAAAGTGAACGCTTTGTGTATGCGTTGGTGATTTGCTCTGCGGATGAAATGAAATAAACTCTTGAAGCTTGCTCAGACCAGAAGTTTGGATTTGTAAGTCTGGGGAACTGTGTTCAAGGCGTTTGTTGAATTACGGAATCAAAAAATAAATTGTCAAGCAGTGCTGTCGTTTTTCTACATTGACGTGACGCAATGACTGAAAAGATAGTGATGAAAAATATAGGGGATTGGTTAAAGAATATGATTGTTGAAAACGATTGTTGTAGATGCCCGATAGTGGATGATTAACTTTGTCAAATAATAAAGGTATTTAAACAACTAAAATATAGTGAATAGAAATATAGAAATATGATTGCGGGTACAAAAAGTGTAAGTGGACGAATTAAACCTGTAATATATAAAATATATAATAAATAATAAAATAAAAATAATTTTTGAAACAATTAGATGTTTTACAATACTAAAATAATATCATGAAAAATAAAAGTAAATTTGATTAAAGGGTTTTTTTTTTTTTTTTTAAATGTTGGATGAAAAAATTTGTTTATATAATTGAAAGGTAAGAATAAGAATAATTATTCAAGATTTTATACAAAATTTATAATATAATTGAAGGTTAATTATGATTGGATAAATTTTAAGTAGTGTAAAATTGAACAAAAATTGTCTCTTTTGACGAAAAGTTACAGTTGTGGTGTGTGACTAGATTATATCCCTTTGGTAACATCGGTGTTTCTATGACTCTGAAACTGGGAATATGTGAAATGATCTTTTCGTTTGTCCTCAATGCTGGTATGTAGAGAATGATTTCTCTTTCGCGTTAAAAAGTCTATATAAGACTTAACCAAATTGTTTTAATTGGTGTTATCAATTAACATGTAAAATGTTTAATGTATGTTGTGTTGTGATATCTCGTTGGTGAGATTTGTGAGATTCTCGAGGAAATCTAAATGGTTGGTTTGAAACATTTGTTTAAAATGGCGATCATGAAGCTAGCGGTCAAGATGATCTGCCTTGAGGGGGAAGAGAGGGCATGTGACCAAGGGAGTGACGTCAAAAAGGGCGTCCACTTCCTATTTTTCACGAAAATTCTATTTTTGAGGTGGTCACACGTGCGGGGTGTTTACTTTCTGTCTTACTTGAAACTGATTTTCTCTCTCTTCTTTTGTTGAAGTTTGGCAATTTTCTTGCCCATTTGAAAATATAGTTTTCTCGATGTTCGTAATTGTTGTGTTTCAAAGTTAGTTAGACTTAGAAAAAATGTTATTAGGTGATGTCAGGTTTAGATATGTGGTGAAAGTGCGACTTTCGACGTAGACACGCTTTGGGGTGAATTGTGGTGTCACAGGCGTGAAGGGCGTCTTTGGCCTGAAAAGTGAAAAAGTTTTGTGGTGTGGCACTGTGACACGAAGTGAGAAATGTGAATAAAAAGGTGTCACGTGAAGTCTTAGTTTGGCACAAAATCTAACCTGTTACACCATGAATAACAAATTTAATAAAGTCATGGGTGGTTGTTGTATGAAACACATCGAGAGAATATTTGACTGTTAGTGGATTTGGCAAGTTTAATGTGAAATTATTTTATTGTGGCGACGATATAGAGTTAAGTGGAGGCTTGTGTGGCTCAAGATTTGGATTTGTGTGTTAAGTCGCGCACTAAAAATGGTTGCCAATTGTATAAAGTGATGTGTGAGTGTTGTAACATTTGTTGAGAGAGATTTATTGATGCTTAATTATGCATGTAAAAAGTAGAGACGAGGGAGTGTATCTAAGTTAGAATAAAATGTTGTTAATAAGTTTGGTAGGTTGTGACCTAATTTAGCTACTGGCGATGAAGTGGAGGGAATCTTTATTTTCAACTTGATTTGGGAAAGATAGTTGTTTTCCCTAGTGGTGTTTTTGAAGATATTGTATCTTCCGATTTTTACAATTTAAAAAAAAATGTGTTTCACCTACGTTAATTTATATGTAAAAATTGATATTTTTGATCGTTGATTATGGTAGCGTGAAAATGTTCCTTGTAAAAAGGCAATGTCGCGAGAGTTACAAATAATTTGAATTGGGCGCTTACTTGAAATGGTGAACATTACCAAATTTTAAGAATTGATAAAGATATTGGTCTTTTGGTATAAAGATAACTAATAAGTGAAACAAAAATAAGTTGAGAATTATGATGAATGAGATTTAAAAAAAAAATAATAATAATGAATTTTTTTTTTTTTCAAGTCGTAGCTTTGGATAATGCCATTTTAGGTAAATTTAGGAAAGGCATGTAAGATTAATAAATTAGTAAAAATGCGTGATGGGCGAATTTTTTTTTTTTTTTAAGTAAAATTGAGAGTAATAACTTGAAATTTATAATCTGATTAAAAATTGAGGTAAATTTGATCAATGAAAATGTGAAAGTTTTAAAAATTGAATTAAAAAATGGTATAAAAAAGGTAAAAATTGATTTTAAAATGCTTAAAGTGAAAATATAAATACAAAATTTATAGGGAATCAAGTTTTGAACTTGAGGATAAAGTTAAGGTAGGTTTTTTTAAAAACTTACAGTTGTGTGAAAGTTCAGTCAGGAAACTTGGTCTTGGCTTGTATTCCTGCTGACGTTGAAGACGCTCCATGTAGAGCTTGTAGACGCTTGTAACTTCTGGAAAGTTGTTTGTCGCTTGTTGCCTCGATGCCATTGTCTCGATGATGTCAAGTCGAAGGTGGAGAACTTCTCACAGGGTTTGGGTACATCGCTGCTTGGTTTCCATGACTTGCGGTAATTTCGGGGCTGTCGTTGGCGCGGTCAGCTTGCTCCCGACGTTGGCGATCGGTTAGCGGGTATGCGGAAGTCCGTTGGGGCGGCGTTTCTTCCGTAAATATCTTGGGGAGAGATTGCTTGGACGTTTCGTTGGAATGGTCGGGCTTGTTCCTCCATCTTCGCTCTTTCTCGCTTCTTATCTGAACAGTCTTCTTACCTCTTCGTTGTGTCATCCTTCGTTTTGGTCATCCTGTCGGCTTAAATGTGATGATGAGTTGCTGTCGACTTATCTGTGATGAGATCCTGTCGACTTAAATGTGATGATGAGTTGCTGTCGACTTATCTGTGATGAGATCCTGTCGACTACTGAAATAATGTTGAAGTCCTGGTAGCTCTTGTTGTACTGTGTTGACCGAGAGGAACAGTCAGGATGTAGAATTTTCCAGTACCTCTCTGCACCTTGGAAGACCTTTAAAAGTTCTCACAAAATACAGGCAGTCGTGGTCGAGGCAGAGTGGAAAGCTGGGGATATCCATACACAAAAAACGAAGACACAGTTGCACTAAGAAAGTTCCGTAAACAGATAAAAGTTGAGCCAGGAGCGAAAGATGGAGACATAGAAGTTTCTTGCTCGTCTACATGATAGTTGAGATCGACATAAGGTACGACCGACGTGAGCTGACGCTAAGGGTGAACTAAACTCAACTGACTGAACTGTACTGAGCTGTCAAGCCACTGTAAGGTGATGATTTATAGGTTAAAGACGGGGTGACCTTATGTGACAGGGGCGTTTGAGAAAGGGCGCCTTTACCTGTCCAGGTGTGAGAGGGGTCTCTGCATTCCACCACATGTGACAGTGTGGGTGGCCTGTCGTGGGAACTGTGAATCTACCTGATTTATGACTCCCATCTTTAGACTCTGTTGTTTTGGCAATTCTATGCTCGATCTCTGCTTTAGCTCAACTATTAAATCTATTACAGATTTTATTTATTTATCCACTTTGTACAAATTACATTACATAGGTGATGCAATGACACAGATTAATCATGCGCATAATTATGTATAGATGTGTCTCTATATACAACATGACAATCTTGTTATAAGTTATCTACACAATATGAGGTTGTTGTTTTAAATTACCATATATATATATATATATGTGGTAATTTAAGAATCATAATACCTGTGTAAATACTCACCACCCCTTCTTACACCCCCTACTCTAATATTGACTTTCAATCATTGTACCCAATCCTCCTTTAATCCATTAACTTTGTATGTATCGTTTTAGTGTGTTCAAATAAATACAAAGGTACATCTAGAGAGAACGTAGCAACCAAAACTAAACTACCGAAACCAAAACCTGAGATCAAACGCCAGACACCGCGGCGCTATGTCCGATGACGTAACGCTTGAGCATATAAAAAGGGCTTGCCCCGCAACCAATCAGAGTTAGTTGGAGTTAGTAAGTTCAAGGTTGCAAGATAGCAGACAGCTGCAGGCAGGTAGTTTGTAAGTGGCCCGCCGGCCGCAACTGGTCGCTGCGTTCTCTCTCTCTCTCTCTCTCTGATGCCTCGGGTTCCCCTTTGAGTCGTCTCTGTGTGCTTTACCACTCACCACCATCACGACTGCGCAATCACCATCTTTCCCCACGACTCAATACAGCCAACCAAAATGCCACAGCAAAGGAATAAAGTCGACAGCATACCACAGAGAGTCGACAGGATTCGACATTTAGTCGACAGGATTTCGACATAAAGTCGACAGGATTCCACATTGAGTCGACAGCATACGACATATATACACTATATTAATTAATTTTTAATAAATCAAAATAAACCTTTTAAATATTACCTAATTAATGATTCCAATAATTAATTAACCCCATATTTGGTAAAATAATCCTTAATATAAAGTTTAGAGAGAGACAATATCAGGCCTCAGAGAGAAAGTTTCCTTCCAAACATTTATAATTCACAAATCTCTCTGCCCGAAAGCTATTCACTTTAATTATTTTTATGTTTTACATAAATGTAATATCCTTCAATTCTCTTTAATTAATATAGCAATTTCATTATTTGGATATATTAAAATATTTTAAAGAATACGACTGCAATTTCAAGTATGTTTTAGGACTTTTAAACAATTAATTAAAATGGTGTAAGATGTTCCTACAATTATAATATTATTAGAAGTTAAATTTATTTGTGAAAAGAAACATTCGCGTCTTGAATGTTTTCATTTGTTATATATAGATGGCGTGTTATTGCTTTGTATAAATATTTTTGTTAGAAATAAAATTTTGGTATATATCTATATACAGTCTTAGAAGCAAATATTCATAGTTCTTACTAAAACCAATTTACTGTATTTATTAGCAAAGTTCCAGGGAGTATATATATATAATAAATTCAGTTAAATACAAAGGTAGAGCGATCTGGAGATTAAATTGGTGACGCCTCTGAGAGGGTTCACCACTAATGAGTCATGCCCTCATTCTTTTAATTTTTTCTCATTACCCTATAAAGACTGTTGAAAAAAATCTTTATAATTATTTATATTCAAAAGAAAATTAGCGTTTATATGAATATTAATAAATTTTGATCAGTATCAAAATTATTAATTTGAATACCCCCCCCCCCCCCCCCCCAGATATATATTAAACATTGAGGAGAACGATTGTGTCCCAGTTGTATCAAGTGCTCTCTCTATCTCTTTCGCCGAACATTATTATAAAAACAAAATAGAGATTAAAACTACTTTATAAAAATGTCCATATAAGGTTATATATAAGGTTAAATACAGAATAAATATGCGAGTAAATAAGATTATAAATAATTATAAATTAAATAATTATTAAATCCAATATATGTCTTTTTATTATCTGGCAAATGAATCTTTTATTAAATCCAATAAATGCCTTTTTATTATCTAATAAGATTGTATATAATATTATAAATCGTTTTTAAAATAGAACAATCCATACTTAAATCATTAGATAATAAAAATACATATTTTGGATTGAATAAAAATGGCGTTACACAATGTGGCGCTGAGTTTGTTTATAGTCAAAAATGTAATGCCTTTATAAAGGTTGGCGTTCAGCCAACCGAAATATTGGCAAATAAAACTTTTATTCAATCCAATATAAACACCCCGATTTAAAGACCGCGCGCCAGGCTCTAACCTTGTAAAGATGTGAATACCCTGTCAATGTGAAGAACGTGTACATATAATTCATTGTTAATATCATAAGACAATTGGAAACATTTAGACAAGAGTAATTCTACCACATACAAATAAAACTTCAACTGCCCTTACTGCGATAAAAAAAAAAAAAAAGATGTTGGGAGGGCTTTACTCTTCAGTGGTGAACCCTTCCAGCGGTTTTACCAATTTAATTTACCAGACTGCTTCTTAGAGCTCTAATAATGTAATAGATCTGGTTCAATGGTTCAAATCACATAAATAGGTACCGCTCAGCAAGAGCAACCTAGTTCATGATAATTGAACAATGAATAATATGTGAAGGTTATTCACATATTAAACAAATTTTAACACGGGATTCAATCCCGGTTCATGACTGTCGGGAATCGAGGGGGTTACCCACTCGTCCATCGACTTGTTTTATATGTAATAGATCATTCTGCTTATATATGCTACACTGAAGCGATAAATCTCAGAAATGGTATTTAAGCAAACTATAGACATAAGCTTTTAGGGGGGAAAAATTACATATCAATATTTTCATCGAGCAATGCTCTTCCGCAAATTTGAATATATAAATATATATAATTGATTAATAAATATGAAAATATACAGTCGAATTCTGATAATTCAAAGCCCAAGAGACCAAAAAAAAATCGAATTATCCAAAAATTCGAATTAAAAACGTTTTGAATAAAGAGGCTTAAAAGTCTAAGGACAAGACTAGGGACGTTAGAATTAACCAAGTTCTACGGTATATATAAAATATATACAAAGTCTACATTGGTGGCGTCCACCGCAGGAAAGGCTCCGCCACCGATGAGAGAAAGAGAAAAACAAATGACACAACTTCCCTAATACCAAACTCTCACAAATTCGAACTTAATAGCCCATTAAAACTCTCAATAATTTTCAACATTTATTTAACAAATGGCAAATAAATTATTATTTTTTTTTTTTGCAAAAGATATTTGCATAAATTACAGGGTGATTAGTCTGCGCTGATATTATCGTTTGAACATTTTCATTATTTCGCCATTTTACTCTGGTTTGGTAATTCTCAATAATTTTAAGTAACATTATAGAATTACTCTGAGATGAGATTCAATTTTAAAAATGTAATGGGTGATTTCCTAACAATGATTAGAAACAATGAGTAGGAAATGAAGCGTTTAATGTAATTATTGATATGGATAAAAAATGATCTCTAAATGCCCTATTAACATATGGGGTTATTATAAGATCTTATGAATAACCAAGATAGAGATTGAAACATATTTATTAATCGTACAAATAAAATTATACACCAATAAACTTACTGGCAATGCGCTTCTTTAAAGTATCATCATATATTATCTCTTCAGACCTTACTGCAATGATGTGAGTTACTAAAGAGAGGGCTTGGCTCATCAGTAATGGGACCCTCTCAGCGGTATAGTTCACTAAACACCCCTAAGCTGCCTTCCATAGAAAATACAGGGTATATTCTAAACCAATCCAATACAATAGTAGAGCGGTCTAGAGATTAATTTGGCGAAACCGCTGAGAGGGTTCACTACTGATGAGCCAAGCCCTCTCATTCAATAACTCATATCATTGCAGTAAGGTCTGTAGAGATAATATTTGATGATATTTAAAAGAAGCGCATTGCCAGTAAATTTATTTGTGTAAAATTTTAACGATAGATGGCAATTAAATTTAATTTACTAATATAAAATTATACAGGGTTAATATATATTTTTAAAATATTAAACTTGAATATTATTTTCATCAGACGAATCCCACTGAGGGTCGTCTCGTATGATGTCACGTCCTGAAGTCGGACAGATCTCCCCCCGACTATTGCCATGCCGAAGAATAGCTTCAGAGCATACCTCTGCTCAGGTGACAGGTACTCGAGGATGTCTTCCCTGTTAGAGAAGAGATAGAGATTTTATGAGTCTCACTTTACATTTAAAAAAGAACTATCTTCTCACATGTTTTGATAAGTAAATAAATGTATAAATAATATAGTTTCAATAAATGTTTTTTCAGTTAATATGGTTATATAATCTATATATTTATTTAATTAATTAATTCAATTTTCCATTCGAAGAATATTTTCTTTCAAATTTTAACTTTAATACAAAGAAATAGCGCGCCATCTATATATAACAAATGAAAACATAAGACGCAAATGTTTCTTCCACAAATAACTAGAAGTTTGATAATTAAAAGTTTGATTTAATTGTGAAATAAACACTCTCGTCTTAAAAAAAATATTTTATTTATTTCCATCAACAAATTGTTTTGTTTTCAGTTGATGTGCGTTTGAATTATAGAATTCAATTAATTTCTGATAGATATTCCGTGTTTCTAATTCAATTGTTATATAATTACCTTTATCAATATGTTAGCATCATTTTGTTTATTATTTATTGTTATTTACAAGCAAAAACTGAAAAAGTCAATAAACACTTTAATATATTCATGGTAAACGGATTGCGGATTTCGACAATGGGTATATTCTGATTTCTTAGAATCAGCATTTAAAATAAGGTTAAATGGAAATACTTTCTAACAAAGTATATACATTCGGGCAGATACGAACACTATTAAATCCTGGACATCCAAAAGAGTTGCGGCGATATATGATCCCCTCATTCTAAACTTTAATATAGCTTAATACAAAGCAATAACGCGCCATCTATATATAACGCATGAAGATATTAAGACGCTAATATTTCTTTTCACAAATAAATCAAACTTCTACTGTCCTTACTGCGACGTAAAAATATTGGGAGGGCTTGGCTCATCAGTGGGAGGGTTCACTATTGATAAGCCAAGCCCTCCCAATATTTTTTCATCGCGGTAAGGACAGTAGAAGTTTGATTTATTTGTGAAAAGAAACATTAGCGTCTTAATATCTTCATTCGCAATATTTAATATATCGTTGTATTTCAGTAATCATATTCCAATATCGTAACTCATATAATCTATATAGAGATAATACACTAACAGAGTTTTCAGTTGTAAAGTTTTAAAAATCTCCTCTTTAAAGATACTGAAATATACATAGCTATCTATATACCAAAATTTTCATTATTTTTACTTCGTGTGTCACATTTATTTTTATTCTATAAATATCAGTTGTTATATTCATTTTAAATTAATTCAATTTTCCAATCTTAGATTTTTGCTTCAAATTTCCCTTTATATATTCATAATCACCAAATTCCACACACAATTTTTTCAAATTCAAAATTAAAATAAACGTTTTACCTGATTTTTATTTTTTCTATTTCAAATAATTTCTGGGTAACTATTGCTCACATCAAATTCCATTGTTTTAAAACAAGTAGGTTTTATTATAAATAATATAATATTAATTTTTCAAATAGTATATTATTTTCGTGTTTCTAATTTAATTATTGAATACTCTTCTGAATTACTTTTCTGTGGAAATTTTCCTTGGAATTCTACTATGGATGCCCGGGATTTATCCGTGGTCGTACTGCCCTAATGTATATACTTTGTATAAAGAATTTTCATTCAACCTTACTTGTAATGTTGATTCTAATAAATATATCTGTTGCAATTTTGAACCACCATCTATACTCTTAATGTCTTCACCCTACGTATTGCTTTCGTAAAAATATCAGCAAACTATTCAAAGGCAATAGCTTACTATAATTATTTAGATCATTATTATGTAAGCACCAGTCAACAAGTGAATGTCTTTGAGATGAAGAGTAAAGCCAGTTCAATTTGTATGAAAATAACACAAGATGATTATTACCTTACCCAAATGGAAGATTCTGTATGAGGCAAGTCCCTAATAAAGGCTTTTGTGTGTGTGTGTGTGTGTGTGTGTGTATACTCTTAATGTGTTCACAGGCCCTTCGGCCAAACACACGGGTGAAGAAGGCACATTAAGAGTATAGAGAGTGGCTTGAAAATCGCAATGGGTATATTTTAGTTTAGTAGAAGCAGAATTTTAAGAGTAAGTTTGAATAAAAATACTTTCTAACAAAGAATATAGATGTTATGAATATTTTGTTTTGTTGTGTTGAAAAGGATAGGGAATTGAAGGTACAGTCGTGAAAATAGAAAAAATATTATTTACTTATCAAGTAGTTTTCATTTAGAATTACTTGAAGCAAATTACACATAAAATTATTTATTAGAGTAATATAGAATTTATAAGATGAATTCTATATTCGTGATTTTTAAAAAAATAGGTAGGTCAACTATACATATTTACAACAATATTCAAAGTTATGTTATAAATATATGGTCAAAATATGTAGAACAGTCAATGAATGAAAATAAAATACATGTTTTTGAAAAAAAATGCATTTTATATTATATAATATACATTGGGGCAGATATGCAAATGGTCAAATCCTGTCCATCCAGAATAGATCCCCAAGTAAAGTTTCTAGTTCAGTATCTTTGGAGGAGATTGCTTAAACCTTTACAACTAAAATCTCTGTTAGTGTATTATCTATATGTATTTCGGTATTGATACTGGAATCGGCGATTACTGTAATATAACAGATAAATTGAAATATGTATTGACTTTTGGCAGCTTTTGCTTGTGAACAGTAAAATATTGCAAATATGTAACAAACCTATAAACATACAATTATAATAAAAGAAATAAATAATAATAGAAATCGAACCACGTAATCTCTTCCATTAGAAATCAATTAAATTCAATAATATACGCACGTTTTAAAAACAAAGAAATTTGGGGATGATAAAAATATAAAGTAAAATTTTGAAATGAAAAATCGATTATTAGAAATTGAATCAATTATAAAATAGATATAACTAATTATATTTGAAGAATAAAAATAAGTGTGACACACGAAAGTAAAAAATAACGACAATTTTAGTATATAGATCGCTGTGTATAGTTCAGTATATTTGGAGGAGATTGCTTAAAACTTTAAAACTGTAAGCTCTATTTGTGTGTTATCTATATAAAATATTAAAAGTATTAGTAATGATGATAACAATAAATATGTATCATCATCACCTCAGTATCGCTACTATTTATTGATATTTCATAAAGGCAAGATATAACTATATACCTTTCTTTTCGTTATTTAACTTCTACTCAAACTTTATAATTATATATTCAATTGTTAATGTAAAATAGCCTCTGTGTTTAGTGTTTTTTATTGACGTAAATAGCCTTTGTAGGGATATCGCGTCTGATTTAATGATAATAAATTTAACTTCACCTTTCAAATAAAAAGTGGAAAAATCGAGATATCACCCGTGAATTACATCTGGACAAATACCACATCAAAACTATTCATAGTTTGAGAGGAGTTCTGCAAAAAAAAAAAACACACAACTTTCAGAAAAACATTAGAATATTATATATGAATTTAATTCAAATTCGAGGAAAGATATATAGAAGGAATAAAAAGATTGTTCAAATAGCCATGCACGTTATCCAATAAGTTTGGAATCGACCGTGAGGTTTCTCAGAAAGATAAATATTTACGCAGAGAAGAGATAGAGATTTAAAATATAAAATATATTTGAACTATTTGATTGCGACCAGAGAAAACACCTTAATAAAAACCTATCAATGTATTTCTTCACGATATTCAGTCCATTTTGCTTGTATTCAACGAAAAATATTAATCTAATAGCTTATTTTGATGTCTTTAATTTCCCTAGCTTCTATATATGATGGCACCGGTTGAGGCAACTCAATAATTTATATGAAATTTCGAAAAAAGAAAGCCCACCCTTCAGTCTAGCATATATAATCGGAATGATTTCAATACAGTATTAGAGCTCTAAGAAGCGGGCTGGTAGATTAAAATGACGAAGCCGCTGGGAGGGTTCACTACGGATAAACCAAGCCCTCCCAATAAATTTTCATCGCAGTATGAACAATAGAAGTTTAATTTATTTGTGAAAATAGGCATTCGCGTCTTAATGTTTTCATTTAATATACATAGATGGCGCGTTAAATGCTTTGTATTAATTTATGCCTGACTGGCCCTGTCCTTATTGTTTGCGGAAGAACATTCCTCGATGAAAATATTTATATGTAATTCTACATAATCCGCTTGAAAACCATTTCAAGGACTCCACTCTTTAGTGCAGCGTATATAAGCAGAGTGATCCAATATAGTATTAGAGCTCTAAAGAAGCGGATTGGTAGATTAAATTGGCGAAACCCAATATTTTTAATCGCAGTAAGGACAGTAGAAGTGTTATTTGTTTGTGCAAATAAACATTCGCGTCTTAATGTTTTCAAAGTTGCATATAATCAGAGATGTCGACATCTTCATTATTTTCTCAATACACATGAGTATTCTTTGTCATTATTTTGTCAATGTTTTACTCAATCTTTTCTACCCTGTTGCACGGGACTAATTGCACAGGTTGGTAGTGGCAACTGATGGTCAGAAGAATTCGAGCAAGGCTGAAGAT
Organism: Cordylochernes scorpioides; assembly: GCA_030710605.1. Lineage (NCBI taxonomy): Eukaryota > Metazoa > Arthropoda > Arachnida > Pseudoscorpiones > Chernetidae > Cordylochernes > Cordylochernes scorpioides. The sequence continues at coordinate 61,377,165 of CP092876.1, read as the reverse complement.
AAAAAAAGGAATTGTATTAGCATTGGTACAGCTCTCACATAAATGAAACTTCAAAACAGGCAAAATTCAAGTAACATGAATATAATATAACTAAGAAAGACTGTAGATCACACATATATCAGAATCATGAATCAAAGGGCTATTTTTCGAACTTCTTAACTTGGCGCTTTTATTTCAACCTATATACAAGGTAAAATCAAAAGGTTCCGAACTTTTTAAATTAATTATTTATTCATAGTATAGTAATTTAAACATAAAAATTTTCAAAATAGGAGCCTTGGTTATCTACACATTTTTTTTCCAGCATGGAAAAAGCTGTTGAAATGATATTTTAAAGTCAATTTTTTAAAGCTTGTTTAGCTCCACCGTCGCATCTTCAATTACTTCTGATGACGATGAAAGGCGCCTCCCTTTCAACGTCATTTTATGTTTGGAAAGAAGAAGAAATCACATGGGGCGATACCAGGAGAGTACGGAGGATACGGTTAGACATATACAGAGAGTTTGGCTAAATAGTCTTGAACAATAAAGGTTCTATGAGCAGGGGTATTATCATGTAGCAATTACCACTGTTTTGATTTAAAGAGTTGGTTTCTTTTTCTTCTTATCGCATCACGAAGGCGCACAAGTATTTCTTTGTATGCCTGTTTATTAATAGTAACCCCCTCTTTAATAAATTCATAATAGATAAGCCCTTGATAATCGAAAAACACTACAAGCATTACTTTTCGTTTGGATTTGTCAAGACGAACTTTCTTCTTTCAAGGAGAACTTGGTGTGTGTCATTCGAGTGATTGTTTTTTTGGTTTGTGGATCAAAAAGAAAGAACCATGTTTCATCACCAGTTATTATTGTTTTTAAAATATCCGAATCATTATTTGCAGTTTCAATTAAATCTTTGCATTATACAAGGTATGTCCCATAAGTTCCCGGACTGGGTCCATAAAAAAATAAATAAATGAAAAATGTAAATGAATTTGGCTGTTTATTATAGACAAAATATCTGGATACACGGTGGTACCAATATCGAGGCGGTACTTGCGCGCGCGCCAAGGTTATTCTAATTTATTTAAAGGTCACACCTAGCGCTGCGGCGATTTTACGATGGAACAAAAATTGAAGCAGAGGATTTGCATAGAATTTTGTGTGAAACTTCAAATATCAGCAACCGAAACTTTTGAAATGCTTAATAAAGCATTCCCCAATGACCCCCCAAAGAGAACAACTGTTTTTGAATGGCATTCTAGATTTAAAGCTGGCAGAATTTCCATTGAAGATGATCCTCGTCAAGGACGCCCAAAATTTCAAAGGACTGATGAAAATGTGCAAAAAATCACCGATTTGATAAAAGAAAATCCTCGAACCACTTTGCTGGAGCTAGAGCAAGACACAGGCATCTCTAAAACAACGATTGGAAGGATTGTAACCGAAGATTTGAAGCTCAAAAAGACTCCTGCAAAATTCATCCCAAGATTCCTCACCAATGAGCAAAAACTGTGTCGGCTTGCAACCTGTGAGGACATGATGGAAATAACAAGAACGGATCCAGAATGTAAAGACAAGATAATCACAGGCGACGAGACATGGGTCTATGGCTATGACCCTGAAACCAAACCTCAATCTGCCGAGTGGAGAGGTTAGGGTGAGCCTAGACCCAAAAAAATCCAGAAACAAGGTGTTGCTGGTCGCTTTTTCGGATAACAAGGGCATTGTTCATCACGAGTATCTTCCTGCAGGCCAAACAGTTATTAAGGAAATGTATTTGGGCATTCTTCGCCGTCTAAGGGAAGCGATTCGAAAAAAACGGCCAGAAAAATGGACTAATGGTGGCTGGATCCTACACCATGACAATGCTCGCCCTCACACAGCGCACTTGATGACTAGCTTTTTGGCGAAAAACGGGACACAAATCCTACTTCAACCACCCTATTTCCCAGACATCGCACCAAATGACTTTTTCCTGTTCCTCAAACTTAAAGCAGTTCTAAAAGGAAGACATTTTGACACCAGGGATGACATAATAGAAAAATCGCCGTTAGCATTGAAGAGCATTCCAAAAGAGGCTTATAAAAACTGTTTCGACAATTGGGAGAAACGATGGCGCTGGTGCGTTGAAGCAAGGGGGATTACTTTGAAAAGTTTTAATAAAAAAAAATTTAAAAATCTTACCTTTTTTTTATGGACCCAGTCCGGGAACTTATGGGACATACCTTGTATAATCTGGTTTCTCATTGTTGATCTGTTGAATTTCGTGGGACAAAATAACCACAAAGTTTTTTCATGTTTAAATGTTCACCGATAAAATTTTGGCAACTACCATACGAAATTTAAAGTATTCCAGATATATTATCAATAGTAATTTTTCTATCAGCAACAATTAAATCACGTACCTGTCCAATATTGCGATCTGTTGTTGACGTCAATGGCCGACCTGACCTTGATTCATCTGCGATGCTATTACGGCCATCTTTAAAAGGTTTATACCAGAAATAAACTTGCGTTCGTGACAATTTTCCCTCTTCTTAAGCTTCATTCATTAATGCTAAAGTCTCCGTGGAAGACATTTTTAATTTTACACAGAATTTAATATTTGCCCTTTGCTCAAATGATGACATTGCAGAAACCGACGCGAGCTAAATACTTACAACTAGAGGTGGGCAAGTGAATCGAGAATCGATTCTTTTGATTCACTCATCCGAAAGAGCGCTCTTCGATTCGATTCCCAAAGAAGAATCACGGTTCTTCTGACTCCCACTCCTTTCAATTCTCGGGAATCGAAAGAATCGAAGAATCGAAAGAATCGAAAGAATCGAAGAATCGAAAGAATCGAAAGAATCGAAGAATCGAAGATTGGAAGACGATTCATTCGGGAATCGAATCGGTAGCAAGTTCCCGATCTGATTCTGAACTGATTCTTTTCGTTCTTTGATTCTTTTAACTCCTCGATTCTCCTGTTCACGAGTCACGCATGTTATCAATATAAATAATTGGATATTTTAAGCATTAAATTTATTTGATGCGTGTTATTTATAGATAGTATATATATATACATTTTACTTACAAAACATTAAAAACAATAATTGAACATTTAAAAAAAAATCCATTTTAACTTTTCGAATTTGTAGATTGTATAGGAAATATATTCTTTAATATTATAATATATTTCCTATACAATCTACAAATTCGAAAAGTTAAAATGAATTTTTTAAAAATATATTCTTTATATTCTGAATATATTTGTTATATATATGTTTAAATATCTTATTATTTTTTAAAGCTCAATACTCAATTTTAAACGCCAATCTTTTGTATACATATTACATTTTGTACCGGAATTATTCAATTATCCTCAAAAATATATTTAAAAATCGAAAAATAGCGCAATTAGCTCGACGTTAGTGTCATGCTCGGCCATTAATTAAATTATTTTAAAAAGCAATTTTTCAATTTATATTTATATTAGACGCTCAAATTTGAAGTTTTATATTTCGAAATATATGTGAGGCAATATATTAGCCACATAATTTGATAATATAAATTGTTGGATAACTGAATGCTACGACAGCTAGCGCCACACTGGACCTATCATCATCACAACTGTTTGTTTACCTTTCTTCTCTATACTTACAATAACTGTTCGCTACCATAACTTTGTCTTTCTTGCTAAATGGATAATAAAGATTATTATCATATAATCCTCAACGTCCTCATGCCTTCCTACAAGCTGTAAGTACCTAAATCTTACAACAATTAGATTATGAGACTGAATATTGCATGAAATTCAACTAACGAGTTAAGACAAAGAAAAAAAAAGGCTTAGCAAAAATGGCGTCACTCCCGAGCCACGATGTAACCCTAAATAAGCTCGACGGCTATAACTACTCACTATGGTCTTTCAAAATCGAAATGCTTTTGCAAAAGGAAGATCTTTGGGAAGTTGTCACCGAAAATATTCCAGATGAACCTAAAATCGAATGGAAAAAGAAAGACTCAAAAGCTAGAGCTATCATTAATCTAAGCATCGCCGACTCACAAATAGTGCATGTCAAAAACCTACTAACAGCCAAAGCTACCTGGGACACTCTTAAAAATATCTATGAAAGAAAAACACTCTCAGGAAAAATTTATTTGCTAAGGAAGCTATACAGCTTAAAACTCGAAGAAGACAAAGACATGCAGCAGCACATCACTACCATGATGGAACTTGTCGACAAACTGCGAACCATTGGCGAAACACTAAAGGACTCTCACATCACGGCTATACTGCTTTGCTCGCTTCCAAAGAGCTACTCAAATCTCATCACGATGTTGGAATCAAGGCCTGATGACGAGCTAACGCTTGAATTCACCAAGAACAAACTCCTTGATGAACACACACGCAGAGTAGAAAGCTCGAAAGACGAAAGCACCGCATCAAAAGCCTTAAAAAGCCTCCACGGAGCTTCAAGCCAAAGAAGAGAAAAAGAGAAGAAATTTTGTTCTTTCTGCCACAAACCAAACCACTCCAAAGAAGAATGTTGGCACTATCAAAAGCGAAACAACAGCAACAAAGAGTACAAATATGAAAACTTCAGAAGAGGAAACGTACCAAAGTACACAAATCAGTCGAGTGTCACCCAAGAACAATCAACAAATCAGAGAACAACAAAAGGACCTAACCCAAAAGCTCTCAATTGCACTCAACGAGAAGCAAGTGTACACAACTGGTTCATCGACTCTGGAGCCACATCTCATATGGCGTACGATGAAAGCTTCTTCACTGAACTTAACAGAGAACAAACACAAAATGTTGTGGTTGCTAATGGCAATAAGCTGCAGGTCAAAGGGATAGGACAAGGAGAAATCAAAGTCATCACACCCCAAGGAAAGACTGACACCTTACTTCTCACAAAAGTTCTCTACATCCCGGAACTAACAGACAACCTTCTGTCAGTGAGTGCGGCCACCTCCAACGGATGTAAAGTGACGTTCAACAGAGATTGGTGTACCATCGAAAGAGACAACACAGCCCTCGCGAACGGTATACTTGACAATGGAATGTACCGACTCCACCTGGATGACAACCCCCAAACTCGCACATTCAAAGCAAATGTTGCAAAACAAAACCACTGCAAGAACAAAAATTGCCTCATGCTCTGGCACGACAGACTAGGACACAGAAATATAGAATCAATTAAGAAGATTCGAAATGAGAACCTAGCAAGAGGACTAAGTCTAAATAACTGTTCGCACAGCACAGACTGCGTTCAGTGCATTCAAGGAAAACTCACCGAAACCCCATTTCCAAAGAAGACAGAGTACAGAGCAACTGAAACGCTTCAACTTGTCCACAGTGATATCTGCGGTCCATTACCAACTAACTCTCTCAGCGGTAAGAGATACTTCATCACCTTCACTGATGACTACAGCAGATACACGAAGATCTACCTCCTGAAAGGAAAAGACGAAGTCTATGAAAAAATAAAAGACTACGTCATCTCAGCACACACGGAATTTGGAAAAAATATCCAAACCATACGGACAGACAACGGTCGTGAGTACGTAAACCGACAAGTCGAAGATTTCCTGAACCAAAGCGGAATCAAACATCAGCTAACAGTCCCCTACTCACCAGCCCAGAACGGAGTAGCCGAAAGGAAAAATCGATCACTAATGGAGATGACAAGATGCATGCTGTTTGACTCAGGACTCCCACAGTCTCTATGGGCGGAAGCGGTTACCACAGCTAATTACCTACACAACCGAATACCCTCGAAAGCTACAGACAAGACTCCTTTTGAACTATGGACCAACAGGAAGCCCAGTCTGAAGCATATAAAAAGATTCGGATGTAAAGCCTTCGCCTATATTCCCAAGATAAAAAGAAACAAGTTGGATAGCAAAGTTATCGAAGGGATTTTTCTTGGATACGATGATCGAAGCAAAGGATACAGAATCCTGCACGACACAGACGACATCACAATCAGCAGATCCGTAAAATTTATAGAAAAAGAAAATGGGTTTCACCACGCTTCCACAAAAACAACTTCACCACAAGTACTAAGTACAGATCTAACTTCCTCCAATCATATTGGAAATGCAGAGGAAAGTCAGGAACCAGGAACACAATCCGAAAACCTTGAGGACTCAGAAACCGAGGATTACATTCAACCCAGTACAAGCACAGGAACACAAGTGGTCACACAAAGAAGATCCACGAGACCAACAAAGGGAATACCTCCCATAAGAAATGACTACATGCTGTACAAAACTGAAGCTCAAGACATTCAGACACCCACCAACTACTCGGAAGTCCTACAATTACCAAAAAATAGAAAGAGAAAAATGGCTACAAGCAATGAACGAAGAACTAAATTCTCTTGAGAAGAACAACGTATGGGAACTAACGCCTCTACCTAAGGACAAAAAGATCATAGGATGTAAATGGACCTATAAACAAAAACTCAATTCCAAAGGAGAAATAGAGCGGTATAAAGCCAGACTCGTATCAAAAGGGTTCAATCAGAAATTTGGCCGAGACTACGAAGAAACCTTTGCACCAATTGTGAAGCATTCTACAATTAGAGCCTTCCTAGCTGCATCAGTCTACAAAGGGATGAAAGTGAACCACCTCGATGTCAAGACAGCGTTCCTACACGGCGACCTAGATAAAGAACTCTACATGGAACTCCCAGAAGGACTCCATACAAAACAAACAAACAAAGTCTGCAAACTAAAGAAGGCAATTTACGGTCTAAAACAAGCTGGAAGATCTTGGAACACAAAAATTGCAAGCACTCTAATTAAAACTAACTTCAAACAGAGCCTTGTAGACCCATGCCTATTCACCAAGAATGAAGAAAACCATTCCATCTACTTGATTCTATATGTGGATGACATGCTCCTTGCAAGCGATTCCTAAATAATCATCCAAAACACTGTAAAAACTCTCGAAAAAGAATTCGAAATAAAGAACCTTGGAGACCCCACTCAATTCATTGGTATAGAAATCTCCAGGAACAGAGAAGGTGAACTCCTACTGAGCCAAAAGAGTAAAATCCAAGAATTAGTTGAAAGGTACAATCTCCAAGAAGCGAAACCTACTTTCACTCCCATGGAAAGCGGATATCCCGGTATATCTGATGAAAAACTTCTACCAAACAACGTCCAATACCAACAACTGATAGGCTCACTATTGTACCTAAGCGTAGTATCCAGACCAGATATCGCAGCTCCAGTCTGCATACTAAGCAGCAGAAACCAGAATCCTAGAAATTGTGACTGGAATGCAGCAAAAAGAATCGTAAGATATCTAAAAACCACTAAAGAACTCGAGCTACGCATATCTAACCAAAAACCTCCCACACTGGAAGCATACAGTGATGCCACATGGGCAAGCGACAACACCGACAGAAAATCACAAAGCGGAAACTTGTTCCTACTGGGTTCAAACCCCATCTCATGGATGACTGGGAAACAAGGTTGCGTATCTCTCTCATCCACCGAAGCGGAACTTATCTCCGCAGCTGAAGCCTCACAAGAACTGTTATGGCTTCTCGACTTGCTAAAGGATCTCGAACTGGAACAGAAAGCTCCAATCTACTTCCACCAAGACAATCAATCATGTCTCAAGATATGTTCATCCGAAAAAGTGTCTTCTAGAACCAAGCACATCGCAACCAAGATCCATCACCTGAAGGATCTTCAGAAGAAGACAGTGATAAAAATGGTCTACTGCCCAACTGGCGACATGAAGGCGGACATTCTGACCAAGCCGCTACCAAGGCCGACATTTGAGAAGTTACGCTACAACCTCGTGATGTCTCCACATTCATGCCGGGGATTTGTTGGATAACTGAATGCTACGACAGCTAGCGCCACACTGGACCTATCATCATCACAACTGTTTGTTTACCTTTCTTCTCTATACTTACAATAACTGTTCGCTACCATAACTTTGTCTTTCTTGCTAAATGGATAATAAAGATTATTATCATATAATCCTCAACGTCCTCATGCCTTCCTACAAGCTGTAAGTACCTAAATCTTACAACATAAATATACATAATTTACTTTCGAAATTTGGTTATTTATATATTTTTTAAGGAGAAAATAACAAAGCCTCCGAGGTTGTGTTTCTTTTTGTATATAACGTTTAATAATGCTCTCTCTCTCTACTCTGGTCGCCATCTTTATTAATCCACACACATTTTTACAATTAAATGGTACATTGTGTAAACATACATTATTAATAAAGGGTTGGATGGATTGCGCCTTACAAATCACATTATTCTATATACAGTGTACTGGAAAAATAGTGGATGGGTATTGTCCTTTGCAAATTACATCACTTTTTATACAGTATTCTAGAAGAATGGTGGATGGGTATTGTTCTTTGCAATTTACATCACTTTTTATACAGTATTCTACTAGTGTGGTGAGGGGATATAGTTCTTTATATTATTACATATATATTTCTACACTAAAGATTTTAATGGGCTATATAAAAACATTCATTTGTACATTGTGGATATAAGACCAAACTAAACAATGTATAGTATATATATACCTTAATACATATTTTGAATCCTGAGCATCATAGCTAAGTGGCTGCATTATATTTTTTTTTATTTTAAAAGACTTTCCTAATTATAAGGAAACAAAGTCGGCAAAATTTACATTGTCTTTTGTAGCCCTAGTCGATGAAAAGTTGCAACGGTCGGTGGATAACCCTATACATATATAAAAAATGCTTTTATTTAAGTCAGTAAATATTTCTATATAAATATCTAGATTAATTAATTTATCGATCGGTGCATATTTCCTTTAAATCGATTTATTTGGTTATTTAGCTGTACAAGCGTACAAGGAAATAAAATTCTATTTATTCAATACACAAATAAAACACTATTTTTGGAATGGAAATTTTTGTTTTTTCCTTTTTTTTATGATTAAACCCTTCTCATAAATTAACAAAAATAGGTAAAAGGATAGCATTTTGTCAATTAATATATAATGAAGTGTAAAAAAACGTTGTACACATTGGGACTATTTTAATACCGTGCATAACTGGAGTACACAAAGGGACTATTTTTTTGGCGGAGGCATACACAATCCGATCGAGTTCCGGTAGATGAGTATCTCACCCAAACGAATTATAATGTATTGAATATATAGATATTGTATAAACATAACTCAATAAACATTTTTAATATTAATTTTACACCTGACCCGCGAGCATATATAATCACGCTACATTATCCAACTGGTAAGTATTGCAGATTAATATTTTTGTTTATTAATTATATAATTATTTGAATAAGTAAAATTAATGGTAATATTCCTTAATTGTAAAGCATTTCAACAATTCAAACAAGCGAGATTATGACTCGAGTTTTAAACTTTAGTTTAACTTTTTGGGCAAATCAACATCACCGTGGCCCCAGATTTGAAAATGTTTGATATTATGTTAAATTGAATGTTTGATATTGTGTTAAATTTGTTGGGTTAGCGTAAAAAGTAAATATGTTAAAACATTATTATTATGTTTATACAGAAATGGCAAGTCCTTCCAGTTCACGGTCAGATATATGGTATCATTTTGAGAAGGTTAAAACTAAAACGGGTACCAAAGGAAAATGTCGTTATTGCCAGAACGAAATAGCAATTACAGATGGAGCAACGAGTAACTTGAAGAGGCACCTATCCAAGAAGCACGTTACGGTTCCTATAGAGCGTCACGAAGCCCAACAAGAAAACAGGTCTCGATCTCGCTCGGTATTCGCATTCATTTCAGAAGAGGAAGTAGATAATACTTTTAAACAACCACTCGTGCATGATTCGCCTTCTCTTGCCAGTAAATCATCATTGTCAAGCTCTCCAACTATTTCTCTGTCACCTTCTGCACTTTCTACTCCAGTCCCTCAGAGGCAGAACTCTCAAGCCTCTATGACAAGTTTTGTGGATGTATCAAGGCCCATACCACTAAATAGGAGCCGACAAATAGATATTCAACTATTGAAAATGATTTGTTCGGAATATCATCCTTTTGGTTTAGTTGAAGATAAAGAATTTAAAGCCTTTGTAAATATGCTATGCCCAACATACAAATTACCCAGCCGGAAATCTCTATCAAACGGACTTCTGATTTCGATTCACGACTCCCTTGTCGTAAAAATTACAGGGATGTTGGAAGAAGCATATGCTGTATGCCTGACATGTAATGGCTGGACTAACATAAATACCACCAGTTTTTATGCCATTACTGCACACTTCATAGACTACACAACAAAATTAAATTCCATTCTTCTCGAATGTTCAGAGTTTCCTCAAAAACATACTGCAGAAAATATATCATCGTGGATTCTTGGTGTAACCAAAAAATTCAAACTTGATTTTAAAACGGTCGCTGTGGTGACTGGCAATGCCCCTAATATCAAAGCTGCAATAAAAACCTTGGGGATACCTCACCTATCTTGTTTTGCCCACAGTCTTAACTTGGTGGTTCAGAGGTCCATTAATGAGAGTATAAAATCCGCGGTAGATAAGGTAAAATCTATCGTCCAATTTTTTAAACAGAGTTCCCACGCAATGGCCAAATTAAGAGAAATGCAAGCTAATCTCTCCACAAAACCATTGAAGTTAAAACAAGACGTTCCAACACGTTGGAATTCAACGTATGAGATGTTAGACCGCATCATGAAAAATCGAGAGCCAGTGATATCCGTCTTGGCTTTGCTCAATCCTAAAATTTTGCTGGGGGATAGTGACTGGAAAGTGATAGAGGAATCTATTTCCATATTAATTTTTTTTTTTTGAAGTTACTGAGGAAGTTTCCTCAGAACAGAAAATTTCCTTGTCAAAAACATGCATTCTGGCCCAGGGACTGGCAAGGTCTGTGAGGCGGACTATTGAAAATGTACCTACCCGAGGAAACAACCTCTCCGAAGAAGTCCTACGATTAGGAAAAAATCTATTAGAAGCCTTATCGAATAGATTTGGGGATAGGTTAAATGTTGAGTTAATCAATCAGGCTATCTTCTTGGATCCACGCTTCAAAAAGCACGGCTTTGGAGAGAACACCAGTCGTTTCTTGGAAGTAAAAAATAAAATTATAGAAAAGATACAGTCCTCTATTCCCGCAACCACAGTCGGCCCTGTGGCACCTGAAGTTCGACCAGTATCAGCTTCATCAATTTGGGAAGACTTCGATGCTGCTGTAAATCAATTTACAGCAGCACAAGATCCAAAAGCAAATGCGACAATACAAGTGGACAAGTACCTAGCCGAGCCAATAATCGATAGAAGAATGGACCCCCTAGTTTGGTGGCATGAAAGGAAGACAATTTTCCCCGATTTGTTTATTTTGATGCAAAAGCGGCTCTGTATTCCGGCCACATCTGTTCCTTGTGAGAGGTTGTTTTCTAAAGCAGGCAATATTTGCACCCAGAAACGGTCTTGCCTAACTTCGTCTAAGATATCAAAAAATATTTTTTTAAACCACAGTTTCGTGTAATGTAAATTTTTTGTATTTTTTTTGTATAATTTTTGAATTTTTTTTTTGGCAATTATATTTCATTCATTTTGTAAGCTTTTTGGTTCATTTTGTTTATTTTCCTTATTAATAAAACTGTTATTTTAAGATAATGTTATGTGTATGTTACTTTTAAAATATCCGAAGTTCAATAAAATTTGTGTTAGGTAAATGAACCTTTTTTTTTCCTTGCTACTATTATTGTTTATTGTGTTTATGAAACAACTGATTTGGTGATTTTAATTTTGTTTAGAATAATTTATTCTTCCGGATGCACACACACCATACAAACGTTAATCTTTTTAATTTTTATTTATAAAGAATCGAAGAATCGATAATAAGAATCGATTCTTTTTGCGGAGTGAATCGATTCTGAATCATTCACTTAAAAGAATCGTTTTGCCCACCTCTACTTACAACAAAGATATGCCTAAAATGAAAACTACGCATGCGTATTTACTGGCGTTGCTAAAGTAAATCATAGTTTAGGCTTTGTTCTTTACAGTAAAATTGATTTTAAATTTTTCAAAAGTTGTTTTATATTTTATTTTTTAAAAGTTCGGGAACTTTTTGATCCTACCGTGTATGTCTAAATAATAAAATATAATTTTAAAATTCATAGTATAAAGAGCTAATATAATATATATTTTTTCAATAATCGAATAGATTTTAAATATATAGAAATATATACTTGTATATATATTTGCAAAATATATATTCCTATATATTATATATATATATATTTTTTTTAAATAAAAGGTATATATTTTATCAAAATATTATTTATTTTACCAATATATGATCCAATATATGCCTTTTTAATTAATAATATTTTATGGATTGCTCTATTTTCAAAAAATATATATAAATATAATGAGGTATAATATGAATTAATTATAAACAATATTTGTTTGTCGAATTTTATGAGGGTATTAAAGTATCAGTAATTTACCTCACTTGCACATGGCACACATTTAAGTTATAAAACAATAAAATAAATTATATTATAATTTTTAACAATGAAAATATTGTATTCCCCATTGTATACCAAATACATAACACTGATTTATAAAGACATAAAAAGGAATGGCTCTAAGGGAACGTTAGGTCGATCCTTTTAAAGGCTTTACTCCGAAAAAAGCTTTTATTCGTTTCCGAAGCTGGGCTTGCCGTAACATTTGGAACTTCCTGAGTAATTGGTCTTCCTCCTGCATCTATGGGGCTCTGCTGCTATTGTTGGTTGCATCTTTTATACTTCTAGAATTGTTAGTTTCATATTATTAGTTACCTAATTCTTGGTTCCAATATTGTTCATTCTCTTTCTCCATTATTGTTAGTTCCATCGTTGTTAGTAACTTCGTTGTGGTACCATCATTGTTATTTCCACCATTGTCGGTTCCTTCAATGTTAGTTCCATAATTTTTTGTTCCAAATTGCTAGTTCCATCATTGTTGACCTCATTATTGTTGTTTCCATCATTGTTGGCTCTTTAATTATTGGTTCCACCATTGCGGGTCCCTTCAATGTTAGTTCCATAATTTTTTTATTCCGAAATTGTTAGTTTTATTATTGTTGACCACATTATTGTTTCCAACATTGTTGGCTTTAATATTGTTGGTTCCACCATTGTCGGTTCCTTCAATGTTATTTCCATAATATTTTGTTCTATAATTGTTAGTTCCATCATTGTTGACTTCATTATTGTTGTTTCCATCATTGTTGGCTCTTATATTGTTGGTTCCACTATTGTAAGTTCCTTCAATGTTAGTTCCATTATTTTTTTTTGTTCCAAAATTGTTAGTTCCATCATTGTTGACTTCATTATTGTTTCCATCATTGTTGGCTCTTATATTGTTGGTTCCACCATTGTCGGTTCCTTCAATGTTAGTTCCATATTTTTTGTTCCAAAATTGTTAGTTCCATCATTGTTGACTTCATTATTGTTTCCATCATTGTTGGCTCTTATATTGTTGGTTCCACCATTGTCGGTTCCTTCAATGTTAGTTCCATATTTTTCATTCCAAAATTGTTAAGTTCCATCATTGTTGACTTCATTATTGTTTCCATCATTGTTGGCTCTTATATTGTTGGTTCCACCATTGACGGTTCCTTCAATGTTTGTTCCATAATTTTTTGTTCAAAAATTGTTAGTTCCATCATTGTTGACTTCATTATTGTTGTTTCCACCATTGTTGGCTCTTATATTGTTGGTTCCACCATTGTAGGTTCCTTCAATGTTAGTTCCATTATTTTTTTGTTCTAAAATTGTTAGTTCCATCATTGTTGACTTCATTATTGTTGTTTCAATCATTGTTGGCTCTTATATTGTTGGTTCCACCATTGTAGGTTCCTTCAATGTTAGTTCCATTATTTTTTTGTTCCAAAATTGTTAGTTCCATCATTGTTGACTTCATTATTGTTTCCATCATTGTTGGCTCTTATATTATTGGTTCCACTATTGTCGGTTCCTTCAATGTTAGTTCCATAATTTTTTGTTCTAAAATTGTTAGTTCCATCATTGTTGACTTCATTATTGTTGTTTCCATCATTGTTGGCTCTTATATTGTTGGTTCCACCATTGTCGGTTCCTTCAATGTTTGTTCCATAATTTTTTGTTCCAAAATTGTTAGTTCCATCATTGTTGACTTCATTATTGTTGTTTCAATCATTGTAGACTTCATTATTTTTGTTTCAATCATTGTTGGCTCTTATATTGTTGGATCCATAATTGTCGGTTCCTCCAATGTTAGTTCCATATTTTTTGTTCCAAAATTGTTAGTTCCATCATTGTTGACTTCATTATTGTTGTTTCAATCATTGTTGGCTCTTATATTGTTGGTTCCACCATTGTCGGTTCCTTCAATGTTAGTTCCATAATTTTTTATTCCGAAATTGGTAGGTCTATCATTGTTGACTTTGTGGCGACCACACTTTGCTTCAGCGAGCGCGAACTGGGACAAAGCTCCACTACACACACGGGCAGTGGACGGCCTCGGCAACCGCGAGCGTCAACCTGACTACGCATGCGCGCCGGACGTCATCCGAGACTTTTGCTGGCCACTGGCGTCATAACAACAAGGCCTGCTCCCAACGGCCGTTACTTCAACCGTTACTTCTTTTCTCTCTATATATTTCTGGTTTAAATAAATTAATTTTATCAGCGGCATTTCCACAAGCCACACCAACACATCACACAACCATCAACACAACTTCATTACTGTTGTTTAAATCATTGTTGCCTATTATATTGTTGGTTCCACCATTGTCGGGTCGTTCAATGTTAGTTCCATAATCTTTTGTTCTAAAATTGATTTTTCTATCATTTTTGGCTCCAAAATTGTTGGTTCTCCCATTGTTTGCTCCTACATTGTTGGTTCCTCCATTGTTGAATCCATAATTATTAGTTGCCACATTGTTGGCGTTATCATAGTTGGTTATTTTGTTGTTGGTTCAATATCATTAGTTCCGGCATTTCTGAACCTATTAATGTTAGCTTCACAGTACTAGATACTACGTTGTAAGCTCCATCATTGCTTGTCCCATCATTGTTGGCTCCAACATTTTTGGTTCCTCCATTTTTGATTCCATACTTGTTTATTCAATCATTGTTAGTTCCTATATTTTTCATTCCATCATTGTTGGTTCCATATTCTTGGTTCCACCCTTGCTGATCTCATCATTGGTAGTTCCTGCATTGTTGATTTCATCATCGGTAATTCCATAATTAATTATCCCTTTTCATTGTTGGTTTCTAATCGTTAGTTCATTAAATGTCAGTTTCATCATTTTTTGTTCCAATATTCTTGGTTTCAACATAGTTGGTTCTTATATTGTTAGTTTGGAATTGTTTGTTCTTAAATGTTTTTCATATCATTCTTGTTAGTTCTAATATTGTTGTTTCCATTTTATTGATTACACATTGTCCATCAATGTTGGTTCCACATCTTTAGTTCCTACAATGGCGAACTGAACTTCAGCCTTTGAGTATCCTATAGAGGATATTATCAGACTCCTCATATATTCTTTCTATACCATCACATTAAAAATGTAATACAAGATATAACACAATGTTGACTTTAACATAAGACACAATATATTTGCATGATTATCATATGGCGTATTGGAGTCTCCAACCGTGTGGCGACGTTCCCCCTACTAGATACTCTGATCGTTTGGAATCCAAGGTCTGTATTCTTGGAGATGGAGAAAGGTTTGGAGATTCTAAAATTACTCCAACAAACACCCACACAATTTTAAATAAATTCGTGTGTTAAGCGTATTTACGCAAGCTTGGCCTTAAATACCCATTTCTTGGTTTCTCAAGAAGCCTCTGACCAAATATATTTTTGGTCGCAGTGGTACAGCCTATTCAATGCTGACGAGCGCCAACAGCGCGAAACGCGTTCGTGGATGGCTTTCCTTGATTTATCAATAAATTGGGTTGGCTAAATATCAAGGAACAGGCTAAATCAACGTTTAGTTGATTTCTGTTCCACCAGATGGCGCTTTGCCATATGTAAAGCACATGTGCTCTTGGTCAGGATATGCCTTTTTTTATTTTTAACTTTAAATATGTTGGACTGTGCTGGATGGAGATGGGGGGAGTCGAATCAATTTCAACAATCATAAAAACTATTCAACACTAAAAATTCTCTCATTCATTATCACAAGTTAGTAAATTTCGACAAATTACAAGAAGGTTTATATAGAGTTGCCGCGTCTTATATTATTTTGTAAATTCTCTCATGTTTCCGTTTAGACACTATATAGTAGTGTTAGTCGTGTATAATTTGCCGGAAATTGAAAATACAAAACCAGTACTTAAGGTCAAATACGTAACGCACTAAACAATTATCTTCAAAATATTGAGAGACGTCTTGTACATAGAATTATAAAACCAAAAATACTCGTTTTCAGAACCTATCACATTTCTTAATTTAGAATATTTCTCATTTACATTTAAGACATTTTACAAATGAATTTTTAAAGATTTATTGGAGGGTAAGGTGATTTTTCCCCCATATGTACCTAATATTAAAGTTTTCACATGTAGTCGATTTCTCGACGCACAGAAGTTCAGTATCTGTTAAAACTATTTCGTTTCTATATTTTTTCCATTGTTTAATCACGTGCTGAAAGAAGCCAATAAGGTGAAGTTGAGCGGCCATTGCAAAAAAAAAAAGCTGAGAAGGATGGCCGGAAGCGGTTTGTTTTGTTTATTGGAATATTTGCTTATTTGAGGTTTAAGGCAAAAAAGGCCGTGCCGTAAATTTGTTTGGAGGTTAATTTGTACTGAAGACTAAAAGGAAGAAAACTATATTTCACTTCTTTAAAACTTCCGAGAAGAAATTTGTTGAATTTGTGAATTGTAATACCTGGGAACGAATACAAGGAAGCTATAACTTCTCTTTACCTTATCTATGACTGTCCGAACTTTGCAGAAGTGAGACATCGATTGTTCCCTGATCTAAATCATTTAACTCTCTTATATCAGCCACTTTGTCTATATATATTTTATGAATTCTGTCGATTAATACATGTGTAAATTTGTAAATAAATTTAATTCTAAAGTTTAATTTGTTTGTTTCCTCTGTAATAGGCGCAGATATTTCAACATCGCGCCTGGTTGTGGTTAATAAATAATAAATAAATCGGATTTTCTCTGCGTGGAAGAAGTTGGTAGTTACAAAGGTAGTTTTAGGTAACTGCTCTAGTTTTAAATAGTGTTTTATTTATTCTAAAATTTTCCTATCAAATATATATCATCGTGTAGAGTTCTATAATATATTTCATGTATGTAAATTTAGTTTGTCTTGTTTCACGTTTTCTCCGGATTGCCACCAGCCTATCGTTACTTTAATTATTAGATTTAGTTATATAACACTCTTATTTTTATTTTTCCAATATTGATAACAATAGTAACTATTATTCTATTTAACTTACCATTAGATTCTCCAGAGAGCAACAGTTTCAAAGGAATGCAAGAACCAATTAGAATGCTTGTCATCGCAGCCGAGTGTCTTTGAATTTTAGATCGGGCTACAACTCTATGAAATGTACATGTGAACAATTATATATTTGAATATCTCAAATGCTCTAGAGATTTCACATTAAAATGTGAAAACTTGCTACAATGGGAAAATAAACAAACCAGAGCTTTATTGGAAACATAGAATTATCTTCAACTAAATATTTTAATGGTGTTATTAAGAGAATCTACTATTTTATATACAGTTACGAGCGTCATTCCTCATCTCCTAATCAACTCTGTCACCGTTTGCTTTTTTTTTGGAATGGCGCCCTCCTATTGGTTGGCTACGATCACGCCACCTTTGCCGCCCCCCACCCCCCATCATGCCTCCCCCACTCGCTTTTTCGTTTTTGTAATTAATGTATTGGAGCGGGTTGCTCCTTAAATAAATGCATATATTAGTTAATAACTAAATGGAATCCTCTCTTTCCTTTTCCCAGTATGAGACGCCTACGGAAGTCAACAGTACATAGACAGATAAAGCACATAGGCTATAGTTATTAACTAACATATGCATTTATATAAGGCGCCAATTTATAATTGTAACAAATAGTATTTGAATCAAAACATTCAATCGGGTAAAACACGGGCGTTGCCCTGGTCTTTCGGCTATTATAGTATATGAAGAAAGGATTTGAATCTCTTTTAGAAGCAAGATCAGAAATTTAACTGTATTTTGCAAAACATGGCGATTCTTGGCAGTCAGGATCTGTTGAAGGTGACTACAAAATAATCACTGTTTCGAATTACGGATATTAAATCTGTTAATATTTATTTTAAAGCCGTTTCACACGTATGTTCGATCTTAGACGAAGACATGGGGCTATCTAAATTATTGCACGCATTATATACGTGTATAAATATATTATCCTCTAGTTTCTTGGATAGTTGCCTGTTGAAGGACGTCCTAGTCCGAAAGCTTGCCGATTATACAGCACAAATAATTGATTACTTCTTCAAGATGATGTCTGGGATTCCTTCTCTTGTCATTATTCATCAGTGTTTTTTTGCGCTAAAATATAAGCCTTTATAAATAGGAAAAAATGGCATACGGAAAATGGTACCGATCTGAAATTCGTAATTTCACTGAAAGGTGGAATATAACCATAGAACAAAATGGTTTATACTGTTACCCCGCCGCTGTGTCAGGTTGATCAAATGAACACTCGGGATCGATAAGAGAGAGAGAGAGAATCTCTGTTCTCGAGCTATTCACCCGATTTAATTTACAGGGTCACACAAACTGCGTAAAAGAGAGGACAGACGCTGATCTCGACGGGAACACAATCCGACTGTCGCTAGGCTCTAAGCCTGACCTAGGCCTGGACATAGTCGTGATACTGTTTTCCTTATTAAACCTGTTTGTCTCAAACAAACCAAAGCTCCTCCAAACCTCCAAAGACTGGAGTCTCTTCTAGAGGACCTTTGAACTCTTGAATGACACCAACCGCACGAGGATTGTCAGCAGTCTCAAAACGTAACGTCAGAATTAACGAGGCATCTTGTTGTTGAACCACCTTCCAATTCGGGTCCTCTTTCCATTCTCTGTCAGTGCCGACACCATTGGCTATTTTTGTTGCTATGTAACCTGTCTATCACAAGACGATTGTTCTCCACATGATGGCGACCATAGCTCACTGCTTTTGCGATATTATCGTCGTAATCTTGATTTTCTCTTGCGCATATCCTAGGCCCACGGCAAATTTCAGCAGGATAATGCCCGACTACATAACACGGCAATAGTTCCTACTGTTTATCTTCGTGATTATCAACATTACGTTAGCCAGAAAGAAATCGCTAGATATCTCTCTTTATTTGATCATATTTGGGGTTTATTGAAGAGTATTCTTCAACTAGCTCAGTTGTCGATATAATGTGGCACTATGAGATAATTTGGCTATCCCTCAAGAGTTCAGTTGCAACTTGAGGAAGTTGTTTTTTATATAAGAATTAAATTTTAAAAATCGTGTTAAATAGTTTCATTCCTCCTCTCAGGAGTTCAGCTGTAAACTCTATTAATCAATGCCAAGCCGAATAACAGCTTGAATAAGTAAGGGGTGCGCCAACGCCCTATTATTTAGGTCACTATATTGTAACGTAGAAAATTAGGAAAGGCAAACTACATAATCATACGGTAATTTATTTGAGGCAAAAACAAAATTAGAATTAATAGGATACAATCAAGGCGATGAGGGAAGTTTTCAGAGAGTATCAAAATATAAATAATATAAATATCAAAAAAATAATATAATCTGGATTTAAAATATAATTAATACTTTGCTACAATATGTATCTCTCTTACCTGAATAAAAATGTTATTCCTCTGAGAGAAATCCTTAGTTTATTTTTCAAAACATGTTGTATCGCTTCTATAAAATTGTATCTCATTCGGATAGTTCCTTCTTGGTGCGTAGTTCTTTTCCTCAGAGTGTCTAGAGAGCTCAAATTGTCGCTATTACCATCAAACGCTAACTGAGTGGAATAGATTTGGACTGCCATCATATGCTGTTTTCTCTGTAGAACACCTGATTTTATTATCATATGTACTTTTATAATAGTTTTGAATTATTTACTAATGTGAGACATCTGATATTTTCTAACTTTTCAAGGTAAATTAAAGAATAAAAATGGACGAATTTTGTAAGAAATTGATAATTTCAATGTTTATTAAGTAAAGAGATAATGCGATAAAGAAAAAAGCCATGCAGAACGAGGAAAAAAGAACAATGTAATAAAGAAAAAATGCGCAGAACGAGGAGAAAATAACAATGTAACAAAGATGACAAATGCAAAAGTGAAGGGGAAATAAAGGTTAAAGACAACAACTATGCAAAAATAAAACTATGTGATATAGACAACCCTTTAAGAACGGGGACAAATCACTATGATAATTCGAAACTATTTTAGACGCGTATGATTCTTTTAAAAATAAAAAGAAATTGGTTTATTTTTAAAAGAATCATACACGTCTATAATAGTTTCGAATTTCATAACATATGGCGTGTTAATGCATCATAACAAATCACAATTATACAGACGCGTATCCATATAGAACGAGAACTAACGGCCAACAATCCTACCGAACTATACCCAGGAAGAAGGCAGACAGGATAATTGTTAGCGTCCCTCATCTCGGAGTTCATAAGGGAACAGGGTCCCGGGGGAAATAGAAGCTCGAGGCCATCTGACCGTGTCATCATTGTTGGGGGCTTATCTTTTAACATCCTCGTTACAGATACCGGGTTACTTCGGGGGATATACTTTCGTAATAGATTTATTCACATATTCATATATCTTCTATATTATAGGGTACGTGCGTACACGACCGTATAACGTATAGAGGTCGTATAAGACCAATTTCTCTAATTAGTGCATTGGAAAGGAAAAGATATGGGATAGCTTGGAATAGTAGTTTACCCTTCCGAGCGATTTCGTCAATCTAATCGAGTAGATTGCTACAATTCCCTTGTATGTCCTTCTACTCTATACATAGTCTGGACTTAAAGGATTATTAGTGAAAATTAACGAAACTATGGAAATAATTTTCTGTAATTGTAAAGATTTCACAAATAGTTTTGTTTCGCGCGAGCCCACTATATAATGATCAATTAAATATAAGGATATATCGATATTATTATCCCAATAATGAGATTTCGCGCTAATGGATTTCAAATTTATTAAGAATGAACAATGCAATAGTTTCAACAATCTGATGGATTAGATTTGCGAAATCGTTGTAAAGATTCGTCACTGATTAGCCCAAGCCAATCTTTTTTCTCTTCAGTCTAATAATTTTCAAATCCATCCTTTATATTAAAAGGAAAAATTACGTTGATATATTAATTCCTCAGCTTGCACTCCTGTATAGCAGACAGGCTGCCTACAGCGAAGATCATATTTTAGTATACTGAGGTTATTTATTTATATATATTTTTTTATGAATATTCGAAACAATTATAGATGCGTATGATTCTTTTAAAAAATAAACAATTTATACTGCTCTTACTGCAATGGAAAAATTATTAGGGGGGCCTGGCTCCTTAGTTTGACCTTTCCGAGCGATTTCGTTAATTTAATCGAGTAGATCGCTATAATTCTATTGTATGTTCCTATTACTCATACATATAGTCTTTTCTTTTATAATAAACGTCTTAGGGGATGAGTATCTTTTATTAAACCTTTTTCGATCTTTCGGTATAACGCCCTTCTACAAGTAAATTGAGGCTTTGGCCTCCATAAAATTCAACAGTTTAAACAGACATATTCCGGAAATTTACCATAATATGATACAAAAACCCTAATTCATAGACATTATTTGCTCCTAATTTACCTATGTTAAATACCAAATTTGCTCTAGTATGTAAATATATCAATTCTAAAATAGATAACAAACACAGCTAATATTATGTAAATTTTATAATGTACATATAACTTGCCATAGCATAGTTTCCATTTGTATACATTTTTCTGTAGAAGGGCGTTATCCCGAAACCTTTAAAAACGTTTAGTTAAAAATGCTCATCCTTAGACGTTTACTTTATTATCTAAAATTGCTAGCAGAGGATTATATTCTAAATATATATTGTCTGGACTTGAAGGTTTATTCGTGAAGATTAACGAAACTATGAGAAGAATTTTCTGTAATTGTAAATATTTCACAAATAGTTTTGCTTCGATCTCACTATATAGTGATCAATTAAATATAAGGATATAGTGCGTCGACGATATTATCCCAATATTTTCCATCGTAGAAAGAGTAATAGCAAGTTGTTTTAACTTGAAAAAAGTCGGATTTTTGCGCTAATAGATTTCATATTTTATTAAGAATGAACAATGCAATAGTTGTAGAAATCTGATGGATTAAATTGGCTGAATCGCTGGAAAAGTTAATCATTGATGATCTTAAGCCAATCGTTTTTCTCTCCAATCTAATAATTGTCAAATATATCCTTTATATGAAAGGAAATTGCTTTGAGGAATTCTTTCCTCACCATGCACTACTAGAAAACAAGCAGGCAGGCAGCATACAGGGTTTGTTATTTATATATTTTTTGTTACCTTTTTAAACGCAAACTTTTAAATAGAACCTTATAAAATGAAGGTAACCTCTCTAGCAAAAAATGGTGAAAAAAACTAAGCATAATTTATTGAACATCCCTCCAAATAGCGGACTGGGTTCGTTGACTAAGCTACAACCAAAGATTTGGAATATTCAGAATGCTCACTTTTTTTATCGATCAAAATATCCCCCGGCATTGTGCCCATTTATAATTTGGCCGTAAAATTGGCCTAGCCACTATACCAACTAACCACCTCTTTTGGAAAATCCCAAGGATTTCATATGATACCTTGTGGGTCTCATGAAAGCAAACCACTCACTCAACTGACGAGGGTCATTAGCCCGAAACCATGGTCTTCAGATGAGCGTTATTAATTTGCCGAAGCTAGCGTTGTGGGTTTTTAACCAACCCGAAACTGCTAGTTTGCGGAGATGGTCAATAGATAGCGCCTAGTTTTAAGTGGTGAGTTGACTTTTATCGAAATCATCCCGGCAAAAATGTTCCATCTTTATATATTAAAAAAGAGTTTGTGAGCCAACTGCATATTATATATAAACTGTTTTAGCGTTATTTTTGTTGATTTTAATCAATTTTTCCTTCGCAGTAAAGGCAGTGGAAATTTTTAATTTGTAAAAAAAAGATAGAACTACCGCTAAGTAGTTATAAAATGCATACGTTGTTAAAGCCTAGCCGTATGCACTTTGTTTAGGAATTTTTCTACGAAAACGGTTCAATAAGTGTCATTGTACGGATTGAAAATGCAACCTTTTCCAAAATCAAATTATATATATTCCAACAGAGTCCATTTTGAGGATGTTTATACTTCTCTCAAAGTTCTTGGCATTTTCCTAACCCCTCTAAGATCAGTATTTGTCGAGGTTTCAAAATATATCTCCGTCTCCTCGATGACTTCATTATTTGGAACCAAACTTAGAATCTCATCATGTCTGGAGATATGGTATCTGTCGTGTAAAGCGAGTTTACGCCTAGGCCCTGGTTCGCCTAGACGCCCTAAACTTCTTCTGGTCCCGAGAGAAGTTCGCCGATCTTTCTCTATAGAGTAGGAAAGTTCTTATACTCCTGAATGGTAGGCTGACCGAAGCCCAATCTAACACCAAGGACAACTCAACACTAACTGGCTTACATACACTTTATTTTGAATTAAATATAATATTTAAAGTAAGACATACAGTTAAACCTGTATATAGCGCCCCCTCTAAATAGCGCCTTTCTCTCTATAGCGCCCGATTTTTTAAACCTCAAAATGTAAACATTTTACATTAAAGGTTACCTGTCTATAGCACCCCCTCTCTATAGCACCCTTTTTTGGTGAGTCCCAAGAGGGGGCGCTATAGACAGGTTTAACTGTATTTACATATATTGATTAAATATAGAAATAAATTTACATAATTGTTTTCCAACAGTATTCAACCTTGTTTACTCCTGTATATCTAAATGTCTTTGTTTATATATTGAATATTTCCAGAACTAACAATAATACTTTGTTCATTAAATATTGCTTCAATGTAGTAATATATCAAGGGTGATCCAAAAGTCTTGCACAATTTTAAAAATTAATAACTCCGCGAATATTTGCGCTAGAGCAATGCGGTAAACACCATTGTGTTCAGGATGCATTGGGAGTTTGAGGGTAAATAATAAAATATCCGGAATTAATTTTAGTTACAATTTTATTCGCTAGATGACGCTCTACCAGTCAGAGATTCAGCGGCCAAATTGTTTGATAAATTGAAAAATATAACTGATCGACACGTATTTTTCTTTTTTTGAATACCAGGAAAGAACCTTAATAATATCAAATGATAAATTAATAAAACGCCATTTCGTCAAGAGTACAAGAATTGAAAGACGATTTTAAATGCAACCCGAGATATGCTGTTGTTTTTGTTTTCGTGTCCAAAGAAGAGTCTCAAATGTCTCCATGCATCACAGCAGCAGCAATATCCACTATCTTGGGTGTGTAAAGCTGCTGCTCCGGGTCTAAGTCAATTTTCTGTAAGGCTGCGGCCATTGCTGGGCATGAGAATATGTGAGTAGGTGTTAGTTCCACACCAGGACAGTTGTTGCATGCTCTATAGGTTCTTGTGCCATCTGGATGTATTGCCATTCCTTTATAGTGTTTTGTTCTAAGTCTTGTTATAGTTTTTGTCAGTTTTCTCTCAGAGTTTATTTCACATATTTGATCTTTTCTCATTTTTTGCTTGATTATCTTGTATTTTTCCAAAGCATCAGCGTCAAATACTGACATTTGTTCTTTCCTTTGGCTCAGCTTTCTGGCTTACTTTGCCAATTCATCTGCCATTTCATTACCCTCGATCCCAACATGGGCAGGAATCCATTGTAGAATGCAGTTCTTCTCCAATGTTTCCAGTTGGGTAGGTAATGAGTGTATTTTCTGCGTGATTCTAGTATTGCCCTTCAGAATTGCTTCTAGAGCGGATCTGGAGTCGCTGTATATTATGATTCCTTCTGCTTGATGCAAGGAAGGTTGGTTAAGGCATACATCAAGGGCTTTCCAGATAGCTGTCATTTCACAAGTGAAGTTTGACGAAATCTTTCCTGCTCCTTCTTTGATTTTGATGTGTGTTCCATCTTGGAGTATTATGTTAATTCCGGCCACTCCATTACTCAGGGTAAGGTCTGATGATCCATCTGTGTATGCTAATAAATAATTTTTCTGATCATATAAATCAATTGTGTCAAGTCCTTTCTTTTTAAGTATGATTTTTTTCTCTTTTTTATTGCAGGGTTCATTCAGGTTGAGGTTGATGATTATATTTGATGGTGATGGGGTAGGAAATGTTGGTTCTTCTTGAATTTGAAAGTCATTGTTTATCATGTTTATTCCCTTTCTAATAGTGTTGTACTGAAGTGTTGAATATCTTTTAAGTCTTTCTTTTTGTGTCCAGTTCAAATAGGTTCTAAGGGATATGTGTACGGCTATTTTACTTTTTAAGCTATTGGTGAATTTTATTGTCTTTAATTGTCTTCTACTTTTGATTAGGTCTAGACCACATTCTCTCTGAATTTTCTCATTGTTGTTGGATGAAACAGCACCAGTGATTATTTTGGCCGCTTTTTCTTGAACACTGTCTAGTCTTCCTTTTAGTGATGATATTGAGGAGAGTTGTTCTGAGGGTTTTGGGTTTTGCTCCCCAATTTGTTCCACATAACCTTCTCAGAATATTTAGTTTTCTGGTAGCTCTATTTGAGGTGCTAATTATGTGTTCTGTAAATCGCAATTCCTCATCAAGTATCACACCTAGGTATTTTGGATTTCTAATTTTATCAATTATTTGGTTATTTATGCTTATTTTGGGATTAAATTTATGCCTGTTTTTCCTGTCTGTGGAGAAGACGCATAGGTTTGTTTTTATTGGGTTTATGGTCATTTTGAGTTCCATTGCCCACTTCTCCAGTCCTCTCATTGAGGTGTTCAGTATTTTTTCTGATTTTTCTATACTGCTACTTGTGTGCCATATGACTATATCATCTGCATAACAGGCAACCTTTGTGTCTTCGGTGAAGTAAGGATGGATGTCGTTAATATATAGTAGGAAAAGTAGAGGACTGAGCACAGATACCTGAGGTACATCAGCCCATGTTCTTCTGTCCTTGGAAAATGCTCCCTTAACCCGAACCTTTATCCTTCTTCCTCTTAAGAAGTATGCAATCCAGATTAAGGTTTTTCCTCTTAATCCGATGTTGTGCAGCCTTTCAAGTAATTTTTCCTTCCATACTCGATCAAAAGCTGAGGTCATTTCCAGGAATACGGCCGTTGTCTTCTTTGTTGGTTTTTCCTGGATAGAATCTATTATTGATTGGCAGAAGTAGAATAGTTGATCAGTTGTACAGTGCCGGGATCTATAGGCAGTTTGGTAGAGGTTTATTTTATTATTGTTGGTGAGCCAGACTATGAGCGTAGAGTGGGTAATTCGTTCTGTTATTTTACAAAGTATGCTGGTGAGAGCAATTGGCCGATAGTTCTTGCATTCCTTGGCATCTTTGTTTGGTTTCAGTATTGACACTATAATTGATATCTTCCAATTCTTCGGTAGTTTACAAGTTTGCCATGAAATGTTCAGTATTCGTAGGAGTTGATTTTTAGCTTTGTCTCCAAAGTGTTTAATCATTTGACCAAAGATTAGATCATCTCCTGGTGACCTCTTGAGATCTAACTTTTCTATTGATGAGTTTAGCACATTCAGTGTGAAGTCTCTCGAAAAAATATCTTGTTGATGGTAATTTCTTGCTTGTTTAACTAACCTGTTCATATCATATTTTTGAGTCCTGTCTTCATTCGAATAGCTGAGTCTGTAAGTGCTTGAAATATATTTAGCAATTATGTCAGCCATCTGTTTGTTCATTCTCGCTGTTCTATTCATATCGGTTAGAGTATTGGAGGAATGGTGTTGGTTTTGATTGTTTTCTAACACTCTAATTATATTCCAGTGTTGGCTGACCTTTCTTGGATCCATTTTTTCGCAGAATTCTGCCCATTTTTCTTGTTTGCATATCCAAATGTAAAATATGTAAAATAGGTAAATGCAAATTAAAATACGTAGTAAAAAATATATATATTTCAGATGCGGCTTTGTGAAATAGATTGAATGTTTGAAAAACACTGCTGATATCAAAACACCATTTTTTGAAATGTTAATATAGTACCAAAAATTATGATGGCACTACTAATAGGATTTCTTGCTATAAGGAATGTGTAGTTTCTTGACTAATTGGCGACACTTGACTATTTAACTGGATATTTGTCATGATCCAACAAATTAAATAAAGAGAGGTGTGACAAAATAAATTCGTCGTACTTTATTTCAAATATCCTATGCGCTTGACAAATGTTATCATTGATTACTATACTGTAAAAAAATATAAAAATGTGTATTACCTCAAATGAAAATAATTTTTAGATCAATATTTTGCGTTTGAAAACGTGTAGTAAAATCATTTAGTATTATATTTTTGCGCAAAATTTCTAAAGTTAGGGTGTACAGAGAATATTCCTTATGCTATTTCTTCTAATGAGCGAAAAGCGATAAATTAAACATAAGGGGTAAAGTTGTGTGTACCACTTTTATTCGAGAAGTTATAACACTTTGGTCTGCACGCATAATATAAGATGTGAGCAAATGACAAACAAAAAAAAATCAAGATGTGAGGACAGCATTTATTATCTCCATAACCCAACACGAAGAGCTGAAAAATATTGGTAGATAATATAATACATGGCAGCTTATATAACACATGAGGTAACTGCCTTCTCTTTAGTATTAGGTCACATTCCTTGCTCAATGTGGCGCCCTTCATTCTCAAAAACTGCCTGCAAACGATAGATGACAGATTGGACAGCATTAAATAGCATAAATGTTGAAATTTATGAAACATTCCGTCTGATAGAAGCCTTCAAAATGGCCAATGTGGAAGGCCGGCATCGATAAACACACGACTTAATGTACCTTCATAGTCAAAATCGCAAGGCGTCAAGTCTGGTGATCTTGGAGACCACTGGTGTACAAAGTGGCGACTTTCACACGATCTTCACCGAACGTATTATTCAGCAATTGTTTGGCACCGCGGGAGATATGAGGAGGTCCTCCATCTTGCATGAATGTTATTTGACTTAGTGCTTGTCTGTCCTGCAATATGGGATAACCTTTTCTCTCTAAAGTTGAACATAACGTTCACCAGTTACAGAAACGGTTTTAAAAGTTCTTCCATTGATTTCTTCAAAGAAAAATGACCCAATAATAAAAGAAGTCACCCCACACCAAACTGTAACTCTGGGCTGATGAAGTGGCATTTCTGTAAAATTCCTAGGGTTTTCTGTTGCTTAAATGCGGCTGTTTTGAGTGTTAACTTCTCCGTTTAGAGAAGAATGAGCTTCATCGGTCCACAAAACATTCGAAAGTTAGTTTTCATCAATATTAATTTTCCAGAAAACCCACGCAGCGAATTATTGACGCTTCTTAAAATCGCCGGCTTTTAGCTTGTGAAATATTTGAATTTGGAACGGGTATTTTTTAAGAAAAAATCTTAGTGCTCTCCAAACTGGGAGGAAGGGTCCAGATAGTGTAGGACCAAGAGAGGAAGAGGTAGGGCCCAGATGGTGTGGGGCCAAGAGAGAAGGAGGAAGGACCCAGGTGGTGTGGGGCCAAGGAAGGAAGGACCCATATGGTGAGGGCCCAAAAGAGGAAGGGCCCAGATGGTGTGGGGCCAAAAGAGGAAGGGCCCAGATGGTGTGGGGCCAAAGGAAGAAGGCTCAGATGTTGTGGGGTCAAAGGAGGAAGAGGAAGGGCCCAGATGATGTGAGGTCAAAGGAGGAAGGGCCCAGATGGTGTGGGGCCAAGGAAGGAAGAGGAAAGGCCCAGATGGTGTGAGGCCAAGGGAGAAAGGGCCCAGATAGTGTTGGGCCAAAGGCGTAGAAGAAAGAGCCCAGGTGGTGTGGGGCCAAGAGGGGAGGAAAAAGGGCCCGGGTGGTGTGGGGCCAAGAGGGAAGGAGGAAGGACCCAGATGGTGTGGGGCCAAGGGAGGAAGGGCCCAGATAGTGTGGGGCCAAAGGCGTAGAAGGAAGAGCCCAGGTGGTGTGGGGCCAAGAGGGGAGGAGAAAGGGCCCGGGTGGTGTGGGGTCAAGGGAGGAAGGGCCCAGATGGTGTGGGGCCAAAGGAGAAGGAGGAAGAGCACAGGTGGTGTGGGGCCAAGAGGGGAGGAGGTAGGGCCCAGGTGGTGTGGGGTCAAGAGAGGAAGGACCCAGATGGTGTGGGGCCAAAGGAGAAGGAGGAAGAGCCCAGGTAATGTAGGGCCAAGAGGAAAGGAGGAAGGGGCCAGGTGGTGTGGGGTAAAGGGAGAACGGACCCAGATGGTGAGGGGCCAAGGGAGGAAGGGCCCAGATGGTGTGGATCCAAAGAAGAAGGAGGAAGAGCACAGGTGGTGTGGGGCCAAGAGGGGAGGAGGTAGGGCCCAGGTGGTGTGGGGTCAAGAGAGGAAGGACCCAGATGGTGTGGGGCCAAAGGAGAAGGAGGAAGAGCCCAGGTGGTGTGGGGCCAAGAGGAAAGGAGGAAGGGCCCAGGTGGTGTGGGGTCAAGGGAGGGAGGACCCAGATGGTGTGGGGCCAAGGGAGAAATGTCCCAGATGTTGTGGGGCAAAGAGGGGAGGAGGAACGGCCCGGGTGGTGTGGTTCAAGAGAGGAAGGACCTAGATGGTGTGGGTCCAAGGGAGGAAGGGCCCAGATGGTGTGGGGCCAAAGGAGAAGGAGGAAGAACCCAGGTAGTGTGGGGCCAAGAGGGGATGGTGAAGGGCCCAGGTGGTGTGGGGCCAAGAGAGGAGGAGGAAGGGCCCAGGTGGTGTGGGGTCAAGGGAGGAAGGACCCAGATGGTGTGGGGCCAAAGGAGAAGGAGGAAGGGCCCAGGTGATGTAGGGCCAAGAGGAAAGGAGGAAGGGCCCAGGTGGTGTGGGGTCAAGGGAGGAAGGACCCAGATGGTGTGGGGCCAAAGGAAAAGGAGGAAGGGCCCAGGTGATGTAGGGCCAAGAGGAAAGGAGGAAGGGCCCAGGTGGTGTGGGGTCAAGGGAGGAAGGGCCCAGATGGTGTGGGGTCAAAAGATAAGGAGGAAGAGCCCAGGTGGTGTGGGGCCAAGAGGGGAGGGTGAAGGGCCCAGGTGGTGTGGGGACAAAGGAGGAAGGACCCAGATGGTGTGGGGCCAAAGGAGAAGGAGGAAGAGCCCAGGTGGTGTGGGGACAAAGGAGGAAGGACCCAGATGGTGTGGGGCCAAAGGAGAAGGAGGAAGAGCCCAGGTGGTGTGGGGCAAAGAGGGGAGGAGGTAAAATATTTCCAAGAATTACCAGTAAAATAAAATAGTTAGACCAGTGTGTGTGTAAAGATTTGTCTAAGAGGTGTTATAATTCATCATCCAAACCCTCTCTTCCTTTTTATTTCCCAATGTGTATTTTTTCAATATAATATATAGGAAGGTAAACATTGGGGAATCTCAAATGCTTGCATTTACAAGGTATGTCCCATAAGTTTTCGGACTGGGTTCATAAAAAAAAATTATTAAAACTTTTCAAAGTAATCTCCCTTGCTTCACCGCACCAGCGCCATCGTTTCTCCCAATTGTCGAAACAGTTTTTATAGGCCTCTTTTGGAATGCTCTTCAATGCCAACAGCGATTTTTCTATTATGTCTTCCCTGAGTCAAAATGGCCTCCTTTTAAAACTGCTTCAAGTTTGGGGAACAGATAAAAAGTCATTTGGTGCGATGTCTGGGGAATAGGGTGGTTGAGGTAGGATTTGTGTCCCATTTTTCGCCAAAAACCTCGTCACCAAGTGCGCCGTGTGAGGACGGGCATTGTCATGGTCTAGGATCCAGTCACCATTAGTCTATTTTTCTGGCCTTTTTTTTCGAATCGCTTCCATCTGATGGCGAAAAATGCCCAAATACATTTCCTTAAAAACTGTTTGGCCTGCAGGAAGATACTCGTGATGAACAAGGCCCTTCTTATCCAAAAAAGCGACCAGAAACCTTGTTTCTGGATTTCAATATCCTGAATTTTTTGGGTCTAGGCTCACCCTGACTTCTCCACTCGGCAGATTGACGCTTGGTTTCAGGGTCATAGCCATAGACCCATGTCTAGTCGCCTGTGATTATCTTGTCTTTCCATTCCGGATCCGTTCTTGTCATTTCCAACATGTCCTCACAGGTTGCAAGCCGACACAGATTTTGCTCATTAGTGAGGAATCTTGGGATGCATTTTGCAGGAGTCTTTTTGAGCTTCAAATCTTCGGTTACGATATTTCCAATCGTTGTTTTAGATATGCCTGTGTCTTGCTCTAGCACCAGAAAATTGGTTCGAGGATTTTCCTTTATCAAATCGGTAATTTTTTGCACATTTTCATTAGTCTTTTGAAATTTTGGGCGTCCTTGACGAGGATCATCTTCAATGGAAATTCTACCAGCTTTAAATCTTGAATGCCATTTAAAAACAGTTGTTCTCTTTGGGGCGTAATTGGGGAATGCTTTATTAAGCATTTAAAAAGTTTCGGTTTCTGATATTTGAAATTTCAAACAAAATTCTATGCAAATCTCCTGCTTCAATTTTTGTTCCATCGTAAAATCGCCGCAGCGCTAGGTGTGACCTTTAAATAAATTAGAATGACCTTGGCGCGCGCGCACGTAACGCTTCGATATTGGTACCACCGTGTTGCCAGATTTTTTTTCAATAATAAACAGTCAAATTCAATTACATTTTTCATATATTTATTTTTTTATGCACCCAGTCCGGGAACTTATGGGACATACCTTGAATGTTCCATATTTATTTTATCCAGGAACAAAATATCAAGATTATAATTTCTAGAATATGGATTCTTATTTTACTGCCTTTGAAATAATCATTTTATTCTTTTGTTTTGACACCAATTTAAACTTTCATTTTGATAATTTATAGAATTCCATTTTTTTTTTCAAAATGATATCAAAATCAAAAAGTTTAAAAATTTCCTATACTCTATATTTGAAGGTTTAATAATAGTGAGATTGTGCTTAATTTAAAATTTAGAAATTTCATGTTGATTCCATTATTTTTTAGAAATGATTGGAATTTTAAATATTAGGAATCCCAAATTTTTCACTCTTTCATATCGACATCTAAATTCTAAATTTCCCGGAACTCTAGTTGCCTAAGATAACCGAGTCAATGGGTTCCGAATAAACATAATTTAGATGTATTTTGTCGCCTAATAAAAACCTATTATCTATTCAATGTTAAATGTGAAACTATAAGACAGAAGGAATTGTAATATACAGCGACTCCAGATCCACGCTTGATGCAATTCAGAAGGACAATACTAGAATCACGCAGAAAATACACTCATTACTTACCCAACTGGAACCTTGGAAAAGAAATGCATTCTACAATAGATTCCTACCCATGTTGGGATCGAGGGTAATGAGATGGAAGAGGAATTAGCAAAGTAAGCCAGTTGAGCCAAAGGAAAGAACAAATATCAGAATTTGACGCTGATGCTTTGGCAAAATACAAGATAATTCAACAAAAAAATAAGAAAAGATCAAATATGAGAAATAAACTCTTAGAGAAGAATTACAAAAAATATAAGCAGACTCAGAAGGAAATACTATAAAGGAATGATAACACTGATAGACAAAACTTAAGGAAGTTGTACCTTATAGCATATATATATCTCTCAGAGTTATTTTCTGAATCCCGATATACACTGGTGTCCAAAGAATAAGAAACTTTTGTTTTTTAATGATATGTTTTAAAATATACAAGGCTAAAAGCTAAAAAGTAATTTAATTAGGTATTTTATTTAAGTCGTAGAATTTATTTATCGCAACCATTCGATTCGTTCAAATTGAAAATATGCAAATTTCTGCTTGTCTTTATAAGTGTGCTATTTGACGTGTCGTTTACCCCATCTAAGAATTGTCCAATTATAATTTTATTTAATCCTTAGTTAATTATGAGTTTACGAAATATTTTAGCAGATTATTTAAAATGGAGAACTGTTGGAAGAATGGAGGCAGTGAAATCACAAGTTGAAGTAGCAAAATGGCTAAATGTGAATAAATCTGTGGTCAGCAAAATATGGAAACAGTTCATTGAGACAGGAACCATCAAAAGAAAAGAAGATTCTGGTAGAAAAAGAAAAACAGCTACCTCTGAAGACCGTTATCTGGTCGTAACTGCCAAGTGCCATAGGGAGATGACAGCTATTCAACTCTCTAATGAACTCTCAAGTGCTACTGGAACGAGAATTTCAAGACAAACTGTTTACCGAAGGCTTCAGGAAGGTGCTCTTTATGCAAGACGACCAATTGTCTGTATCCCTTTAACCTCTGCTCACAGGAGAGCCCGCTTGAATTGGTGCTTGGAACATCACGCCTGGACTCATGATCAGTGGGCCAATGTTCTCTTTAGTGACGAGTCAAGATTTAGTTTAAACACAGATTCTCGACGAGTTTTCATCTGGAAGGAGCCTGGAACCCGCTATCATCCCAGTAACATCAGGGAAATAGACAGTTTTAGAGGGGGCAGTCTCTTAGTCTGGGCTGGCATCAGTTCTAGCAGACGCACACCCCTCCACATTTTTTTCTGGGGGCACTTTAACTGCCCAAAGGTACAGGGACGAGATCCTTGAGCCCTATCTAAGACCTTATAGAGATCAAATTGGTCACAATTTAATTTTAATGGACGATAATGCTCGTCCGCATAGGGCTAGGTTAGTCAATGAATATCTCCAGAGTGAGAATATTCGAAGGATGGATTGGCCAGCCAGATCTCCGGACCTGAATCCAATAGAGCATGTGTGGGATGCTCTAGGGAGGCGTATTGAAGCTCGTCACCCCTCTCCCAGAACCCTCGTTGAGCTAAGAACTGCTCTATTGGAGGAGTGGGGTTTACTACCCCTGGACCTCCTCCAAAGCCTGGTAAACAGTATGATGGCTCGCTGTAAGACCTTGATAGCTGTTAGAGGTGATCATACTCCCTATTGATATCTTATTTCTTTAAGATCTGGAACCTTAGCTTTGGGTATGTTGGTAATAATTTGCATATTTCATGATTTCAAATATTTTTTATTTTCATATAGCTAGTCAAATTCTCCATAGTTTAAACTATTTGTGTACAAAATTTTATATTTGTTAATAAATCAGCTTTTGAGAAATTTCAATATTGGTTAAGTTTCTTATTTTTTGGACACCAGTGTATATATGCTATAAGGTACAACTTCCTTAAGTTTTGTCTATCAGTGTAATATATCCAGATGGCACAACAATATATAAGACATGCAACAACTGTCCTGGTGTGAAACTAACACCTACCCACATATTCTCATGTTCAGCAATGACATCAGCCTTGCACAAAATTGACATGGACCCAAAAAAGCAGCTAAACGGATCCAAGATAGAGGACATTGCGACTGCTGTAATATAAATGAATGGGGACATCTGAGGCTCTTCATTTGAAACGACAATAAAAACAAAAAACTATAAGGCACGTTTTTAATTTTTTTTAAATATAAACAAACTTACTACTATCCTTACACTTGCGAGATAATATTGGGAGGGTTTGTTTTATCAGTGGGGAACCCTCTTAGCAGTTTCACTAATATAATCCCCCAGACCGCGTTTTAAGAGCTCTAAAACTGTATTGGACAATTCTGCCCTTACTTGTGAAACTTATGTAAACAGAAAAAGAGGAAGGGACTTCAACTAGTCTACAGGTGACGATTCCTAAAGGAATTGAGTACAAATAAATCTACACCACCACAGTCATATACGATGAGATTACAAAATATAGTTTACCGGGTATTCGAGGTATCTTGGATATTTCACAGGTCTTAAAACTATGACTACACAAATTTCAATAAAGAGAAATGTCTAAATACGTCTAGTGTGGGAGAACGACTTCACCATCGAAGGTAACAAAGACATGTCATATGAGTTATGCACACAATATCATAACAGAACATCTATTGTTCAGTAACTGAAGAACAATTTATTATTTAATTCATCACCATTTTATTCTTAGTTGCTTCACCGCTATTTTATAATTCGATTTATCCAATGTTAATTTGGCCATGATAAACATGATGATATAAGTGAACTGCTCAACTGAAAGTGAATTATATGTTCATATGTTGCCAGAACCCTGTTTGGTAACTTGTACTCACTGTTGAGATGTCGGGCCAGTATAAGAAACGTGGACCTTGGACGTAATTTTTAAAATTTTATTCTTGAATATTCTAAAGTTCAATAGTACAGATAAACATCTAGATTGTGACATACTAATGATAAAAATTAAATTATTTTACATCATATAAATTGTAATAATATTCAAAATTTAGCAATTTTTGTATTCACATAAAAGTGTAAAGATAGTTCTAAATATCAGAATGTGTGGTATGATGTAGAATTGAAAATAGAGATTGAGATTAAAACTTCTTTATTACATCACTCATATAAGATTATATAAGGCTAAATACATGAAGGTGATAAAATATATGAATAAATAAATGTAAATATATAAAATAATTGATAAATATACATATATACAGAAATATATACAAGGGCTTTATTGGTGCCGCCAACCGCGAGAACGACTCCGCCACCGGTGGACTGCGAGAGTTCGTTCCCAAAGAGTGGTCAGGTCTAGGTGTTGGCTGGCATTGCCCACCTCAAGACCAAAATGGTACTTGTAGATGGTAGCCTTCGCCACACTTTAGATCTTCATCCCCTCGGGATGGAGGCCGACGCCGAAAGCCAGGCATGCAGATCCAGGGGCATTTCGCAGGAGGCGAACACCTCCCGGAGCAGGGGTCGCTGGACCCACAGACGGCACAGTTGGCACGCCACGAGGCAGGATGGTCAAGATGTGGCAGCGCGTGGAGGGCCAATCGTAGAGCGACATCTGCGTCGTGCCCCGAGAAGCAATTGCGACGCAGGTCAGCCCAGGAGATGGAGCGAGGAACATCTACGGTAGGATCCCACCGCGCAGCCAGTTCTGCAGCAGGATGGGCCTGGAGCCGTGCCACGTCCAGTGTCCGGCGCGCGCTCTGGCTGAAAAGGCGGGTAATGGGTGTTTGTTGAGCCCCTCAGAACATTGGTCTCCGCTTCGTACTCCGCATGATATCTGGATCTGGCATTTTCCTGCAGGAGTCGCTGGCAGAATATCCCGATGTTTTGTGCGTCCAGCAGCGCAGCCCGCGTTGAGCGTACAAGAGCAGGGGCGCCATCTGAGTAGAGAATATATTTTTATTTAAAAATGTTTATTTCTCATATATTTCAACATTCAGCAACAAAAAAATGAGTTGAATCAATAATTGATTCTTAGACTCCAAACGTTGTTATGACTATCTTCAATGATAGACACAAGAGAAGCGATCAAGGAGGTACGAGACAATGGAAAGAAGAAGTCGCAAAGGGGGGGAGGAGAATAAAATACTTCAGCCCAGTAGGAGAAAGATATGGTGTAAACCAAGGAAGGAGGAGGAAGAGCCCTAATGGTTTGAGGCTGAGGAAAAATTAGAAAGGGCCCAGGTAGTGGGGGCAAAGGGAGGAGGAGGAAGGGGCCTAGTGGTTTGGGGCCAAGGAGAATGAGAAAAAGCCCAGGTGGTGTGGGAACAAGGGAGGAGGAAGAAGAGCCCTAGTGATTTGGGGCCAATAAAGAATGAGAAAAGGACCAGGTGGTGGGAACCAAGGGAGGAGGAGGAAGAGCCCTAGTGGTTTGGCCAGAGGAGAGGGAGAAAAGAGCCAGGTTTTAGGGACCAAGGGAGGGGGAGGAAGAGCCCTAGTGGTTTGGGGCCAAAGGAGAATGAGAAAAGGCCCATGTGGTTTGAGGCCGAGGGAGGAAGAGTAAGAGCTCTGGTAATTTTGGTCTTAGGAAGAATGAGAAAGGGCCCAGGTGGTGTGGGGACAAGAGAGGAGGAGTAAGCGCCCTAATGGTTTGGAGCTAAAGGAGAATAAGAAAAGGCCCAGGTTGTTTGGGGCCAAGGGAGGAAGAGTAAGAGCTCTAGTGATTTGGGTCTGAGGAAGAATGAGAAAGGGCCCAGGTGGTGGGAGGCAATAGAGGAGCAGGAAGAGCCCTAGTGGTTTGGGGCCAAAGAAGAATGAGAAGAGGACCAGAGGTTTGGGGCCAAGGGAGGAAGAGTTAGAGCTCTAGTGATTTTGGTCCGAGGAAGAATGAGAAAGGGCCCAGGTGGTATGGGGCCAAAGGAGGAGGAGTAAGCGCCCTAGTGGTTTGGGGCCAAAGGAGAATGATAAAAGGACCAGGTGGTTTGGGGTCATGAAAGGAGGAGGAAGATCCCTAGTGGTTTAGGGCCAAAGGATATTGAGAAAAAGCCCAGGTAGTGGGGGCCAAGGGAGGAGGAGGAAGAGCCCTAGTGGTTTAGAACCAAAGAAGAATGTGAAAAGGTCCAGGTGGTTTGGGGCCATGGGAGGAGGAGGAAGAGCCCTGATGGTTTGGGCCAAAGGATATTGAGAAAAAGACCAGGTTGTTTGGAGCCATGGGAGGTGGAAGAGCCCTAGTGGTTTGGGACCAAAGGAGAATGAGAAAAGGACCAGGTGGTGGGAGCCAAGGGAGAAGAAGAAGAGCCCTAGTGGTTTGGGACCAAAGGAGACTGAGAAAAGGACAGGGTGGTGGGAGCCAAGGGAGAAGGGGAAGAGGCCTAGTGGTTTGGCCAAAGGAGAGGGACAAAAGAGCCAGGTTTTAGGGGCCAAGGGAGGGGTAGGAAGAGCCCTAGTGGTTTGGGGCCATAGAAGAATGAGAAAAGGCCCAGGTGGTTTGGGGAAAAGGGAGGAGGAGGAAGAGCTTCGTGGTTTGGGGCCAAAGGAGAATGAGATAAGGCCCAGGTGGTGGGGGCAAAGGGAGGAGGAGGAAGAGCCCTAGTGGTTTGGGGCTGAGGAAGAATGAGAAAAGGCCCAGGTGGTGGGGAACAAGGAAGGATGAGGAAGAGCCCTAGTGGTTTGGGGCCAAAAGAGAATTATATAAGGCCCTGGTGGTGGGAGGCAATAGAGGAGGAGGAAGAGCCCTAGTGGTTTGGGGTCAAAGGAGAATGAGAAAAGGCCCAGGTGGTTTGGGGCCAAGGGAGGAAGATTAGAGCTATAGTGGTTTGGGGCCAAAGGAGAATGAGAAAAGGCCCAGGTGGTTTGGGGCCAAGGGAGGAAGAGTAAGAGCTCTAGTAATTTTGTTCTGAGGAAGAATGAGAAAGAGCCCAGGTGGTGTGGGGCCGAAGGAGGAGGAGTAAGCGCCCTAATGGTTTGAGCTAAAGGAGAATAAGAAAAGGCCCAGGTTGTTTGGGGACAAGGGAGGAAGTGTAAGAGCTCTAGTGATTTGGGTCTGAGGAAGAATGAGAAAGGGCCCAGTGGTGGAAAGCAATAGAGGAGCAGGAAGAGCCCTAGTGGTTTAGGGCCAAAGGAGAATGAGAAAAGGCCCAGGTGGTTTGGGGCCGAGGGAGGAAGAGTAAGAGCTTTAGTGATTTTGGTCTGAGGAAGAATGAGGAAGGGCCCAGGTGGTGGGGGTCAAGGGAGGAAGAGGAAGGGCCCTAGTGGTTTGGGACCAAAGGAGACTGAGAAAAGGACCAGGTGGTGGGAGCCATGGTAAAAGGGGAAGAGGCCTAGTGGTTTGGCCAAAGGAGAGGGACAGAAGAGCCAGGTTTTAGGGACCAAGGGAGGGGGAGGAAGAGCCCTAGTGGTTTGGGGCCAAAGAAGAATGAGAAAAGGCCCAGGTGGTTTGGGGCCAAGGAAGGAGGAGGAGGAGCTTTAGTGGTTTGGGGCCAAAGGAGAATTAGAAAAGGCCCAGGTGGTGTGGGGCAAGGGAGGAGGAGGAAGAGCTTCAGTGGTTTGGGGCCAAAGGAAAATGAGATAAGGCCCAGGTGGTGGGGGCAAAGGGAGGAGGAGGAAGAGCCCTAGTGGTTTGGGGCTGAGGAAGAATGAGAAAAGGCCCAGGTGGTGGGGAACAAGGAAGAATGAGGAAGAGCCCTAGTGGTTTGGGGCCAAAGGAGAATGAGAAAAGTCCCAGGTGGTTTGGGGCCAAGGGAGGAAGAGTAAGAGCTCTAGTGATTTGGGTCTCAGGAAGAATGAGAAAGGACCCAGGTGGTGGGAAGCAATAGAGGAGCAGGAAGAGCCCTAGTGGTTTGGGGCCAAAGGAGAATGAGAAAAGGCCCAGGTGGTTTGGGGCCAAGGGAGGAAGAGTAAGAGCTTTAGTGATTTTGGTCTGAGGAAGAATGAGGAAGGGCCCAGGTGGTGGAGGTCAAGGGAGGAAGAGGAAGGGCCCTAGTGGTTTGGGACCAAAGGAGACTGAGAAAAGGACCAGGTGGTGGGAGCCATGATAGAAGGGGAAGAGGCCTAGTGGTTTGGCCAAAGGAGAGGGACAGAAGAGCCAGGTTTTAGGGACCAAGGGAGGGGGAGGAAGAGCCCTAGTGGTTTGGGGCTGAGGAAGAATGAGAAAAGGCCCAGGTGGTGGGGAACAAGGAAGGATGAGGAAGAGCCCTAGTGGTTTGAGGTCAAAGGAGAATGAGAAAAGTCCCAGGTGGTTTGGGGCCAAGGGAAGAAGAGTAAGAGCTCTAGTGATTTGGGTCTGAGGAAGAATGAGAAAGGGCCCAGGTGGTGGGAAGCAATAGAGTAGGAGGAAGAGCCCTAGTGGTTTTAGGCCATAGGAGAATGAGAAAAGGCCCAGGTGGTTTGGGGCCAAGGGAGGAAGAGTAAGAGCTCTAGTGATTTTGGTCTGAGGAAGAATGAGAAAGGGCCCAGGTGGTGGGGGCCAAGGGAGGAAGAGGGCCAAAGGAAAATGAGAAATGGCCCAGGTAGTGGGATCAAAGAAAGGAGGAGAAAAGGCCCTAGTGGTTTGGGGCCAAAGGAGAATGAGAAAGGCCCAGGTGGTGTGGGGCCGAGGGAGGAGGAGAAAGGGCCCTAGTGGTTTGGGGCCAAAGGAAATTGAGAAAAGAACCAGGTTGTTTAGGGCCATGGGAGGAGGAAGAACCCTAGTGGTTTGGGACCAAAGGAGAATGAGAAAAGGACCAGGTGGTGGGAGCCCAGGGAGGAGGAGGATGAGCCCTAGTGGTTTGGGGCCAAAAGAGAATAAGAAAAGGACCAGGTGGTTTGGGGCCAAGGGAGGAAGAGTAAGAGCTCTAGTGATTTGGGTCTGAGGAAGAATGAGAAAGGGCCCAGGTGGTGGGGGCCAAGGGAGGAAGAGGAAGGGCCCTAGTGGTTTGGGGCCAAAGGAAAATGAGAAATGGCCCAGGTAGTGGGATCAAAGAAAGGAGGAGAAAAGGCCCTAGTGGTTTGGGGCCAAAGGAGAATGAGAAAGGCCCAGGTGGTGTGGGGCCGAGGGAGGAGGAGAAAGGGCCCTAGTGGTTTGGGGCCAAAGGAAATTGAGAAAAGGACCAGGTTGTTTGGGGCCATGGGAGGAGGAAGAGCCCTAGTGGTTTGGGACCAAAGGAGAATGAGAAAAGGACCAGGTGGTGGGAGCCAAGGGAGGAGAAGGATGAGCCCTAGCGGTTTGGCCAAGGAGAGGGAGAAAAGAGCCAGGTTTTAGGGACCAAGGGAGAGGGAGGAAGAGCCCTAGTGGTTTTGGGCCAAAGAAGAATGAGAAAAGGCCCAGGTGGTTTGGGGCCAAGGGAGGAGGAGGAAGAGCTTTAGTGGTTTGAGGCCAAAGGAGAATGAGAAAAGGCCCAGGTGGTGTGGGACCAAGGGAGGAGGAGGAAGAGCTTTATGGTTTAGGGCCAAAGGAGAATGATAAAAGGCCCAGGTGGTGGGAAGCAATAGAGGAGGAGGAAGAGCCCTAGTGGTTTGGGGCCAAAAGAGAATGAGAAAAGGCTCAGGTGGTTTGGGGCCAAGGGAGGAAGAGTAAGAGCTCTAGTTATTTTGGTCTGAGGAAGAATGAGAAAGGGCCCAGGTGGTGTGGGGCCAAGGGAGGAGGAGTAAGCGCCCTAGTGGTTTGGGGCCAAAGGAGAATGAGAAAATGACCAGGTGGTTTGGGGCCAAGGGAGGAAGAGTAAGAGCTCTAGTGATTTGGGTCTGAGGAAGAATGAGAAAGGGCCCAGGTGGTCGGGGCCAAGGGAGGAAGATGAAGTGCCCTAGTGGTTTGGGGCCAAAGGAAAAGGAGAAATGGCCCAGGTAGTGGGGTCAAAGAAAGGAGGAGAAATGGCCCTAGTGGTTTGGGGCCAAAGGAGAATGAGAAAAGCCCAGGTGGTGTGGGGCCGAGGGAGGAGGAGGAAGGGCCCTAGTGGTTTGGGGCCAAAGGAAAATTAGAAAGGGCCCAGGTTGTGAGGGCTAAGGGAGGAGGATAAAGAGCCCAGTTGGAATGGGGCAATATGTTGGAGATAGGCAATAAAAACAAGCAGCCTATTTGGTTATGGCATAGGTAGGGCGAAGAGGGCACGTGGTGAGTGGCCTTGAGCAAAAATTTGCCTGAATGTTGAGGCCAACATATTTGACCAGAGGAGGTGCTCTAAAAGAAGAGGAGTACTTTAGTATTCGGCCCTCGGGATGATCACTTGAAGAAGTGAGGACTTCTACCAAAACTTCTTTGGCGCCCTCAGCTTCTTGACAGCCTCCTTCGACATTTTCTTGAAGATGGGCTCCTCGTTAAGCTTAATCTTTGCTTCTTCCATCTTCGCGTCCAGCGCGTCCAATAGCAGCTGGTTGCTGACCATTTCTCGGTACAGCTTTCTGAAGTCGTCATTCAGACTTCTAATGAGGGCATCCTCGAAATAATTATCCATTGCGATATATTTGTCTTTACTTCGTAGTTAAGCGTCAAGTCTTATCGCTCTCTAACAATTGAATGAAAACTTGTCTCCATAGAAACCTGAATAAAGAGATATTTAAATTAGGTTACATTTCAAGTCTCACATATACGTGATTAATTATATTGACACAAATAAAATATAAATGAAGGCGTGTGTATAAATATATCTAATATATTTCTATTATGGTTAACATATAAACAATTGATATTTCTAACACAAGGTTATCCAAAAGTCTCTTAAAATTAAAATAGGCAAACCTTTCGATTTTTTTAAATTTAATATGTATTCACTTTTATCAGGTTTTTGAATATAACGAAAACACTACCTTGTCTTAAAAGTATAATGAATGGAGAGTTATTTCACTTAGATGGCCCCCCTCACAACTGCAGGCTCTTACACTAACACTATTCATTTAAAGTTTTTATTTAACTTGCTCCCATGTCTGCCTGTCCACAAATCTTCTAATCAATGTTTAATATACTTCTAGAGCACATAGAAATCTGAAATATTTTATTCCCTTTGAAACCCGATGAACATGTAAGTTGAAATATTGTCGCGGAGATGAATAAAGCAAGGGCAAATTTGGGGATAATTAATTTATTATAAAGGGTATTTACCTTTTAGTTATCCAATAAAATTATATACAAGCGGTATTTATAGGGAGAGATATAACAACTTATCCCAAGGTAAAGATATTAATGATAGGGGTGTCAGCCACCGAGGCGTCCAGTTTTCCTTATTTGCCGATAAGATTCCGAGAACCCCTCACACCTGTGGTCCCCCCAGGGTCCAGGGATGATTGACAGGTGTCCCATGGAGCTTCCTTTGGCCGGAGTTGCAGAGCTACTTGACAATATTCTCAGGCATTTGGTTTGTCAGGGTGGCCGGAAACAGACAAATTTCCAAATTGAGTTTCAAAATATGAGATTAAATTTTAATATGCTTCCAGACCACATACAAGTATGGAATTTTGAACACTCGCTCAGTCCAACGAACAATGCAAGCATACAGACTACTGGGGGGTAGCCAGGAATGAACCAATTTCTATGTTTCTATTTGAATCTTTGGTGTTATGTCATCTAGGAAACGTTTGGGAGTTGCGAATTGACTTTTTAAAGATTGTTCAACATCATAAACAAGTTAGATATCCGAATATTCAAGTTCATATCTAAAACCCTTTGGAATTAAAGGCAAAGTTTTCTGTTATGAATCAATAATCTAATTTGA